>SJYV01019664.1:902219-1122940 GCA_006410875.1 Neotragus pygmaeus
TCTGTGTTTTTGGCATTTTTATCTTTCCATTTCTTCTTCATGGAATGTACTTAAAACAGAAAAGGAAAAAAAGGGATCTCCTACACAAGAACTCTTGCATCTCTACCAGCTTTTGCAACAGAACTCTTATTTGCAACATAAATTCTTTCATCACTGGACTGGAAGAGATATGTAAATTCCTCTAACTGGTATATCATTGACTCAGATTGTCTCCCATTTTTTTTAGTATAACTTTTCAATTATATAAGGAAATTTCCAAAATTGAAAATATATTTTCAAATTTGCACATAATGATGTTAGCTGTAGGCCATGTAATTTTAATTCACTCATTAACCCGTCAATAAAATATTTATTGAATACAATGTGCCAGACCCAAAATCAACTATTATAAGTTTAATAGTGAACAAGACAAGCACAGTCCCTGCCTTCAAGGAATCAGACTTCATTCTTCCATTCATTCTTTATTTCATAAGTATTTGAGTCTAATAATCTACAAGACATTTTGCCAAACCTGAGGATACAAAACAATTTCCTGGTGCTCATGGTATCTCAGTGGTCTTGATTTTTTTCCTCAGTTCTAATGACTATTTCATACAAACTTTTGGTTCTACAACTGAAAAACAATTGTCATTACAATTACCAGTAGCCCAGGACAGTGTCTTTCAAAAGTTCCAAACTCTATTAATTTTCAGCAGTTTTTTCATCTAATTAAATCTGCTGAAGGTGAAACTCCAATACTTTGGCTACTTGATGCCAAGAACTAACTCATTGGAAAAGACCCTGATGCTGAGAAAGATTGAAGGCAGGAGGAGAAGGGGACCACAGAAGATGAAATGGTNTTTTTTCATCTAATTAAATCTGCTGAAGGTGAAACTCCAATACTTTGGCTACTTGATGCCAAGAACTAACTCATTGGAAAAGACCCTGATGCTGAGAAAGATTGAAGGCAGGAGGAGAAGGGGACCACAGAAGATGAAATGGTTGGATGGCATCACTGACTCAATGGACATGAGTTTGAGTAGACTCCAGGAGTTGGTGATGGACAGGGAGGCCTGGCATGCTGTAGTCCATGGGGTTGCAAAGAGTCAGACAAGACTGATCAACTGAACTGAACTGAACTGAAAACCAAGTCAGACTTGTCCCATTTGAGACTTCATTAAAACTGAAGTATTTGCTGTTTGAATGCTATTTTGTAAAGTAAACATAGCCAGAAGGCAAAAGCATTGTCAGAATGTGCTTTGTCAAAATGTGCTTCATTTTCCAGAAGGTTCTGCTTCCCTGCTCTGCTCATTCTAAGTTTTAGAATTTGGCCATAAAATATACTTTTGTATATTCATCCTAATGTGTTTCCTAAATTAAATTTTTATTATGACAATGAAAATAATTAGTTTTAATGCATAAAATCAACTTCTAATTCTTACCAAAGAAGACATAACCTGGTGGCTTCCCCTGAATGGGTTTTTGTGTGGTGCACCCTGGAGGCTGGCCCCATAGGACATGACAGAGTTCCTGTGAGTCCTAAATGCAGGCTGCAGCAGGTCAGAGGCCATGGTGACCTCAGCAGCAACATTTGAATTTTCCTTAGGGTAAATGATGTGAAGACTGGTACATAGTGGGGAAGACAAAAATGAAAATAAATACTCTGAAGACGATAAAGTTTTTTGACCATCACTGAGGCGTCATACACACTATCGAAATAAATGGCAAAACCATATCATGGGATGTGAATAGAAGCATGGCGCCACCAGCGTGGCTTCCTTGGCTTCTCTGTACAATCAATGACCCTCCAACAATAAGACCACAACTTCTGGTAAGTTTACTTAGACAAACTGTAAAAGCATCAAACTGGCACTCCAGAACAGTGTGTAATTTACTCTACCAGAAAGAAGAGTCAGGAGTGGGCTCCTGCTTCAAATCCTTTACCTTACAAGTAAAGACAATGAAAAACAATTTAAATGCGTAAAACATAGGACTTTCCATGTAATTGCACTTTAACTGCTTACTATTAACTTGATTAAAATTGTTTGACTAAGGGAAAATAGTGTCAAATTAGAGTCAAATAAAAAAGTGGAACTAAAGTATACTGATGTTATTCAAATGCAAACTACACAGATTCCTCATAAATTATAAGTATCAAGGTAGGAAGGAAAGAGATGCAACATTGATGGAAATATTACTAAAATAACAGGCCAAATAAGTTTAAAAAATTAAAAGTTTGATTCTTAAGGCATTGGGCATCAGGCAATACATGGGAGTGATTTGTGAGAGGAGACACTATGATTGTCCCAAATTGCTGCCTTGGGAGCCTTTCCAGGTTGCAGTACAGTGACAAGGGAGGAAATCAGGCTGAGTCCCAGAGCTTCCCTGAGTTGAGGAGACAGAGCTGATTGTCCACAGAGGCCCAAGCAGCTAGAATTCACATGGCAAATGATGGTAGAATGAATGAATATGCATTGCTTCAATCGTGTCTGAATCTCTGCAACCTTACGGACTGTAGTCCACCAGATTACTCTGTCCTTGGTATTCTCCAGGCAAGAATACTGGAGTGGATTGCCGTGTCTTCCTCCAGAAGATCTTCCCAATCCAGGGATCAAACCCACATCTTTCATGTTTGCTGCATTGGCAGGCAGGTTCTTCACCACTAGCACCATCTGGGAAGCCCTAAGGATGGTAGAGGAGTGAGATATTGTTTAGGTAAAGAAGAAAGCAGCTTTTAGTTTGCATAAGAACTACAAATATTTCTTCAGCCGTTCAGGGGCAGTTGGCTCTAGGGTCTAATCCTGTATAAAAGAAACAGATCTGTCATCCTTTGGCTGAAACAAAACAGCATTGCAGCTTGATAGGTAGGGCCTAGATTCTCAAATTGATTGCATTTGGAGGAAACCTTCTTCCTCTTGCCACTTTTATTCAACATAGGTTTGGAAGTCCTAACCACTGTAATCAGAGGGAAAGAAATAATAGGAATACAAATAGGAAAGGAGAAGTAAAACTGTTACTGTTTGCAGAAGACAAGATATTTTACATTAGAAATCCTAAAGACACCACCAGAAAACTACTAGAGCTTATCAATGAATTAAGTAAATTATAGGATATAAAATTAATATATAAAGTCTGTTGCATTTCTATACATTAACAACAAAGTATCAGAAAGAGAAATCAAGAAAACAATTCCATTTAATATCACATCAAAAAAAATAAATAACTAGGAATAAATCTACCTCAGGAGGTAAAAACCTGCACTCTGAAAACTATAAGATGAAAAAAACTAAAGACAACATAAACAGATGGGAAGATATACTACGTTCTTGGATTGGAAGAATCAATATTGTTAAAATGACCATATCACTCAAGGCAATTTACAGATTCAATACAATCCTTATCAAAATACCAGAGGCATTTTTCATAAGACTAAGACAGATAATTTTAAAATTTGTATGGAAACACGGAAGGCTTACAAATAGTCAAAACAATCTTGAGAAAGAAGAACAGACTTGGGAATGCACATGGTCTGATTTCAGATTATACAAAGCTACAGTAATCAAAATAGTATGGTATTGGCACAAAAAAAACAGACACATAGATCAATGGAACAGGATAGAGTCCAAAACTAAATCCACACACTTATAGTCAATTAATCTATGACAAAGAAGGCAAGAATATACAACAGAGAAAAGACAGTCTCTTTAATAAGTGATGCTAGGAAAACTGAATCACTACATGTAAATAAAGAATGAAATTAGAATATATGTATATGTAACACTACATACAAAAACAAACTCAAAATGGATTGCAGACATAAAGGTAAGGTTGGAAACCATAAAACTCTTTGAGGAAAACATAGGCAAAACGCTCTTTTACATAAACTGAAGCAATATATTTTTTGAGTATCTCCTAAAGTAAAGAAAATAAAAGCAAAAATAAACAAATGAGACCTAATTAGAGCTTTTAAATAGCAAAAGAAACTATCAACAAAATGAAAAGACAACCTAGTGAATGGGAAAAAAGATATTTTCAAATGATACAATAAATAAAGGATTAATATCCCACATCCATAAATAGTTCATGTGATTCAACATCAAAACAAACAAAGAATTTGACTTTAAAATGGGCAGAAGAACTGAATAGACATTTTTCCAAACAAAAATACAGATGGCCAACAGGCACATGAAACTATGTTCAACACTGCTAATCATCAGAGAAATACAAATCAAAACCACAGTGGATATCACCTCACACCTATTAGAATGGCTATCATCAAAAAGAACACAAACAACAAATGTTGGCAAGGATGTGGAAGGAAAGGGAACCTTCATTCACTGCTGGTGGGAATGTAAATTGCTGCAGCCACTGTAGAAAACAGTATGGAGGTCTTTCAAAAACTAAAAATAGAACTACCATGAGATGATTATGATTTTTATCTTTCCTTTTGTTAAAGTGGTGGATCAGAATTACATTGATTTGAGTTTGTTGAAACATTCTTGTGATACTGGAGTAAATCCAACTTAACAATGGTGTATGATCCTTTTTACATATTGTTGGATTCAGTTTGCTAATATTTTATTGAGGATTTCTGCATCTATTGCTTATTTATCAAAAATGTTGGCCTGTTATTTCATTTCTGGTAGTGACTTTGTCTATTTCTGGTATCAGAGTAATGATGGTCTTGTTAAATAAATTTGAGAGTATTCCCTCTTCAATTTTTTGGAATAGTTTGAGAAGAACCCTATATGGGTTCATATAGGTTGATCCATTGTTTTATCTACTTTCTTTAAACTGATAGTCATTTAGTTCAAAACTATTCTAAAATATTCCATTTTTTACTCCCCTCCTCCACATTTTGTGTTTTTGATGTCATGTTTTACACCTTCATGCTTATCTCTTTACTAGTTATTGTAGTTATAGCTGCTTTTACACTTTTTATATTTTAATCTATGTATTGGCTTATTTAAGTGATCTTCAACCCTTACTGTGGACTTCCCTGGTGGCTCAGATGGTAAGAATCCACCTGTAATGCAGGGGTCCCAAACTCAGTTCCTGGGTGGGGAAGATCCCCTGGAGAAGGGAATGGCTACCCACCCAGTATTCTTGCCTAAAGAATTCCATGGACAGAGGAGCCTGATGGGCTACAGTCCATGGGATCACAAAAAGTGAACACAACTGAGTGACTAACACACACAAACACACACACACACATACACAACCCTTATTATACATTATCTGTTCCTATTGGGAGTTTCTCTTTCCTATAGATTCTTACTTCCTTTCCACTTACATAAGACCCTTTAACATTCCTTTTAGGGTAAGTTTACTACTGCTGACTTCTTTTAGTTTTGCTTCTCTGAGAAATTCTATTCTGAATGATTATCTTGCTGGGAAGAGTACCCTAGGTTGCATTTTTTTCCCTTTTAAGACTTTGAATATATCATGCCACTCCCTTCTTGCTTTCATGGATTCTGCAGAGAAATCAGTTGGCAGTCTTATGAGGATTCCCATGTATATGACTCTTTGTTTTTTTCTTTTCTACCTTTAGAATTCTCTCTTTAGATTTAACTTTGGTCATTTTAATTATGATATATCTTGGTGTGAGGCCTTTTCTATTTATCTTGTTTGGAACCCTATCTGCTTCCTTTTTCTGGATACCTGTTTCTTATTTAGGTGTGGGAAGTTTTCAGCCATAACTTCTTCAAATACATTTTTATCCCATTCTTTCATTCTTCTCCTTTGGCTTCTCCAAGACTCTTGAGAGTCCCTTGGACTGCAAGGAGATCCAACCAGTCCATTCTGAAGGAGATCAGCCCTGAGATTTCTCTGAAAGGAGTGATGTTAAAGCTNGAGTCCCTTGGACTGCAAGAAGATCCAACCAGTCCATTCTAAAGGAGATCAGTCCTGAGTGTTCTTTGGGAGGAATGATGCTAAAGCTGAAACATCAAATCCTTGGCCACTTCATGTGAAGAGTTGACTCACTGGGGAAGACTCTGTTGCTGGGAGGGATTGGGGGCAGGAGGAGAAGGGGACGACAGAGAATGAGACGGCTGGATGGCATCACCAATTCAATTGACATGAGTTTGAGTGAACTCTGGGAGTTGGTGATGGACAGGGAGACCTTGCATGCTGCAATTCATGGGGTTGCAAAGAATTGGACATGACTGAGCAACTGAACTGAACTGATAACGTGAATGTTGTCCTGTCATGTTATCCCATAGATCCCATATATTTCTTTATTTTTGTTATTCGTGTTTCTGTCTGCTATTCTGATTGGATGATTTCCATTATTCTATTTTCCAGATCTCTAACACCTTCTTCTGTGTCTTTAGCCCCACAGATCACTTCTGAATTACTAGGTTGATTCTTTTCCTAAGTCCTGGCCATCCTAGACCCACTGCCAAGTTGTGGCATGGGGTGTCAAGGCTGTGGCATTTACTCAGCCCACACTGGGAAGCTTAGGAAGGGAGCAGTTGCTAGGGCAGATTTCTCTCTGCCCTGTTTGGGGGCAAGATAGAACCCAGGCTTTCCTCTTGAGTGGAGTCTAGGCTTCTCTAGCTTTTTTATCTGTCCCAGTGGTACTACCATCAGACAAGGGGGCTTGTCTCCTACACATGGGACCTTAGGACCTGGATGCCCGGTTTGTGGCTCTACTCTCTCCATGGCAAGTGTCTACTTGTGCAATCTCATTTTTTTTCTTGGTTTCCATCCAGGGGCACATGTCCTGACCTAATACTCTTCTTCCTATCCTACCCACTTACAAGTGTTTCTTTCTTACAGTTTTGGCTGTATAGGAGTCCTTCTGCCAATTTCCAGTTAGTTTTCTCTGAGAATTGCTCCACATATAGGTGTATTTTTAAAGTTTTTGTGGGGGAAGATGAACTCCATACCCTCTTATTCTGCCATCTTGATCTCCCCAATACAACAAAAATCTTAATAGTGACCAGAGAAAAAAGACTGATAACCAAAAAAGGAACCATAGTTAGTGCGGTAGCAGAATTCTCACCGACTGTAATAGAAGCCAGAAGATAATGAAAAATAAACTTTAATGTTAGTGGAAAATAACTAATATAACCAAGAAAAGTGACATAATTCAACTCAATAATTGAAGAAATTTCAGTGAAGGAACTAGCTACAAAAGTAAGGGTAGGATTTAGAAAAAAAGCATCAAGGAATGTTATAGCATCACAGGCTTAGGCTTAATAACACCTGGAAATTATACAACTCTTAAACCTGAAGAAACAGGGAGAGAAGCAATTATTGGAACCTGTAGAAAGTTGGTGGGAAAGTTCACCTAATGGTAGCTTTGGCCTTTAGTCAAGGGAAGCAGTCAACCTGTAGTAACTCCATCAGAGAAGAGTGGAGGAAATATCCAATCATCCTCCTCCTCTCTCCAATGAAAGACTCCAATGCCAGACTCATCCGTTGCTTTAACCAATATTGATTCAGTTTCTATAGCTCAGCTTCTGATCAGTGAGAATGATGTAGAATAGTGGAGAGTGAGTCTGCTTAGACGAAAGGATGATATCCAGTACAACTGTCATCCCAAATGTTGTACAAACTAAACTTTCAAATAGGAGGTCAAAATAAAGATTTTTCCAGATGAAGACCAGTGATCTCTATGTGCCAGATACCCGAAATAGCTGGCAAAGAATATATGTATTTTAAAATAAATAAGCCCAAAAGAAAATGATAGGTTAAAGATAAATTACCAAGCAACACAAATCTATAAACCTTTAGTAAACTTACAAAGCATAAGTTGTTATTATAATAATAGTAATATTATTAATAAAATAATGGGAGAGGGGTAAAAACAATGCCAAACAATTATTTGGAATCTAAAAGGAAATAATAACTAATGATAAAGTACCTATATTGGAGAAAAGGGTAGAGATACAGACTAGTTTTTTACTTAACACTTGAAGTTAAAAAATTTAATGCTAGCTACAAAAAGAACAGAAATAGAATGTTTAACTTCCAGATAAGTAAAGAGAAAGCAGATAATGATGAAAATATAATCCATCCAGTAAAAAGTGGCAAAATAGGACGGGGGGATACCACTGCAAATTTTAAAAAAACACAGAATAAAATACTAGAAATAAATTCAAATGAAAAAAATAGGGGAGGAGATTGTATATGTACAAGAAGGTAATTTAAATGTAAATGAAGTCATCTTTCTGGTTAAAAGACAAAATATGTATCCTGCCATGCCTCCTTAGTATCTCTCCAAGCACTTTTGCAATGATACACTCACCAGGCTCTGTCTGGCTCAAAATTTTACAGGATTCTTTTGACTGGAAATTACAGAAATCCAGCTGAAACTTGCTGTAGCAGAAAAGGAAGTGGGATTATTGGCAAAACTGGAAAGAGAGACCCAAACCACCCTGAGAAGATTCTCTTTATTTCCAGGGTGCCATGACTGACTCTTCTTTGCAGAGTTTAGCACTTCTTTATATAAATATATAATAGCAATTATCCATTGTTCCAATTGTTCATCTACATATCTGGGCCCTGTCCCAGTTACCTAATCTTTTGGGAACAAATACTGTGTTCTCATCTTCATATTCTTATCCCCTAGCATATTTCCTGACACAGAGTAGTCAGCTAATAAAAGCTTAATGAAAAATAAATGAATGAATGTCTCAGATGGTTATTTCTATACATGATCTCTCTTCCCTATTAGAATGTCAGCTTCTTGAAGTGCTCTCATTCCATCCATTTCTACATTCAGTTCTACTGCTTTTCATGCAGTAGGTAGCCAAGATATACTGGGTGATGTGTGAAGAAAAAAATTAAACGCTTCCTTCTTTTTAAAGATAAGTGGCCTGTACATATTAAATGCTATAATGTGTATGTTCAGCTTTAAATTTTCAGATGCACTTCTCAAGTAATTACAAGGGTGCTTGTACCAAACACTGTGGTCAGGAAGTGGTGACTCAGCCAAAACAACTGGGTGGAGCCATGTTCTCTTTCTGCACCCCAGATCCAAGGCTGTCTATACAAATAGAAGCTCATCCTCCACGAGGCCTTTTGTACCACAGTTCAGCACTTTGTAGGCATTCTTTTTTTTTTTTTTTACTTTATTTTACTTTACAATACTCTATTGGCATTCTTTACAAAGACACTTTCAAGCTTCATCAGTAATGTTGAATATCATCACATCAATCAACAGGAGTATCACCCATTTACTCTAATACACAATCAAAAGAGGATATTGATTGGGATTTAAGAACCTTAATTTAAGTAGAACCTTAATTTGTAGAATTAGCAAAAGAAACGAATTTTAAAAGCCATCAATTAGTAGGAATGTAGGTAATCATATGAAAGATTAACAGAGACGCAGATTGGATGGGGCAAGAAATGAGTGCAGGCAGGGCGAAACTTGTCTCGTTGAGCAAATTCTCACCCTCCTGGTTCCTCCACCTTCCTAACAGACATTAAAAGCACTTAATTAAAACCAGTAAAGAAATTATAGCAAGGAAAAAAATGGAAGGCGCCAGATATAATTAGTATTGTAAGTACCTTAGAAAGCTTGCCTATAATAGTCTTTTCCAAGCTTATGAAGTTTCAGAGCTCACAAATCTTGTCCCCAGGCTCAGCTCAGTTCCTGGTCGCCCATCCCCTCTACTGTTCTTCTTAGCCTCCTGAGAAGGCATGTACTGCCATATGCTTATTGTGTGTCTCATAAAATGCATTGCCTCTATATGAAAAATGTATGAGACATATCATACTGTCCAAAACAATGTCTCAAAATTGGCCAATTATATTTTGTGCAAGTTCAGAATTGTTCATGATGTCTCTAAACCTCAGTAAACTCCTAGCTGTGAGAACAGTGCTCTGCTTAGTTAAAACAGAGGACTTAATAGCTTAATTTTGTCTAATGAATGAAAAGGTGTTTAAAAATAACATGGAAAGTGATGCCAGTGTTTTTTTAAAGGTGTGCTTTAGTATTTACAAATTACATAACCCTTTTGAGAAAGGGGGAAGTATGTAATTTTTAAATTGTTTAATGTAGTCGTCCTTTTTCACCCCTCTCCCCTGGTCTTTCCAAAAGAGGAAGCAAATCCCCCGTCCAATATTTCCATTCCTTCTTATCTACTGCTATATATATCCCAGGTGGCTGGTCCTCTCTTCTGATCCATCCTGCTGTCTGGTGTCCATATGTTAATCTCAGCCATCCACATATCCCATGGACCTGCTTCCTGTGTGTCTTTTTTTCTATCTTCTTCTGTTACTTAAATACACATGCCCTGTTAGCTCTTTTCTTTCTGATACTTTCACCAAATTGCCTTTGTTAGATTCCACCTTATCTTTTACTTATTTCTTATCATAACTCTTCACGTTTTCCCAGCTGTTCCCTGAAGTCATCTCACATTTCAAATGCTATCACTGAATTACAGATCTGTGTGTTGTCTGTGTACAGATCTATAGGTTTTGTAAAGCCCTCTGGTAACAAGAGAGAATTACAATGATCTTTTCTTGAAGATGTTCTAATAGCAATGTTGTTCTTTTATTAAGAGATGCCCTTTCTCTATTCCCACTGAAGCCTCACCAAGAGAAATTTATATGAACTGCAGCAATAAATGGGCTTCCCTTGCAGCTCACCTGGTAAAGAATCTGCCTGCAATGCGGGAGACCTGGGTTCTTTCCCCAGGNTCTTTTATTAAGAGATGCCCTTTCTCTATTCCCACTGAAGCCTCACCAAGAGAAATTTATATGAACTGCAGCAATAAATGGGCTTCCCTTGCAGCTCACCTGGTAAAGAATCTGCCTGCAATGCGGGAGACCTGGGTTCTTTCCCCAGGTTGGGAAGATCCCCTGGAGAAGGGAAAGGCTACCCACTCCAGTATTCTGACCTAGAGAATTCCATGGACTGTACAGTGTGTGGGGTCACAAAGAGTCGGACATAACTGAGCTACTTTCACTTTCACAACAACAAATACCTCTGTTAAGCAAAAAGAAATTTTATGGTTATTCTCTTGCAAAAATGGTTACCAAAACAAATTAAAACTCCTTTCTGAGGAGTCCTTAAAAATTGAAAACCTTCTCTAACTCCATTCACAGGGATAACTTCCTTCTTTCCACTCTAGGGTATTTATAATTTAAGCTACTCAGCTCAACAACTAATTACATAATTCCTTGTATCATTATCTGATTATTTTGTGGATATACATGTTTTCTCTGTGGTTAAATTATAAGCTCTTTGGTGTAACAGTTTTGTCTCCATTTATATCACTTGTAGATGTGTGTGTGTGTGCTCAGTTATGTCCAACCCCATGGACTGTAGCCCACCAGGCTCCTCTGTTCATGGAATTTTACAGGCAAGAATACTGGAGTGGATTGTTGTTTCCTTCTCCAGGGGATCTTCCTAATCCAGGGATGGAACCCTAGTCTCTTGCTTCTCCTGCATTGACAGGGAGATTCCTTACCACTGGGCTTCCTATCCTTTAAATAATTTCTGTAAATACTCTAACTTAATCAAATACATTCATGATGACTGATTGGGTTTTGGGTGGGGTTTTTTTTTTTTTTTTTTGGTTTGGGGTTGTTTTTTTTTTTAATTGAAATATAGTTTATTAGTTTCAGGTATACAGTAAAGTGATTCAGTTATACATACATGTATATCTTTTTTCCATATTCTTTTCCCTTACTGGTTATGATATAATATTAAGCATAGTTTCCTGTGCTATACAGTAGGTCCTTGTTGGTTATATATTTTATATTATATATAGTAGTAAAAGTGAAAGTGTTAGTTGTTCAGTCATGTCCAACTCTGCAACCCCATGGACTATAGTCCACCAGTCTCTTCTATCCATGGGATTTCCTAGGCAAGAATACTGAAGTGGGTAGCCATTTCCTTCTTTAATGTAATATGTTAATCTAACCTCCCAATTTTCCCCTGGGGCTTCCCTCATGGCTAAGATGGTAAAGAACCTGCCTGCAGTTCAGGAGACCCAGGTTTGACCCCTGGGTTGGAAAGATCCCCTGGAGAAGGAAATGGCAACCCACTCCAGTGTTCTTGCCTGGAGAATTCCATGGACAGAGGAGACTAGTGGGCTACAGTCCATGGAGTCACAGAGTCAGACACAACTGAGTGACTAACACACACAATTTTCCCCTCGCATTCTTTTCCCTTTGGTAACCATAAATTTGTTTTCTATGTCTATGGGTCTACTTCTGTTTTGTGAATAAGCCCATTTATGCCTTGTTTTTAAACTCCACATATAAGTTATGCAATGTATTTGTCTCTGTCTGGCTTACTTCACTTAGTATGGTCATCTCTAAGTCTACCCATGTTGCTGCAACTTATATTATTTCATTCTTTTTATGGCTGAGTAATATCCTATTGCACATATACAGTAAATTCCCTACATAGGAACAAATTCCATTCCAAGAGCATGTTCTTAAGTCCAATTTGTTTGTAAGTCAAACAAAGTTATCCTAGGTACCCAACTAACACAATTGGCTGTATAGTACTGTACTATAATAAGTTTATAATACTTTTCACACAAACAATACATTAAAAAAACAAATACAAAAAATAAAGATAACATCTTTAACCTCACAGTACAGTATCCTGAAAAATACAGTACAACCCCTGGCATACAGGGACAGGTATCACGTGAACACAAAAGAGGAGTTAATGAGTGGAGAAGGGAGAGGAGGTGGGAGATGGTAGAGCTAAAGGATCATCAACAATAGGAGACAGAGGGCAAGCTGCATGACTGGACTGACATGACTGGATATTTGAACACACATTTGCATCTTTGAAAGTTCACAACTTGAAGGTTCATATGTAGGGGATTTACAGTATAATAAATCTTATGTGATGGGTGATTGGTTAAGAAGTACTGTCCTAATTAAAGAAAATACACAGAATATAACCAAAAATCTCCCAAGATTCTTGCCAGTTTTATGATATTCCTGTCTCCCAGCTCTTTCATGAATTTCCCCCCAAATCACATGCTGCCACACTTTACTGGTTTCCTCTCTTCCATAAAAGTCCCTTCTCATGGGGTTTTGTGATAAATCTTCTGCAGAAATAGGAGTCAATGTAAAGTAATTAGCCTCCAATTAAAATAAATAAATTTTTAAAAAAGTTCTGCTTGAGCTGTAAAAAAAAAAAAAAAGAAATAGGAGTCAAGTTCAGATGCCACTTAATCTTTCAATAAGAACCATTTTTCATTAAAAATGGCTATAGTCACATTGAAATTTTTGGAATACAAAGTCCAGTCAACTCTGTGGTTCAGTGTTTTAAGACAGTGTTTTACCAAATATGTTCAGCAAAAAAGGCAATGAATTTACACACAAAATTTTCCATAGCAAAACAAAGTTTGGAAAAGTTGATTGAAACAATGTTAAAGGAGTTTCCTTACTGTAGGACTGACCAGAATCTTTCAGGTGAAAATTATCACAGAGAATCTCAAAGGGGCAACAAGTATGTAGAATTTACCTAACAACAGAACGATTTTCTCAGCAGAGTGGTCCCCAGAACACATTTTTAGAAATATTACAAGACTAAATGGATGAACAAAATAATTTTTGAATGAGTTAGTTCAGTGGCATCCATCCTTTATTACTGGGACATATATGTCTGGGCAGCACATGTTGCCAAAGTTTCACCGCCACTTAGAACTCATCAGGCCCCTTGAACTGATTTTACTTTTTAGAATTCCTCTTTTGTAGCTCTTCACTTGTCACACCTGTTGGGCATAACAATACACAATAAGCATTGGGGGGGGGATCAATATTTCATAAGTACTTTAATGATATGAAACACATTTCATGTTTCTTTCTTATCTCTATTCTCAAGATAGACCATGGCAATCAGTTCTATATCTAGAAAGATAATCAGGATTTTGAGGGGAGAGGGATCATGTCATATGTTGAAAACTAAAGGGTAATGAGGCTTGCACAGCTATCTTCAAAACCTGAAATGGATGAGGCTTATTCCATTTCATTCCAAAAAATACTGAACTACAATGGATGAAGGCAGCAGAGAGATAACTAAGTTCAGTATAAAGAAGAATCTGTAGCCCCACAACTGTCCAAAAATTGCATAAAGGTTATAACTTTTCAAGGATTCCTTTTTGACAATGCTATTGATTGTGGAAAACACAATTTTTGGAAAACACTGATATGCTGTATCTGAAAAGAAATAGAACATTATTCATGTCAATAATGACTATATTATCTATTATACAGTATCTGCTTTACCAAAAAAAAAAAAAAGAAGAAGAAGAATTTGAAAAAAATAATCCAGTTTGCTCTATGGTAGGTCTTTGTTGGTTATCTATTCTATATATAGTAACGTGTATACGTTAAATCCAACCTGCTAATTCAGCCATCCCCCATCTCCCTTTGGTAACCATAAACTTGTTTTCTATGTCTGTGGACGTATTTATGTTTTGTAAATAAGTCCATTTGTATCTCTTTTTAATGTTCCACATGTAAGTGATCAGTTCAGTTCAGTTGCTCAGTCATGTCCAACTCTTTGCGACCCCATGAATGGCAGCACACCAGGCCTCCCTGTCCATTACCAACTCCCGGAGTTCACTCAAACTCACGTCCATCAAGTTGATGATGCCATCCAGCCATCTCATCCTCTGTTGTCCCCTTCTCCTCCTCCCCCCAATCCTTCCCAGCATCAGAGTCTTTTCCAATGAGTCAACTCTTCACATGAGGTGGCCAAAGTACTGGAGTTTCAGCTTCAGCATCATTTCTTCCAAAGAACACCCAGGGCCGGTCTCCTTTAGAATGGATTGGTTGGATCTCCTTGCAGTCCATGGGACTCTCAAGAGTCTTCAACATCACAGTTCAAAAGCATCAATTCTTCGATGCTCAGCTTTCTTCACAGTCCAACTCTCACATCCATACATGACTACTGGAAAAACCATAGCCTTGACTAGATGGACCTTAGTTGGCAAAGTAATGTCTCTGCTTTTGAATATGCTATCCAAGTTGTTCATAACTTTTCTTCCAAGGAGTAATCATCTTTTAATTTCATGGCTGCAATCACCACCTGCAGTGATTTTGGAGCTCAAAAAAATAAAGTCTGACACTGTTTCCACTGTTTCCCCATCTATTTCCCATGAAGTGATAGGACCAGATGCCATGATCTTCATTTTCTGAATGTTGAGCTTTAAACCAACTTTTTCACTCTCCTCTTTCACTTTCTTACATGTGATAATTGTATTTCTCTGTCTGGTTTACTCCACTTTGCATGACAACTTTTAGGTCCATCCATATTGCTGTAAATGGTATTATTAATATTTCATTCCTTTTTATTGTTGCATAATATTCAATAGTGTATATATGTATATATATATGTATATGTATATATATGTATACACACACCACATCTTCTTTATCCATCATTGTCAATGGACACTTAGGTTGCATCCATGTCTTGTAAAATAGCATTGCTATGAAAACTGAGGTGCATGTATCTTTTCAAATTAGAGCTTTCTCTTGAGTATGTCCAGGAGTGGGATTGTAATATCAAATGGTAACTCTATTTTTAGCTTTTGAAGTAACCTCCATATTGTTCTTCATAATAGCTTCACCAGTTTATATTCCCACAACAGTGTAAGGAGGTTCCTTTTTCTCCACAACCTCTCCAGCATTTATTATTTTGTAGATTTCTTTAATGATGGTCATTCTGAGTAGAATGAGGTAATACTTCATTGTAGTTTCGATTTGTATTTTAATAAGTAGTGATGTTGAGCATTTTTTCATAGGTGGGTTCAACCCCTGGGTTGGGAAGATCCCCTGGAAGAAGAAATGGCAACTCACTCCAGTACTCCTGCCTGGAAAATTCCATGGACAGAGGAACCTGGTGGGCTAAAATCCATGGGATGGCAAAGAGTTAGACAGGACTGAGCACCACAGTGATGAGACACGATTGAATCAATGTGCTGTACACCTGAAACGAACACAACATTGTAAACCAACTATACTTCACCTTTTAAAATTTGAAAAAATACTGTAATTATAACTTATAAACATAGCTAATAAACTTTCATATAGTATGGGCTCAATAAATGGGGCTGTCCTTGGATTGCTAGCTTCTTATACTAATTGTTCCACTACAATTCTTGTAATCACTACTCTCATGTGTTTAATTACTTTTATCTGGCAGACTTCAAGGTTTATTTCAGCTTTAAAATTCCATATGTTCTCTGTCTCCTAACTGTATTTCCAGGTAAAGCATTTTCCCTGAGAAATCTCTGGCAAAGTTCATATTACAAGAAATGAGTCTTGATTCTATACTGCTCCCCTGCCTCCTCTGTAGAAATGTCCTTCCTTCCTTACATATCTATTCTCTATCCCTCTTTGCTAGCAGCAACTTATCTTACTATTCTTCCTCACTCAGAATCAGTTGGGAGTGAAAGCTCTACCACAGGAACAGGAATTAAAATGAAAAACTATCAACAAGGAGTGAAAGAGACAAAAAGCCTCCACACTGACATGTGGCTTACCCTGGTATCATGTAAAGTCAAACACTGATTAGTGGTATATGAATGCAAGGATCCAGTAACTTACAGAAGCAGTATCATTACTTCATTATTGTAGTTACACTTCAACATACACATCTCAAAAAATAATTAAGTGGGAGGAAATCATTTTTTACCCTCTATTGAACTCATTACATTCCAGAACCTATTCTACACACTTTACATGTACTAACTCAGAAATGTTTCAAGTCAAGCTGATTTCAAACTGAAATTATTTTGTAATTCTTGATGTATTATTTATCACTTTAATTGATATTTATTTATCACAAGCTTATTCATACATTTTGCACAAAATATATGAAACAAAACAAACTTGTAAATTTTGCAACTAAATTCAAATAAAAGGGAAAGTCACTCAGTTGTGTCCAACTCTTTGTTGGGCAACTGTATAGTCCATGGGGATCCCCCAGACCAGAATATTGAAATGGGTAGCCCTTCCCTTCTCCAAAGGATCTTCCAAACCCAGTGGTTGAACCCAGGTTCTCACAGTGCAGGCAGATTCTTTATCAACTGAGCCACCAGGGAAGCCCCAAATTCAAATAGCCCATTATTAAAGATCAAAACTCAGCTCATAGTATATATACTTAACAAGCTATAGGGCGTGCCTCATACTATTTTCCATTTCATATATATTAAAAATGTCCTGGAATACCCTAAAGCGATATCAAATTAATAAATGTTTCATTTCTAGTGTTATCAGCAAATTTTATAAATCAAAGACAATGTGTTAAAGGAAATGATAAAAGAAATATATCTAAAAGAGATGGATGCTTTAAATAAGATGCTTGAAACATAATCAGGTTTCATTCTTCAATATAGATATTTTGATTCTTATGTAAGTTGTCATATGTTTTTACATTTAGTATACTCAAATAATACACAGGTGTATTACTCAAGCTTCAACAGTTATTATAGTTGTTACAGATCATTTTGGGAAAAGCTTGAAAATTATGTGAAGTCTCCATGTTCATAAAAGTAAATATCTGACAGTAGACCCAGTCTAGAATAATTTAGTATCCAGTTGCAAGATCATATACTTCTTTTGCTACTTATTATTTCAGGACATCTTTCTTGAAATATTTTCTAAAATTAACACATTAAAATGAATTTATTCTTCCACTTCTGACCAAAATGAATTAAAAAGAACTGGATGCACCCTCTAAAAAAAAAAAAAAAAAACTGAAACAGCAGTTGTCAAGACACTGGACACTGGGGCAGAGATGGAAAACAAAAGAGGTGAGCACTGTGATTGCACCAACTTACTTCCCTGAGAAAGATTTCAAGAAGTGGAACAGAAAAATGCATAACATGAGGCCGAGGCTGGTGGACTATCTGAGTTGAGAAAACAAAATAGTCCATGTAGACCAAAGTGAACAGAGTCCTGGAGAGAAGAGAGTTGTACAGGAAGGAACTCCAGAGATCTCCAGAGGTCACCTTGAGTCAGTAACATACTAATCAGGGCATTCATGGGAAAGAAAAAAAACTCGAGGCCAGGGAAAGTACTACCCAAAGGATTAGAGGAAACACTACCCAGCTTCACCCAGGGCAAGAAAAAGTGTCTGTTCCCATTAGAAAGTCAGACTGAAAAACCTTATTTGTGCCAGTGATTGAGTACTCAGGAGGGACTCGCATCAACTGTGAGAAATATCTAGCCCTAGATTAAACAGTGCTCTGGTCATAACTAACAACTCTCAAAAACAAAACCCATGAAGACTAACTGATTACAAGTAACCTAATAACACCCCCAGATCAAAGCCCAGGATGATAGGTCTACAAGAGTATCTAGTATGCAAAGGTAAAACACATAATGTTTTGAATCCAATAAAAAATGCCCTGGCATGCAACACAGCAGAAAAATGTGACTCACAATATGGGAAATTATGACTCCTAAGGAGGGGAAAAAAAGCCATCAGAAAATTCACTGGGAACTGATACAGATGTTATAATGGGTACATGAAAATATTTTAAAAGTTATGTTCAAAAATTAAGTCAAAATATAGAAGAGATATTTAAAAGACCCCTAAAGGGTTACAAGAATATCCAGCCTTCAAGGGTCTAAATTCCACAATATCTGGCAATCAATCAAAAATGATCAGCATGGGAAAAAGCAGGAAAATGTAACCCATGATGAAGAGAAGAATTGATATCAACAATACCTGACCTACATATAGAGTTAGCAGACAAGAACAAGAACAATTCAGTTCAGTGCTCAGTCATGTCTGACTCTTTGTGACCCCATGGACTGCAGCACACCAGGCTTTCCTGTCCATCACCAACTCCAGAAGCTTGCTCAAACTCATGTCTATCAAGTGGTGATGCCATCTAATCATCTCATCCTCTGTCATCCCCTTCTCTTCCTAACTTCAATCTTTCCCAGCGTCAGGGTCTTTTCCAATGAGTCAGTTCTTCGCATCAGGTGGCCAAAGTATTGGAGCTTCAGCTTCAGCATCAGTCCCTCAAGTGAATATTCAGGGTTAATTTCCTTTAGGATTGACTGGTTTGATCTTGCAGTCCAAGGGACTCTCAAGAGTCTTCTCCAACACCACAGTAGAAGAGCATCAATTCGTCAGCTCTCAGCTTTCTTTATGGTCTCTCAATATCCATACATGACTACTGGAAAAACCATAGGTTTGACTATAAGGACATTTGTCAGCAAAGTAATGTCTGTGTGTTTTAATATTCTGTCTAGGTTTGTTATAGTCTTTCTTCCAAGGAGTATCTATTAATTTCAAGGCTGTAGTTACCATCTGCAGTGATTTTGGAGCCCAAGAAAGTAAAGTCTGTCACTGTTTCCATTTTTCCCCATCTATTTGCCGTTAAGTGATGGGACCAGATGCCATGATCTTAGTTTTCTGAATGTTGCATTTTAAGCCAGCTTTTTCACTCTCTTCTTTCACTTTCATCAAAAGACTCTTTAGTTCTTCGCTTTCTGCCATAAGGGTGGTGTCATCTGCAAATCTGAGATTATTGATATCTCTCCTGTCAATCTTGATTTCAGCTTGCGCTTCATCCAATCTAGCATTTCACATGACATACTCTGCATAGAAATTAAATAAGCAGGGTGACAAATATACAGTGTTGACGTGCTCCTTTCCCAATTTGGAACCAGTCTGTTGTTCCATGTCCTGTTCTAACTGTTCTTGACCTGCATATAGATTTCTCAGGAAGCAGGTAAGGTGGTCTGTACTCCCATTTATTTAAGAACTTTCCACAGTTTGTTGTGATCCACATAATCAAAGGCTTTAGCATAGACACATAACAACAAATATAACTCTATTCCATACATTCAAAAGTAAAGTCAAGACATAGAAGATATGCAAAAGACACAATTCAAACTTCTAAAGATTAAAACAACTATATTTGATGTGAATAATACACTGAATGTAATGAATAACAAGCCTGACACTGAAGAAGAAAACATTAGTGAACATGAACATACAGTAATAGAAATTATCTGATTGCTTGAACAAAGTTCAAGAATATTTGTAGGAATACAAAAGTTGTAGGAATATAAAAATACAAAAGGAATACAAAACGATATCAATGTACATCATAATTAGTTAACCCAGAACTGTGATAAATAGAACACCTTAAAAGTGGTCAAAAAAGGACATATTATACACAGAGGGACCTAGATAAGGAGTCCAGAAGATTTCTCATTGGCAACAATGCAAAAAAGAAAACAGTTGATAAATACCTTGAAAGAACTAAGAGCAAGCAACTGCCAACCTAGCATTGTGTATCTTGTGAAAATATCTTTAATCATGAAGATTAAATAATGTCTCTGTCAGACATCCAAAAGCTTGAAAAATGGGTCTGCTGACTAGTAAAACCCTATCACGGAGAGGGCAATGGCACCCCACTCCAGTACTCTTGCCTGGAAAATCCCATGGGTTGGGGAGCCTTGTGGGCTGCAGTCCATGGGGTCACTAAGATTCAGACTCAACTGAGCGACTTTACTTTCACTGTTTACTTTCATACATTGGAGAAGGAAATGGCAACCCACTCCAGTATTCTTGCCTGGAGAATCCCAGGGACGGGGGAGCCTGGTGGACTACCATCTATGGGNGAAAAGACTCTGATGCTGGGAGGGATTGGGGGCAGGAGGAAAAGGGGATGACAGAGGATGAGATGGCTCAGTGGCATCACCAACTTGATGGACATGAATTCGAGTGAACTCCGGGAGTTGGTGATGGACAGAGAGGCCTGGAGTGCTGCAATTCATGGGGTTGCAAAGAGTCGGACATGACTGAGCAACCTAACTGAACTGGTATATAAAACCAAGCAGTCAACAAAGAGGAGAAATAAAATAATACAAAAGATTTAATTCAAGACAAGTTATGAAAGCATTAAAAACAAAAGCATAGGAAACTTGGAACAAATAGAAAACAAATCATAATTGTAAATATAAATATGAGCTTTCCAGGTGGCATTAGTGGTAAAGAATCTACCTACCAATAGAGGAGACATAAGAGATGCAGTTTCAATCTCTGGATGAGGAGGGCATGGCAACCCACTCCAGTATTCTTGCCTGGGGAATCCCCTGGACTAAAGATCCTGGCAGGCTACAGTCAATAGGGTCGCATAGAGTAGGACACAACTGAAGCAATTTAGCATGCACAAACACAAATTTATATGTAACTTATCATTAGATAGAGGCTAAATACTCCAATTAAATATAAGTGAAGCATTGCGTTAAAAAGTAATCTTTGTTCTGCTTTAGGCAACATACCATAAATACTAGAATACAGAAATGTTGAAAAATATATATATGTATACACACAAATGCACAGTTGACCCTTGTATAACATGGGTTTGAACTATGCAAGTCCACTTTTATGCATATTTTTTTTAATAGTAAGCACTACACAATTCATGGTTGGTTGAATCTGCAGATGCAGAACTGGGGGAAAGGATGGAGGGAAGAGATAGTCAGGGAGTTTGGGATTAACATGTACACCCTGCTGTATTTAAAATAGATAACCGGGATTTCCCTGGTGGTGCAGAGGATAAGAATCTGTCTGCCACTGCAGGGGACACAGGTTTGATCCCTGGTCTGGGAAGATTCTACATGCTGCAGAACAACTAAGCCTGTGTGCCACAACCACTGAGCTGGTGTTCTGCAACTATTGAAGCCTGCCAAGCCCTCTAGCCTGCACTCTGCAACAGGAAAAACCACCACGATGAGAAGTCCATGCACCCAACTCACTGCAACTAGAGAGAGAACACACAAAACAACAATGATCAAGTGTAGCCAAAAATGTAAATGAATTTTTTTAAGGTGTAAAAAAAGATTTTTTTAACAAATAAAATGTATAACAAACAAGGTCCTATTGCACAGCACAGGGAGCTCTGCTCAGTGTTATGCTGCATCCTGGACAGAAGGGAGTCTGGGGGAGAAGGGATACATGTATATGTATTGCTGAGTCCTTTTGCCTTCCACCTGAAACCATCACAACGATGTATTAGTCTGCTATACTCCAATACAAAAGTTTTTCAACTACACTCCAAAATAAAATAAAAAGTTAAAAAAAATAAAACAAACAAAAAAAAAAAAAATTAACAGTAGAATATAAACCAAATATACAATAGAATCAACAAAGCCAAAGTTGGTGTATTCAAAAGTCTGATAAAATTAATTAATCTCTAGTAAAACTATCCAAGAAAAAATATAGGAATCACAACTTACCAATATATTAAAAACTAAAATTTAGACATCACTATATACCCTACAGACATTAATAAAAGATTACAAAAAGCTTCATACTAATAAATGTGACTATAAGAACAAGTATATAGAGCTAAACATAAGTTTACGCTGATTTTCTGACTTTAATCCAGTACTGTCAGGTTCATGTTAGTCTTCCTTGCTAGTTTGTCTATAATTCTTCACTGATGAGAAACCTGGCACTTACCATCTATTATTTATTTACTTATTTGTTTAATAACTATACACCTAAAAGCAGATTTAGAATTGTTTGCTTTACCTAATAAACTACTCTATCTCCATAAGAAAGAAATTCACCAACTAGAATATAGTGTTTATGTACAGTTCCTTTTGTGTATAGCCTTATAATTTTTAATCAATTTTCAAATGCATGAATTCGCTTGCACACATTCGACAATAAATGCTTAGAGGCATGTCCATCACTCCCCAGTAGTTCTTTCACCATAAAGTTCCTCTGTAATTCTCTTTGGAGTCAACAATTCCCCAACTCCTAAGTTCTCGTAACCACTAATCTGTTTTCATTTCCTATAGTTTTATCTCTTCCAGAATGTCACATGAATAAAATCATATACTATGTGGTCTTTTGAGTACAACTTCTTTCTCTTAATACAAAGCATTAAAGATTCATTTCTGTCAATGTGTGAATCAATAGCTCATTCATTTCTGTAGCTGAATAGTATTTCAGAGTATGGTCGTATCACAGTTCATCTGTTCCCTTGTTAAAGGACATGTTGGATGTTTGGGGGTTTTAGCAATTAGGAATAAAGTTGTTAGAAACATTCAGCAGCTTTTGTTGGGACATAAATTTTCAAGTCACTTTGATAAATTCCTAAGAGTGTGATTGTTGAGTGGTATGGTGGGTCTGGGTTTAACTTTATAAGAACTACCAAATGTTTTTCAAAGTGGCTGTACTATTTTTATTATCATCACCATTTAATGAGAGTTCCTGTTGATCTGCAACCTTGCCAATGTCTATTTTCAGTTTTTAGAATTTAATAAGTCAGAAATATCAGTATAAACTCAGACTTAGCCTATATATATGTATATATACATGGATAGATGCAGAACAATTATAAATGTGTATATGCATGGGTATTTGTAGACATGTATACATACACACACACATATACATACACATGTTTGTGTTTATATGTGTGTGTATGCATGTGTGTCTACATATATAAATATATTATATACAGTACTATTCACTGAGAGGGCCTAGAAGCAATGGTAATAATGAGCACAGCAAATGCCCAGATCTTGGTTTCTAAATATCGTTCCCCAATAAAAGAAACAAGGGCTCATTGGAGAAATCACTGATTCTAGGTCTACAGTGGGGCATATAAAAGATAGGCCTGGAGTATCTTATAGTGCCAAGAAGTAAGGAAATGCTTCAAAACAAAATTATAGATATATTAAATGGACACAGGGACCAATCTGAAAAATTTCCGTATTTACTAAGAATGGCCTTGCCCACCAGAGCAAGACCCAGTTTTCCCCACAGCCATTTCCTCCCATCAGGATGCTTCCACAAGCCTCTTATCTTCATCCATCAGAGGGCACAATCACAGAAAACTAACCAAATTGATCACATCAATCACAGCCTTGTCTAACTCAATGAAACTATGAGCCATGCCATGTAGGGCCACCCAAGACAGACGGGTCATGGTGGAGAGTTCTGATAAAATATGGTCCACTGGAGAAGGGAATGTCAAGCCACTTCAGCATTCTTGCCTTGAGAACCCCATGAACAGTATGAAAAGGCAAAAAGATATGACACTTAGAGATGAATTCCCCAGGTCGTTAGGTGCCCAATATGCTACTGGAGAAGGGTGGAGAAATAGCTCCAGAAGGAACGAAGAGGCTGAGCCAAAGCAGAAACAATGCCCAGTTGTGGATGTGTCTGGTGGTGAAAGTAAAGTCTGATACTGTAAAGAACAATATTGCATAGAAACCTGGAATGTTAGGTCCATGAATCAGGGTAAATTGGAAGTGGTCAAACAGGATATGGCAAGAGTGAACACAGACATTTTAGGAATCCGTGAACTAAAATGGACTGGAATGGGTGAATTTAATTCAGATGAACTGTGGAGTTAGAGAAGACTCTTGAGAGTCCCTTAGACTACAAGCAGATCAAACCAGTCAATCCTAAAAGAAAATCAACCCTGAATATTCATTGGAAGCCCTGATGATGAAGTTAAAGCTCCAATACTTTGGCCACCTTATGGTAAGGGCTGACTCACTGGAAAAAGACCCTGGCGCTGTGGAAGACTGAGGGCAGGAGAAGAGGGGGTGACAGAGGAGGAGGTGGTTTGATGGCATCACTGACTCAATGGACATGAGTTTACACAAACTCCAGGAGACAGTGAAGGACAGGGAAGCCTGGCGTGCTGCAGTCAATGGGATCACAAAGAGTCAGACAAGACTGAGCAACTGAGCAAAACCAACAAAAGCTAGGACAATTTGAGCAACAAAATAAATAAAGTGATATTGGATTATAACTGAAAATATAACATAAACATATATGAGTCCCTAGTGATATGAATGGTTGGATGAAAGAATGAATGATTGAATAAACAGAAAAGAAACATTCTTATGGAAGAATTCCAAATAATATGTAAAAATAGTGCATCCTGCCCTGGATGGAGGTTAATACCACCCTTCATCACCACCTCTAGGGTGGGCCAGTCTTAATGACTCACTTCCAAAGAATGCAGCAAGAAAAGAAAAATGTAGCTTTAAATTGAGCAAATCTGGCAAACAGTACTTTACATGATGAAGGTTGACATCACCAGTAATTTCATGTGAGTATCATGTATTCCCTGATATATGTGATAAGCCATGTACTCAGCTGTGTAGGTATTCTTTTTTAAGTTATTTATTTATTTTTGGCTGTACTAGGTTTTTCATTGCTGCAAGAGGGCTTTCTCTAGTTGTGGTGCATGAGCTTCTCATTGCAGTGGCTTCTTGTTGTAGAGCACGAGCTCTAGGTGTGTGGGCTTCAGTAGTTGCAGTACACCAGCTCAGCAGTTGAGGTGCATGGGTTTAGTTGCTCCAAGGCACATGAAATCTTCCTGAACCAGAGACTGAACCCATATTCCCTGCACTGGCAGGCAGATTCTTATCTATTATAACACCAGGGAAGTCCATCTGCTATATTCTTTACCAAAACCCCAAAAGTATCATAAGAAAAATAATAGAATACCTGAGATGAGAAACACTCTACAGATGAATTCATAAGTACTCCATATGACTACCAAAATCATGATGAAAAATAAAGGCTGAGAAACTGTCCCATACCTGAGGAGACTAGACAGACTTCACAACTAGATGCAACTAAATGTGGGGACTAAACGTGGGGACTTCGCTGGCAGTCCAGTGGTTAAGACTTCACCTTCCACCGCAGGAGGTGTGGGTCCAACCCCTGGTTGGGGAGCTAAGATCCCACATGCCTTGCAACCAAAAAAATCAGAACATAAAAAAAAAGAAGCAATATTGTGATGAATTCAATAAAGACTTTAAACATGGTCCTCATCAGAAATATATTTTTTTAATGCAGTGTGATATACGGAATTGAATCCTAGAAAGGAAGAGGACATTAATAGAAAAACCTAGTGAAATCCAAATAAAGTCTGGAGTTCAGCTAAGAGTAATACATCACTGTCAGTTTCTTAGTTTTGATAAATGTACCACAGTAATATAAGATGTTATTTTGAGAAAATGAATGAGGGGCATATGAAAATTCTATTATCTATGCAACTTTTCTGTAAGTATAAAATTATCCCCAAATTTTTCAAATATGCCAATGGACTCAGAACAGCCAAGATCTTGAAGGAAAACGGGAAGACTTATGCCACAAGACATCAAAACATTGAAATCTACAGCTTTAAAACATTGTGGTAATCAAGAATAGATCAACAGAACAATGGAACATAATACTAAGTCCAGAAACAAATATCTTTGTATAGACTATTGATTTATGACAAAGGGTGACCAATGAACAAGGGGGAAATTTAAAAGATGTTCCTTTTAATAAAGAGTCCTGTTCAACTTGTTATCAAAAAAAAAAAAAAAAGAACCTAAACCCTATCTCATACCATACACAGAAAATCAATTCTAGGAGTAGCGCAGATAGATGTACATGTAAAAGAGGGAGGAGAGACTTCCAGGAGGTAACAGACATATATATTTTAATGAGAAAACAGGCAACAATTTATTAATTGAACACCCAAAAGCACGAATTGTAAACAAAATAGGCTCTAAATTAGATCAAAAATTAATAATAAATTTTTAATTAAATTTTTTAATTTACTAAAACCGATGAAAATCATGAATAAGAATTTCATCACAATAGAATAACATGGAATAAAAAGTTATGATATTTCCTTAATGTTATTAGTCATCAGGTTAATGTAAACCTAAACCACAATGAGATATCACTACATGCTCAACAGAGTAGCTAATACTCAGAAGCCTGAGATTTCCCAGTGTTGATAATGATATGAAGCAATAGAATTCTCAAACAATCCCAATGAGAATGTAAATGGGTACAACCAGCTTGAAAAATTACTCTTGCATTATCTACTAAAGCTAAATACATACTTACAGTGTGTCCCAGGAATATCCCTCTTATGTACTCAAGGCAAATATCCAAAAAGTGTTCAAGAATCTTCACTGCAATTTTATCCATAATAGCAGAATATTGGAAACAATCCAAATGTCAATTAACAATGGATTCAATATATAAACGATAATACACTTATACAATAGAAAATGACATAGCAAATAAAAGTGAACATGTTACATTTATACAAAAGGTAGTAAATACATCTCATAGACATAACCTGAACATATAAGACCACAAACATATACACTTCAAAAACAGACAAAATTAATATAAGGGTTAGCAATGATGCTAATGCTATCTCTGGAAGGGAATTCAGAGGGGAATTCCAGCATGCAGGTTGTATTCCTGCATTCAGGTTGCTTTATCAAGGTAATGGCTACACAAGTGTGTTCAATTTGTCATAATTCCTCAATATATATGATTTTTGTACATTTCTGTATGTATATTTATACTTCAAATTAGAAGTTATTTTTAAATAAAAGAGGAAAATAAATTGTATAGACCTACAATGTCTAAAGGTCATATGGTAAAAGAAGTATACAAATTCTGGAGAGAAAATCAATACCAAATATTAATGAAACAAATGAGATTTGTTTGTAACTTAATTCAACAAACATTAAATGATAACCTACACATTAAAGTGCTATACTTAGTGCTATAAAGAGCACTAAAGAAAGTAATATGTCATGTATGGCAAAACCAATACAGTATTGTAAAGTAAAATTTAAAAAAAAAAAAAGAAAGCAATGAGCTCCATTTCTAGCATGAAGGTAAATTTAAAACTAGGTATTTTTATAAGGGAATATTTATTCCCCACTTCTACTCTACTCCAAAGGAAAGAAAAGTATATAGCTTGCACTAGCAGCTTCTTCATCAGCCTCTTGCTGAAGAAGCTTGACTGACTAATGAATGAGAAAGGTACAACTAACATTTCCATCTGTCCATATGTATCTTCCAAGGAAATGAGGAAATGATTACCTAACAGGCTACCCTCTCACCCCAATATGCCTCATTATAGATAATTTACAGATAAGGAGAGTGAGATTCAGAGAAGTTTCAGTTTAGTTCAGTCAGTTCAGTCACTCAGCCGTGTCCAACTCTATGCGACCCCATGAATCGCAGCCTCCCTGTCCATCACCAAATCCCAGAGTTGACCCAAACTCATCCATAGAGTCAATAATGCCATCCAGCCATCTCATCCTCTGTCATCCCCTTTTCCTACTGCCCCCAATCCCTCCCAGCATCAGAGTCTTTTCCAATGAGTCAACTCTTCGCATGAGGTGGCCAAAGTGCTAGAGTTTCAGCTTTAGCACCATTCCTTCCAAAGAAATCCCAGGGCTAATCTCCTTTAGAATGNGGCAGGAGGAGAAGGGGACGACTGAGGATGAGATGGTTGGATGGCATCACCGACTCGATGGATGTGAGTCTGAGTGAACTCTGGGAGTTGGTGATGGACAGGGAGGCCTGGTGTTCTGCAATTCATGGGGTGGCAAAGAGTCAGACACGACTGGGCAACTGAACTGAACTGACTGATGGAATTCAGAAAGATGGTAACGATGACCCTATATACGAGACAGCAAGTGAGACACAGCTGTAAAGAACAGACTGTTGGACTCTGTGGGAGAAGGCAAGGATGGGATGATTTGAGAGAATAACACTGAAACATGTATATTAACATATGTGAAATAGATGGCCAGTCCAGGTTAGATGCATGAGGCAGGGTACTCAGGGCTGGTATACTGGGATGACCCTGAGAGATGGGATGAGGAGGGAGGTGGGTGGGAAGGTCAGGATAGGGAACACATGTACACCCATGGCTGATTCATGTGACTGTATGGCAAAACCACCACAATATTATAAAGTAATTAGCCTCCAATTAAAACTTAAAAAAAAATAAAGATAAGAAGAGTAAAAAAATAAGAAAAGAAAAAGTGATTTGATAGTATTTTCAAACAACCATGAAGTTTTCATATGCTGCTATTAAAGAATAAGCATATACTGTTCATTCTTTATGTTGATAGATAAATATAGGTTGAAATGTGTTATTTTTCAGATAACCAACAGTTATATAAATATGAAGCTAACTTCCAAAGTAGTAAAGAAAAAAAGAAACCAAGAAAAATGTAATCAATACAGAAAAGATAGGAAAAGAACAAAAGAATAAAAACATGCAGGCATAAAATAAGATGCAGAAGTAAAATTAAAAATATGTCATCCTCAGAAAAGTAAATTAATCAAATGCCTTCATACAACCACTCTCTTTAGTCAAGCAAAATAAATAACAAACAGTCTTCAATACACAAAACCACAATTGTGCATGCTATTTGGAAGATACAACAAATTAAAATGGCATTAAAAATATTCAAAAAAGAAAGAAGTAGCTCTCTCTATTAATATCAGACAGAGTAGAATTCAAGTCAGAAGTATTAAATGAAGAAAAGAGAACTATTTTATGTCAATGAAAGTTACGTTCTACAATGATGATATTATAGAACTAAATATAGACATGCCAAACATTGAATATTAAAATAGTATAAAACAAAAGCTATTAGGAACCCAACAAATAATTTTTAAGATTGTAGTTGTCAGTGGGCTTATCTCTGACTGATAAATAGACAATAAAAAAGGATATAATAGTTTTGGATAACATTAGAAGCCTTAGTAATAGATACCTGCCAAAATCTGCAAACTGTAAACATCCTTGGAATATTTGCCAAAACATAAAATGAAATGCCATAAGGAAAAACCTAAAATAATTTGCCATAACATGGACTTCCTTATGCAACTTTTAAAAAATCTTTTTTACTTTAATTTCAACTAAGAATAACTACATAGAAATTTTAAAATACTCATAAAAACTGAACTACAAATTATAATTATCAATATAAACTATTTACAGAATAATAATTGGAACTAACTATCAAAAGGAATGATAAAACTAAGCAATATAGCAGCAGCAGCAGCATGCTTACAGGAAAACTTATAGCCTAAATGCTTTATTGTTAATAAATAAATAAACAAATGAAAATAAGTGAAGTATTTGCTTTAAAAAACTTAGAAAATTAAATTAGGTGTCTAAATTTTCACCTCTGCTTAGGAAAGAATTTGAATACTTATCATTGACAAGTATTTGAGGGAAAAAAGCAATACTGGTAACCATGTAAATCAGTACAACCCTGCTGGATTTCAGATTGCCAACAAGCAACTGCAAAATCCTTAGCAGTTTCACTTCTACAAATTTACTCTAATAATGGATTTGCACAAAGATCTAGCTTGGTATTTAAACCATAAAGCCTATGCCTATGAAGAGTTAAATGGCTTTAACTTGAGTTAAATGACTTAATATGGCCTAATAGACACTTGTCTGGAGAAATGTCATGCCAGTTACATTAGTTTCAGGACAACTTTGACACCATCAAGTTTTGTGAATTCAAAGCAGAAATTAAGTCAATAGATAGATGATAGGGTTCAGCATTCAATGGGGAATGAAAAATCTAATACCAAGAACAAAAGAATAAGGCAATACTCTTAAATGATTCAGGAAACTATTATTACAGTTACACTGACATTTCTTCTAGAACCAGGATTGCAGAAGGGAAGTTATTGCTCTTTATACCCATAAATTTTTTAAGGTTAGTTTCTGCTTCCTGCATACCATACATACTGACCTCAGTCTCTCTCATGGTGACAAAAACAAAAGACAAAACATTGCTCCTTAATATAAACAACTTCCAATCTTAAAACCATGGCTCCTCTTAGTAAAGAGATCTCCAAAAACCACATCAATCAGTGGTAATCCATGTTCCACTGAATGTACTACCTCACACATCAGTAGTATGAGGAGGCACATAAAAACACCCATCATTTAATTTCTTTACTCTCCTCTAGGATAACTAAAGCAATAGCTTTGGACAAAACTATAAAGTTAGATATACTAAGGCCTCAGTTTTCATCTTATTTACTCTTTCATCCCTTGCAGGCAATTTTCTGCTCTTCTCATTTTCAATCCTGTTCTCTGGAAGGTCCTGATAAGTTTATTTCTAATAAGCAAAAGTAATGAAGCTTATGTATTAGAACAGTGATTAGAGTGACTATGAGCATTTTAAGAGAGGAGGGGAAAATTGTCTAGCATGCCTGAAAACCCAAAACATAAAATATGGCCTAATAGACACTTGTTTGGAGAAATGTTATACCAGTTACATTCGTTTCAGGATAACTTTGACACCATCAAGTTTTGTGAATTAAAAGCAGAAATTAAGTCAATAGATAGAAGATAGAGAAATCTTCTATAAGACAACAAATTTGAACACTATTTTTTCTCCTCAGATGCTCTGGCAGATTCTCTTATCTTTCTAAAATGAAAGTGTGATTGAATAGGCTTGACAATTCTAGATGAGCTCTCAAAATGGCCTAATGGTTCTGGTTTATTGTAGAGTTTCTTTCTGCCTGAGGATATAGGCAGATGCCTGAAAAGCTCCACTGCATTCAGACATATTCACTTGCATCTTGTAAAATTATCTTTTTACTTTGATGTCACCTAATTCTATGTTTCTTTTTGGCTTCAGCAGTAGGCTTCCTGGCTATCCAAAACCATCTTTTTATCTGCTGTGTCATGCACTACTGAAAGGAAAACCCTAAGCACACCCACTCCAGTATGCTTGCCTAGAGAATCCTATGGACGGAGAGGCTTGGTGGGCTACAGTCCATGGGTGGTAAAAAGTTGGACACGACTGAGCGACTTCACTTTCACTTTACTTTTCTAAGCAAACATTTTAGCTATTCTTCCAGCACCCATTTTAGGAATGAAGTTTCCCACTCAGTGGCTGTTCATGATTCCACTCTCAATACTTACTGATTTTACTATTGTTTTCCTTCCCCAGGAAGTGGTGGTAGGGAGAGAAGCTAGTTGCTTCCACATTACTCCCTGTCTTACTAATATCCTTCATAGGGAAACCCATGATAACCCCGGATTATTTGGAAGGTGGTAAGAAAACCCAGCAGAGCTGACCACATGAAGGAAGGTGTCTACTCATTTATTGGTGGCAGGGGGAAAAAAGGCAAGAATAATTGCCCTGAATAATACTTCCTTCCCTCCCTAAATTACCTAATCTTATCCAAAGATTCCAGGGCAGTGAATTAATGAAAGAATCACTACCATAAACTCATAAACTCTTTCTGAAGGAGGTAGAAAAGGAGAAAAGAAGCGGGGGAGGAAGGAAAGGGAAAGAAGGGAGAAGTGAAAAGATAGATCCCCTCTGGCTCCCCCTTGGCCAGCTCCAGGTGGCCCTCTGCAAGTAACAAGGGGAGTAACTCCAGGGCAGGAATTTTACCTTCATGAATAAGTAATTACTGGAGTGAAGAAAAGGAGAGGTTGCTGAGTGAAAGGAATGGTAAAGTGTGGGCAGGCATTTTGGAACCAGACAACCCTGGAAGAAAAGCTATGACAAACCTAGACAACACATTAAAAAGCAGACATCACTTTTCCAACAAAGGTTTGTATACTCACAGCTATGGTTTTTTCCGTAATCATGCATACAGATGAGAGTTAGACTATAAAGAAGACTGAGTGCCGAAGAATTGATGCTTTCAAACTGTGGTGCTGGAGAAGGCTTTCAAGAGTCCCTTGGATGACAAGGAGATCAAACCAGTCAGTTCTAAAGGAAATCAACCCTGAATATTCTTTGGAAGGACTGATGTTGAAACTGAATCTCCAATACTTTGGCCACCAGATGCAAAGTCCTGACTCTTTGGGAAAGACCCTGATGCTGGGAAAGACTGAGGGCAGGAAGGGAAGGGGGTGACAGAGGATGAGATGGTTGGATGGCATCACCAACTCAATGGACATGAGTTTGACAAAACTCCAAGAGATAGTGAAAGACAGGGAAGCCTGGCATGCTACAATCCATGGGGTGACAAAGAGCTAGACACCATTTAGTGGCTGGAAAACAATAAGGCTTTGTGGTCCTTCCCAAGCCATTGTCTCTTAACACTACCGACTTGACCACTGACTGGATAGTCATGGCAGCTCATGGCTTTCTGAGTTCTTCCAAGATCTCTATCTACCTCCTCAAAGAAAACTAAACAATAATATGAAGTATATAAGAAAACATAAGATTTACATTATCATAAATCATTTTGTATTATCATATTCTCAAAGAGCTTAGAGTCTAATTTGTCTAATTTTCCATGGTGGAATCTCACCCTTTGAAATCTATCTGATATACCAAAATTTTTATTAAAAAGTCCTTTTTCAGTAAAAGAGCAGAAAATCAATTTGTTGGCTCTAGTATTTTGTTTTCTCTCACCTTTTAAGAAATTAAACACCTGCCCAACCCAAAGGTAGGGGTAAAATAAGCCCTCAATCTTCAGTCCAGTGTTTGGGAATTTGACTCCTCCAAGCTTTTATAAAAAGTAATGGAAGCAGAACCTCAAATCATACACAAGGCAATTGAGGTCCCCATCTCTGTCTTTAAATCAACTATAACTAGTACTTAGGTAAGTATCTGAACAGCAGAAGTTTCAAAACAATGGGTCATTTAATTTCCAGTGTATATGTTCTGTGATATGAAACCCTAACATTTAAAAAGTTACCATGTATTATAATATACAACTCAGCTTTTTTTATGTTTAAAACATTCTCCACATTCCAGAGTGCTAATCTGAGGCCAAATGCCTGGAAAATGTCTATTTAACTCCTTCATTGACTTAAACCCATTTGATATTTCTGTTGTATGCTATGCGATGCTATGCTATGCTAAGTCACTTCAGTCATGTCCAACTCTGTGTGAGCCCAGAGACGGCAGCCCACTAGGTTCCTCTGTCCTTGAGATTCTCCAGGCAAAAACACTGGAGTGGGTTGCCACTTCCTTCTCCAATGCAGGAAAGTGAAAAGTGAAAGTGAAGTCATTCAGTGGTGCCTATTAGTGACCCCATGGACTGCAGTCTACCAGGCTCCTCCATCCATGGGATTTTCCAGGCAAGAGTACTGGAGTGGGTGCCATTGACTGCAAAGTTTTGATCAGTATATCAGCAGTCCTAGGATGTAAATAAAATCTTGAAAAAGTAAAGGAATGGGACAAAGGAAAGATAGGAAGCAGTCAGTCAGATATGTACACATAAGCCTTTTTCCAAGTGGATACGACCCAGTCAGCTCTCACTGGTTGAGGCTGGAGAAGGGAAAAGAAGAAGTATAAGAGGCAAGTCCAAGCCAGTGGAATTAATGTGAAACTAGCAGAAAGCCTTTGAGAGCTGAAGATTATAGCATCGGCTAAAAGAATAAAGACCAAGCTATCAGGTTCAGGGGATGCGGGATCATCCCAGTTGAGGAGAACATTTTAAGTAATTCATTTGAGGTTACACGGTTAGATTTTCTGGTTATTCTTTTCAAAGCTTAACGATGTTACCCTTCATTTTTAACAAGCATTTTAAAATTACAACATAGTGGTCATTGGAAGAAAGTGAAGAAAGTCTTTTCCACTTATGAAGTTCGAGAGAAAAAGTAGCCTACTCAGGGAAATTTACTTTTAAAGTCAATGCACTCTTCTATAAGACTGCTCCCTAAGTTAATTTAAGCAACTTGTTATTTGAAAACTGCATTATATTTTTGGAGGGGTAGTATTGCCTTTTTTAGTCCTCTATTGAGAGAAACTTAAGTGTGCAAACATAATTGCCCCTCTTCTTCCTTCATCCCAAAGTAGATGTTTCTTTGTACTATAAAGGAAATCACTAAATACTCAAAACAGTTTGAATAGCTTCTTGCAATCCCCCATATAAACGCCACAGTGCTGGTTTGCACGTTGTCAGCCTAGGGTAAATAATACTTAAATGAATATTCACTTTCTCAGCCAAGAGGACTATTGCTCTACTAGAATCTCCTTCCGATTTGACTTAATTATGCTCTAAGAAGCTATCAGCAACGTTAAGTGTGCTGTAAAATTGGAATTGTATTATAGTTTGTGTTCATTAGTATTCCTCTCTTGCTTTCGATAAAGCTTTGGAGAGATTTCACACTCTTGCAGTTTAAAGAAATACTTCACTACAGCTTCTGGAATAATCCTGAAGCCAGGAGTGTGTTGGGAGTCTCCCCTCCCCAACAATGTCAGTGTTCTAACTTGTTTCAAGAGAGCTCGTTAAATCATACTTTCTCTTTACATTAACATCTCCTTCTGTTAAGTCATTCTCACATATTTTACTCAATAGACTTCTTTAACTGCCCAATCATGTGGGATGTCCCTGGAGATAGGCTTTCAAAAAAATAGAAATTAGAAAGTCCTGAGTGTTTAAATCTTATCACTGGGAAAAAAATACACCATAGATTGATGGAGCTGAGATGAGTTTTCTAAGGCAAAGACAGGTTAGAAAGCCCAAAGGAGAGTGAATGTTTATTCATAAATCCAAATGAAATTAATTGAAACAATTTAGTGGCTGTTTAAAAACAATGGCATCCATCAGCAGAGCTACAACTATCTCACAGTGGATTCATTAGCCAGCACTGAATTTTGATTACTCTTCTTTAGGGACCAGCTTTAGTCAATTAAAAATGATTTACGATTCTAGGTCTAGGTAGTTGTTTGGGGGAAGGTTCATCCATCCACATAGCAACATATCTACCTAACTTTGGAATGAAGTTTTTTTCAAAAATTCCATAATCTGATTGGTCGACATAAAGAGGTGAAAAAGATTTAAGAGCTTGACACAATCAACATAAATGTTCTATTGATTCTTAAAACCAGGAGTACATTCCCTGAAGTCAGGTCTGCGGAACCACAACCCTACCACTCACTCCACACACTTGGGTTTCCTTCTGTGGGTCTGGTACTGCCCTATCAATCACTTGTTTGTTTGATATCAGGTAGTAGTGACAGACCATTCTGAGATTTAAATTAATTGTGAGCTTTTTAGTTAATGCCTGAGTGCTTGCGGATTACATGTTCTATATATCCTGCTCTTAAATCTGTCTTTTAAGATGAAATATGGAAAGAAAACATAAAAAAAAATTTAACTGAAAAAGTGTTTTGAACTAAGGGGAAAAAATTGCTCTAAAAGAAAATGAATTAAATGAAAGAACTAAAAAAAAGAAAAATCAACAAAAAAAAATTATTTTTTACTATGACTATGTCAAGACTATGACTTGGCAGTTTTGTTTTGTTTTTTAACTTAAAAAATATTCTTTTCTTAGGTCAGTCTCCCAAGGCAATAGAATAAAAGCAAAAATAAACAAAAGGGGCCTAATTAAATTTATAAACTCTTGCACAGCAAATGAAATCATTAAAAAAGGAAAAAGTATTACTGGATGAAATATTTACCTTCTCAACTTTTGTAATTCTCCTCTATCAACAACGTATCTTCTACTTAATTCTTCCTTCACATCCACATCTTGCTTTGTTTTTACCACCTAGAACAGCCCTTCATCAAATCAGTTCTGGACCAGTGGCCCCCTGACTGTGTGTCATCTGCCCCTCTCCATCCTCTTATCATTTCACATATCAGTTCTGCTGCTGCTGCTGCTGCTGCTGCTAAGTTGCGTCAGTCATGTCCGACTCTGTGCAATCCCAGAGACAGCAACCCACCAGGCTCCACCGTCCCTGGGATTCTCCAGGCAAGAACATTGGAGTGGGCTGCCATTTTCTTCTCCAATGCATGAAAGTGAAAAGTGAAAGTGAAGTCATTGAGTCATGTCCAACTCCTTGCGACCCCATGGACTGCAGCCCACCAGGCTCCTCCGTCCATGGGATTTTCCAGGCAAGAGTACTGGAGTGGGGTGCCATTGCCTTCTCCTACATATCAGTTCTAAAGAGACCCTATTGTATTCTTTATTCTAGAGAATAGACTATACTGCTCTATTCAAAAACCCTAGCATTCCCCTTGCACACAGCCATTCTGGTCAACCTGATCCCTGAGAGAGTCACAGATGAGTATTCTGGACCAGAAAGAGTGCAGTGGGTAGATGGAGTCCATGTATTGCCCACTTCAACCAGAGCATGTACCCTTGATCTGACAATGCTGACATACCATGTCCCTGCTTAGTATACAAGCATGTCATTTTTATCTGTTTCATATATGCACAAAATGTCATTTGAAAGAGCATTCCACAATCTTTAAAATGTTTACAAATCATTGGTCTACAAACAGAATAAAGAGTAAATAAATAATAAGTATAATGTTCAAGGCTCTGTGGTCTGATCTCATACTACTGTAGAAGCAACTGGAGTATGGCAGTTGAGTTCAGCCCAGCTGGGATTACTTGTGCGAAATTCCAGGGTCTACCCTTGCCGTGGCCTTTGTGTGACTTTTTACCTATCCTATCTGGGCCTTTGAAATGCTGACAGGTATTATAACCCACTCCAGTATTCTTTCCTGGAGAATTCCATGGCAGAGGAAACTGCCGGGCTACTGTCTATGGGTAGCAGAGTCGGACACAACAGAGCCACTAATACGGCACACAAGGTACCTGACTAATAAGCTTATTATAAGAATTAAATAAAATTACATAAGCCAAGCTCTTAGAACAGCAGCAGACACAAAGTCAAGGACTCTTTCTAAGCCTTCAATCTCACTAATCCCTCATGGGAGCTTGCTGTTAGAAATGAGCAGCCCTGTCACCACTCCATAGACATCCCTTGGCTCTAAACCTCACCTCTCCCAGGCCTAGTTCTCCAAACTGGAAACGCCACCACTCTGGAGCCTCTGCTTTACAAGCAAGAGTGGGAAGGAAGGGCAGAGGTTATTGAGGAAATGTCCATTAAAGCATCTTATAAGTACAGTCTGCTCTCCCTATAGTCACTGTTCACTGAAGTGTAATATTGAGAAATTAGTGCTTTGCTGCAATGGTGGGCTGGGGAGAAAACAAAACTGTAAGATATTCCTGTTTACTGATAAAATCCTAGTTAAGAAATCCTGAGCATGTGTTACCAGACACTATCCTGAAGTTAAGTGCTCACAAAGATATGCTGATCTGGAATATAATTTAGAATTTAAAATGAAAGCTCCTTTTGGCCTGTTTAAACACTAACTATCCCCTGGCCCCATTCACAGAACTGGAGTCATATTTCATCTTCTGAGCCAGCTTTCTTCCCCTGCTTTGTTCTACCATGTTGGTTTCCTTCATAAGGTAATGTGTTTTAATATTTTTATATGCTTCCCAGAGCACTTTGAGAAGGAAGGTGTCTTATGAGCAAATGAATAATAATAATAATATTCCAACAAAGACATTCTGCTTGTAATTATACCCATGCAGCTTTCTTTACCCTGTGCAGAGCATTCTGAATCTTGGTCACTAGAAGTATGATGAAGCACATGGCATTATGGAAATTTTGTTATCTATGAGATTGTATTAGGAATGATTTGGGGTGGGAGGAATCTTGTCAAGTTACAAGTACCACACTTAGTGCATTTCTGTTTCAATATGTTGATAAGTTTTATGAAGGTCTCAATCCTACTTGTCGTGCCAATTTTCTTATTAGATTTTCAAGTTTTGCACCACTTGTGGTTAGTCAGATAATTATAACCCTAGATTTAATATTTTTCTAGTTTTCCATTCTTTACTAACCATAGACATGCCCTATTAAGTGTCTGCCAATTCCCAATTTCAGTGCTTAGAGGGAAGGGAGGGATCTTTCATTTTGGCTCCTAACGTTGTAACAAGAGCACCATGGATTTCCTTCAAATACACATCTGGCTTTTTGCCTTTGTTGTTCAGGACAAATCAGTTCCAGGAGACTATCCATCTCCTTGAAATCTTTGGCTGCATACAGCACACCAACTGGGTTGGAGTCTACTTAGCCCATTCTATTCTCTGGCAACAGATCACTGTAGGACACATTGCTATATTTGTCTTTAGATCTTTCCTGTGACCTCACGCAATTGAAGGGAGAAAAAGGGTTATGAGGTTGACTGATCACCTGCAACTGTGTATCGGACACTGTGCTACATGCTGGGAAGGCAAAAGCACAAATGTCTTTTTCCTAAGGGAATTCACCATCTACTGAGGGAGACACCCTCGAAAACAAACTCCCCATTCTCTCATTCTCAGCCACAAACTAAGGCAGCAAAAAAACTAGAGGAGACAGCCCAAAAGTTCGTTTGGGTTTTTCCATAACATATTAGGAAAAACCTGAACAAACTTTTAGGCCAATCCAATACATGACCAGCCATCTTATCAGAAGGAGTTAGGCACCCCTGAGACACACAGCAAGGACCTCCAGGCACAATGTATGTTTGATTTCATGGATCCAGGGGAAAAACAAAACTCAGCATTCATAATTTACCAGGTTATCTGAACCAATCCTAGAGGTAATTTCAAGCCAATCAATGAGTATAGAGTCTGAGATGTCCCACCCTAAGAAAACGAAGTGAGGAAATGTTTCTTGACACCAAGGGGTTACATTCCAAAAGAAAGCACTGTGAGCTCCATTTTGTGAAATGTGATGAATACTGCTGACATAAAAGTCATGCCACAGCTGGCAATAACAGGCCACAGGCAAAGAGGACTTACAGTGTGTCTTTAACTTGGCTAAAAGGCAGACCAAGTGCGTCCTAGATAGAGAAATAGATAGGCAAAACATAGACAGATAGAAAATAAAACCTTCCCTTCACTTTCATGAACACTTTCCATTTATTAGTTGTGGTCTCTTCACACGTGGGTTTAGAGATAAAGTCAAGAATACTTTAAACTTCAACTGCAAAACCTGCCTACTCTATCTGATTCTTTAAATGTCTCCTGATGATGATGAGTCTGTCTGTGGCTGAGCATCATCGGTCACTGCCAGCTACTCCCAAAAGAGCAGAGAACTGCTCAGGGTCCCAAACCCACTCACAGCTCTTATTTCTCATTTTTCACTGGACTCTGTGGATTTGCTTAAAGATGTGTAAAATTTTATGTAGTTTGACAGTCCCCTGAGGCTTCTCATGTGTATTGTTTATTTCATTCTTTATGCAATAGAACATTCACTCAATTTTCTTCCTGGACAGCTTTAGAGCCTTGGAGAAACTGTAAATATTTAGTTCTTAAAGTCAAAACTGTTCACTTTTGTTCAAAATACCTCTGTTTAGGAAATTCTCAAACATCTGTTTAGAAAATCTTATAGCCAGTTTCTAACCTAACAAAAACTATAAGGGAAAACACAAAGTGATATCACATATGAGGGGATATGGAAGGGTGATGTCTGGAACCCAGATGTATCCATTAGAATGTTCTGAGTTATAAAAAAAAGAAACTCAGCTTAGAATGGCTTGATCAGTTGGGCATACTTATTTTCTCAAAACTAAAAAGTTAGAGGCAAAGAGATTCCAGGATTAATTAAAGCAGCAACTTAACAACATCTGCAAGCACTCAAGTTCTTTCCGCCATCTTCATTGGACTTTTTTCTTCAGTCTTATGTCTTCATGGTTTCAAGCTGGCTGCAGCTGCTCCAAGCTTCACATCCCACTCATCAATCTTAGGAAGTAGGGACAAAGTACATCTCTTTCTTAACCATTTTCAGAGCAAAATACACTTTTCCAGATGCCATCATGTAGAATTATCTTTAGGTCTTATTGACAAAAATTCTGTCACAAGACCATTCCTAAACCAATTAAAAGTGAAATAATGGATTTACCAGTCTTGACTTAGTCACTGTTTAACTTCCTGAGATTGGGACAGTGCTTGAGGTTCTTGGCTGCCCAACACCTGAATAAAATTGGAAGGAAGTGAAAAAATTGTTGTATAAACAACCAAGTTTATCCCGGAGTATACACGTGCTTTGACTTTGCTTTGAGTCAAGTCTCTCTATTGCTCGATTGGGCAGGAAAGAGAGCACTATTAAGCTATAGTTAAGACCATGGCTCTGCTTAGATTCCTTATGAGTGCATATGTGCTAAGTCACTTCACTTAGTGTCCGACTCTGTGTGACCCACAGGCTGTAGCCTTCTGGGCTCCTCTGTCCATGGAATTCTTCAAGCAAGAATACTGGAGTTGGTTGCCATGCCCTTCTCCAGGGGATCTTCCCAACCCAAGAATCGAAACTGCATCTCCTATGTCTCCTGCTTTGACAATTGTGTTCTTTACCACTAGTGCCACCTGGGAAGCCCCAGGCTCATTATGACCAAGTTCAAATTCCAATTCTGCCCTTTACTAGCTGCATGACTTTAAGCAAGTTACTTAACCTTTCGTTCCTAAATGTTCTCATGTGTACAAGATTAGAACAAATAATACCTACCCCGTAAAGTAGTGCTATTGATTAAATTAAATGATGTTTAAACAATGTTTAGCAGACTATCTAGCAAGCTAGTATCAATAAAGATTAGTAATTATTGTTAATAATANCCTGCCTACTCTATCTGATTCTTTAAATGTCTCCTGATGATGATGAGTCTGTCTGTGGCTGAGCATCATCGGTCACTGCCAGCTACTCCCAAAAGAGCAGAGAACTGCTTAGGGTCCCAAACCCACTCACAGCTCTTATTTCTCATTTTTCACTGGACTCTGTGGATTTGCTTAAAGATGTGTAAAATTTTATGTAGTTTGACAGTCCCCTGAGGCTTCTCATGTGTATTGTTTATTTCATTCTTTATGCAATAGAACATTCACTCAATTTTCTTCCTGGACAGCTTTAGAGCCTTGGAGAAACTGTAAATATTTAGTTCTTAAAGTCAAAACTGTTCACTTTTGTTCAAAATACCTCTGTTTAGGAAATTCTCAAACATCTGTTTAGAAAATCTTATAGCCAGTTTCTAACCTAACAAAAACTATAAGGGAAAACACAAAGTGATATCACATATGAGGGGATATGGAAGGGGGATGTCTGGAACCCAGATGTATCCATTAGAATGTTCTGAGTTATAAAAAAAAGAAACTCAGCTTAGAATGGCTTGATCAGTTGGGCATACTTATTTTCTCAAAACTAAAAAGTTAGAGGCAAAGAGATTCCAGGATTAATTAAAGCAGCAACTTAACAACATCTGCAAGCACTCAAGTTCTTTCCGCCATCTTCATTGGACTTTTTTCTTCAGTCTTATGTCTTCATGGTTTCAAGCTGGCTGCAGCTGCTCCAAGCTTCACATCCCACTCATCAATCTTAGGAAGTAGGGACAAAGTACATCTCTTTCTTAACCATTTTCAGAGCAAAATACACTTTTCCAGATGCCATCATGTAGAATTATCTTTAGGTCTTATTGACAAAAATTCTGTCACAAGACCATTCCTAAACCAATTAAAAGTGAAATAATGGATTTACCAGTCTTGACTTAGTCACTGTTTAACTTCCTGAGATTGGGACAGTGCTTGAGGTTCTTGGCTGCCCAACACCTGAATAAAATTGGAAGGAAGTGAAAAAATTGTTGTATAAACAACCAAGTTTATCCCGGAGTATACACGTGCTTTGACTTTGCTTTGAGTCAAGTCTCTCTATTGCTCGATTGGGCAGGAAAGAGAGCACTATTAAGCTATAGTTAAGACCATGGCTCTGCTTAGATTCCTTATGAGTGCATATGTGCTAAGTCACTTCACTTAGTGTCCGACTCTGTGTGACCCACAGGCTGTAGCCTTCTGGGCTCCTCTGTCCATGGAATTCTTCAAGCAAGAATACTGGAGTTGGTTGCCATGCCCTTCTCCAGGGGATCTTCCCAACCCAAGAATCGAAACTGCATCTCCTATGTCTCCTGCTTTGACAATTGTGTTCTTTACCACTAGTGCCACCTGGGAAGCCCCAGGCTCATTATGACCATGTTCAAATTCCAATTCTGCCCTTTACTAGCTGCATGACTTTAAGCAAGTTACTTAACCTTTCGTTCCTAAATGTTCTCATGTGTACAAGATTAGAACAAATAATACCTACCCCGTAAAGTAGTGCTATTGATTAAATTAAATGATGTTTAAACAATGTTTAGCAGACTATCTAGCAAGCTAGTATCAATAAAGATTAGTAATTATTATTAACAATAATTACTCCAGAAATTAGATCTCAGTGCCTGAAAGGATTTAAGAATCCTTTTCTCCTTTTATATACAGCATTTTTTAAAATTTGCACTTAAATTTTTAAAAACTGCATTTAAAAAAGAAACTAAAAAATGCAACGCTACCAAAAATCTTCAGCGGTAGGGAAGAGGGCATAGTTTAATTGTCACTAAAAGCATATCAGGGCCTAAACAAACACTTAACTTTTAAGTTGACCCTTAAAAGCATAAGCATTTCATTTATTTCAGGGGACAAAAGAAAAGTGTATTTAGAAATTCTAAAATATTATGTATAAATTTAAGAACAAGATAGCTGTATCTTCAGAAAATATAAGGGCAAGGATCACTTGTTTAAAATCACATGCATGCACTGAGTTCACAGTCCATGTCTTCACCATACTGTTTCTTTGGCTGTAATTCCTCTTTATTCACTGGGAGACTACACCCTATAAAAACGCTTAAAACCAAAATCCTTGTGTCTCCCCCTCTTTCCTTCTCACAAACACATTTGCCAAGAGACTTAAACAAGTGAGCAGGAATTTATAAACTCAGCTCTAAAATCACCTAAGTAAGACACCCAGGTACCCAGACATTGTCTTCAAATCCCACCTTTATTAATTCTTAAAGGAAGGTTTCCCTGAGATACAATCAGGTGGCTTTAGACCATCATCTTCCCTATCTTTGCCAGACACTAGAAGTCATTACTTATTATGAAGCATGTCCAGCTGACTTGCCTAGATGTTTTTGTTCTGATCGATAATGGCTTTGGCACACTGGGAAAGAGAGCTAAAGTGGTCAGCCAATCAAAACTAAAAGGTGAACAGCTTCAATAAGTACCATTCACCAGTTACTCTCTGCTTTACCACTAGTACTCTGTCACCTCTGCACTGTGTGACTAATACAAATTAGAATTTGAAATGACACTTGTACATTTTGTTTCCCTATTTGAAATCTGCTTTGAGAAACTTTCAGTCCAACATTAAGCTATTAGAACTTCAGTGTGTTTCTGGTTTGAATATGACAAATGAAATAGCAAATCTCCTCTCACATTTTTATAAATCCCTGATGCAATTTTTGAAGCTTGAAAAATGATTTTGGAGTTTTTCATAAGCTCCTTATGAGACTCATTCTACAACTTTCCATAGCACCAAAAGAGGCTCTTAAGCCAGATGGATAGAAAGAAAATCTAGAAAGAAAGCATACAAAATCTAAAACAAAAGTACAAATCTCTGAATCATATAATACAACATCCAGTTTTCTTTTGAGTTGTGAGTTCACCATATGGAGATAATAAGGGGGAAATTCCAAATACAATCTCCATGAATTCTTGGTCTCTGGGGGCCTAAGATGTTAGTACATCCTTTCAAAAAGAAAAACTCAAAGGATAACTAATATCATACATAAAGTTAGTTGTTAAACGCAGAAGAACACAATACAATATTTTGTACATAAGCAGTTAAGAAACCTTAGTTGTTCCATGTAGAGGTAGTATTTACCAAACACACAAACAAAATTGGGCAAAAATTTAGGGCAATCTGAAAATACAAATCAAACAATACCAGTTAGGGCAAGAATTAAACATGATACCACCTAGGCCTGTTCTTGTTTAGGAATGTCAAAAGAAAAGATCTATAATAATTTTTTGGCTTTTCTTTAAAAGAAATTTTTTCTTCTTTGTTCTGTAAGGGGGAAAAAAACAATAATTAGCAAACCACAGATGAGAGTGACTTCTTTCATTTAACACAGGATATGCCACCCAAGACCACAATAGCATGCCCAATTTTTCCCCTTGGTTTTTTAAAAGTCCAAACCACAAGGAAGGTGCAGTGAGTGGTCACTTGAAGTGCCTTAGGATAAAGCTCACTAAATAGGATGAAATATGACTTTGAGGGATATTATCAAGTTACCCCACCCAAAGAGACAACAACTTACCGAGCATCAATTCTGTGCAATACTCCTGGCTATGCTCAAGAGAATGAAAAGTATATGAGCTAAGTGCTTGCTTCTGTGGGAATTTACAAACAAGTAGAGGAATAATGACCACAAATAAAAATAAATTGTGCACATAAATACTATCCAAAGTTGTAAAGAAGTGCAAAGCTTCAGCAAGGTTGTTTTTTGTTTTTAATGAAAACAGTTCATTTCCATTTGGATTTAACTCTCCACTCTCCCAAACACTGAAATCAGAGGTGAGGGCAAATGCTGCCTGGGAGATAGATGGGAGCTTGAAGGTCTGGAGACTCCCAGGACCAAAAGGAACCCCTGGAAAAGTGTGGAGGACGTCCACACTGGACTCCCTGCAGAATATAAGATCGTTGAGGGTAGATAGCATGTCAGCAATATTCACCACTCTTTCCCTAGAGCATAGTCAAATGCCTAGAACCTAGCAAGTGCTCAAGTAAAATTGTTACCACTCTTGTTAAACCATTTTGTAGAGGTGTTTGGGAAAACCACATAAGGTGAGATAGGGCTATTCAAGGTCACCATTGCACTTTCAATTGTATAACCCACTTGGAGGGGAGAACAGGGCTCTGAAGAACTGAGGCTGGCAGAGGGATCATATCATACTTGGATCCCAAGATGCACTGAAGCACACGGGTATACAGAGACATGATTAGGATACTTGTTTCTAATAGGTTAAGTAAACAAACTACTTCACAGGAACCAGAATGTGGATAAAGCAGAGAAGCATGAGAAAGAAAGAGTGCAGGGAAACAGAAAGAGGCCTGGGAAAATGTCTGTGATGGGGTTGCGGCTGTTTGTGTGACGTGTGGGTGCACCACTATTATGAGAGAGCCAGAGGTCATGAGGAAATTGACAGTTACTTTGTAACTCATCTCACATCAGACCAAGATGCATTCTGTAAGAATCAAAAGGCTTGGAAAGCATAATCTGAAAAATGTTAGGAAAAATGGAGGTGTAGTAAGGTGACTGATTACAATATAAATATAAAAAAATCCAATGTTCATCGCAGCACTGTTTATAATAGCCAGGACATGGAAACAACCTAGATGTCCATCAACAGATGAATGGATAAGCAAGCTGTGGCATATATACACAATGGAGTACTACTCTGCCATTAAAAAGAATAAATTTGAATCAGTTCTAATGAGATGGATGAAACTGGAGCCTATTATACAGAGTGAAGTAAGCCAGAAAGAAAAACACCAATACAGCATACTGACACATATATACGGAATTTAGAATGATAGTAAGGACGACCCTGTATGTGTGACAACAAAAGGACACAGACATAGACAATGGACTTTTGGCCTCAGAGGGAGTAGGAGAGGGCGGGATGATNTATTTGAAAAGATCCAAAAACAATAGCAACAAAAATTATAAAGCTAATAAAAATGTCTGATACATATTTCAAGGAAACTCCATTAAATTAAAAGACAAGAATAAATGAAGAGAGATAGCATATTCCTGGTTAAGAAAACTTAATATTTTTAAATTATCAATTACTTCAAAGTAACCAATAATTCTGAAATAGTTTTAATCTATAATCAACCAAATATTTTTCATACCTGACAAACTCTAACATTCATCTGGAAAACAAAAGATAGAAAAGAGCTGAGAAATATTTTAAAACGAATAGTGAGTGGGAAATGTAATAAAATTTAAATCAATTAAAATACTTTGCTATTTGTACAAATTTAAATAAGTGAATAAACAAATACAGAGTACAGAAGTTCACCAATTATATATAGAAATTTTACAAATGACAATGTTGCATGTGAGCTCAATAAGGAAATAGTTATTTTTAAAATGGTCTTAAAAAAATAAACTATATATTTAGGAAAAATATTCAGAATCTAACCATATGCAGAAGTAATATCTTTGAAAAGTTTAATATAAAATGCTATAAGAATACTTTTAAAATATTATAAAGTGCTTCACTCAATATGTCAGCAAATTTGGAAAATTCAGCAGGGGCCACAGACTAGAAAACTTCAGTTTTCATTCCAATCCCAAAGAAGGGCAATGCCAAAGAATGCTCAAACTATTGCAAAATTGTACTCATTTCACAAGCTACTAAAGCTAGCTCAAAATCCTAAGGCTAGCTCATATTCAAGCTAGGCTTCTGCAGTACATGAACTAAGAACTTCTTGATGTAAAATCTGGGTTTCAAAGAGGCAGATGAACAAGAGATCAAATTGCCAGCATTCACTGGATCACAGAGAAGGTAAGGTAATTCCAGAAAAACATATACTTCTGCTTCATTGACTACACTAAAACCTTTGATTGTGTATATCACAACAAACTTAATTCTTAAAGAGATGGGAAATTCTTAAAGAGATGGGAATTCTAGACCACCTTACCTGTCTCCTGAGAAACCTGCATGGGGGTCAAGAAGGAACAGTCAGAACTGGACACAGAACAACTGACTGGTTCCAAATAGGAAACGGAGTATTTTCATCCTGTTTACTTAACTTGTATGCAAAGTACATAATGGGAAATGCCAGCCTGGATGAGTCACAAACTGGAATCAAGATTGCAGGGAATATCAACAAGCTCAGACATGCAGATGAAAGTGAAAGTGAAAATGAGTGTCACTCAGTTGTGTTCAACTTTTTGCTACTGCATGGACAATAGCCTGTCAGATTCCTCTGTCCATGGAATTCTCCAGGCAAGAATACTGGAGTGGATAACCATTCCCTTCTCCAAAGGATCTTCCCTTCTCAGGCATTGAACCCAGGTCTCCTGCATTGCAGGCAGATTCTTACCATCTGAGCCACCAGGAAAGCCCAAGATATGCAAATGATACCATCCTAATGGCAGAAAGTGGAGAGGCTACGCTTACTCCTTAGAAGAAAAGTTATGGCCAACCTAGACAGCATATTCAAAAGCAGAGACATTACTTTGCCGACTAAGGTCCGTCTAGTCAAGGCTATGGTTTTTCCTGTGGTCATGTATGGATGTGAGAGTTGGATTGTGAAGAAGGCTGAGCGCCAAAGAATTGATGCTTTTGAACTGTGNTCCATCTTTGGCTGCAAAGAGTATAATCAATTTGATTTCAGTGTTGACCATCTGGTGATGTCCATGTGTAGAGTCTTCTCTTGTTGGAAGAGGGTGTTTGTTATGACCAGTGCATTTTCTTCGCAAAACTCTATTAGTGTTTGCCCTGCCTCATTCCGTATTCCAAGGCCAAATTTGCCTGTTACTCCAGGTGTTTCTTGACTTCCTACTTTAGCATTCCAGTCCCCCATAATGAAAAGGACATCTTTTGGGGGTGTTAGTTCTAAAAAGTCTTGTAGGTCTTCATAGAACCGTTCAACTTCAGCTTCTTCAGCATTACTGGTTGGGGCATAGACTTGGATAACTGTGATATTGAATGGTTTGCCTTGGAAACGAACAGAGATCAATCTGTCGTTTTTGAGATTGCATCCAAGTACTGCATTTCGGACTCTTTTGTTTACAGTGATGGCTACTCCATTTCTTCTGAGGGATTCCTGCCCGCAGTAGTAGATATAATGGTCATCTGAGTTAAATTCACCCATTCCAGTCCATTTTTGTTTGCTGAATCCTAAAATGTTGACGTTCACCCTTGCCATCTCTTGTTTGACCACTTCCAATTTGCCTTGATTCATGGACCTGACATTCCAGGTTCCTATGCAATATTGCTCTTTACAGATCGGACCTTGCTTCTATCACCAGTCACATGCACAACTAGGTATTGTTTTTGCTTTGGCTCCATCCCTTCACTCTTTTGGGAGTTATTTCTTCACTGATCTCCAGTAGCATATTGGGCACCTAATGACCTGGGGAGTTTCTCTTTTGGTATCCTATCATTTTGCCTTTTCATACGGTTCATGGGGTTCTCAAGGCAAGAATACTGAAGTGGCTTGCCATTCTCTTCTCCAGTGGACCACGTTCTGTCAGCCCTCTCCACCATGACCCGCCTGTCTTGGGTTGCCCCACCAGCATGGCTTGGTTTCACTGAGTTAGACAAGGCTGTGGTCCTAGTGTGATTAGATTGACTAGTTTTCTGTGAGTATGGTTTCAGTGTGTCTGCCCTCTGATGCCCTCTTGCAATACCTACCATCTTACTTGGGTTTCTCTTACCTTGAGTGTTGAGTATCTCTTTATGGCTGCTCCAGCAAAACACAGCTGCTGCTCCTTACCTTGGATGAGGGGTATCTCCCTACCACCACTGTTCCTGACCTTCAATGTGGGATAGCTCCTCTAGGCCCTCCTGCGCCTGCGTAATAGGACTGAATAATCCATGCTGATGATAAGAGCCAACCCAGGATAGTAACTCATGAACAGAAACTGGAAGAAGGCAGTAGCAATCAACTTTAGGGCTTGGTTGACTGAAAGAATGAAGGAAAAGGAAAGGTACAAGTCCATGGCTCTCAAATTCCTGGGATAATAGTAGTTTTTGTTTTCTAAGATGGATAATTCATCCATAAACTTTGGAGTAAAACACAATGGATTTAGCTTGACCATTCTGAGTTTGAGGAACCTGTGGAGGACCCCAGTGAACATGGTGGATAGGTTGGGGGCAGGAACACCAACATGGTATGAAGCAGAGGCTGGGCATCAGCACCCAGGCCTCACTCTACATCAAATTTCAGGTACAGTCATTTCACACCTAAGATGTCAGAGCACAGATGGTCAGTCAAGCCCTGTTAACGCCAAAGCTGCCTCTGTGTTAGCATTTAAAGAAGAGGGATAGCAAAGTTCTTTGAAACTAAACAGTAAGGTGGTCTTGCTTACTCTTGCAGGCAAAGCAGAATGGAAAATGTGGCAGAAACATTCTGAGAACAGACCCACACTCCCATATTCCTCCCTTCTTGATGCAGCCACTTGTTTAAAGTCAGTTAAAGGCCAAGTTTATCTTATACCACAGGTCTAGACCACACTGGATCCCAGTAAAGTCAGACTTTGCTTCAGTATTTGGTTCACACTATAATACCCTGATTAAAGGAAACTTGACTTATCCTTTCACATCTATCTCTGGTTTAGATCCAGTACCTGTCTTCTCATATGGGGTGTCTCTAACCCACTGAATAAACCACCTTAGTTCCCTACTCGAAGCTTTAGCCGGGTAACCTGACTTTCCTAAATCAGTCATCTGCTCTGTAAGCCCCTTTCTCTCACACCACCTACAAGCTTAACATAACCAGCAGGTCTTATACTTAAAAACACATCTAAAATAGCCATAGAGAGTTCTCAGTCTATAAAAAAGCAAGCTAATTCTGATACTGTCCCTTAGAAGTTTTCCAGCTGACACAGAACACACAGAGGGCACTGACTGACCAAATATATACATTAAAAGTGTAAAATAAAAATTACTAGAGGCCACCTATATTCAAAGACCACCTTCTGAACTAGCTAAGGGCTCTGAACATGTAGTTTATTTCCCATCAGAGTAATGTGTTTTGAACCTACCTTAAGAGACCACCTGCATAACATGAATGCAGGCCCTTTCACCAGTACATTAGGCTATTAAAAAACAATTTTTTTTTTTGAGAAAAGAAGTTAAACAAAATGCATTGCCTAGCCAGCTCTAGCTCAGCATAAACCTCTCTCCATAAGCAATGCTTTTCTTAAAACCACCCCACATGGGGCTTTAAGCTTCCCTGCTGAGTTCTGAGACCCTGATGCCAAGCAATGGCCCTATTTAATGGTTAATGGTTCACAGCAATGATCAAACTTGCTGTAGATTTCCTGAGGTCCATTATGGGAGCCTATCTCCACACAAAATCACCCAGAAAATCCTTGGAACAATCTGGATGATGTTCAAGGCCATCTACATTAACTCTAACATAATTATTGGTTATAAAGCCCTGAAGGATCATTCTATGTGCGTTAGAGGCATAAACTATAGGGAGCATTGTTAAACAGACAACCACTTGCCAGAAAGACCACTTAATTTTAGAACCCAGGGTGGTCTCCATATGTAGATTTCATAGTTTTATATTATGAGCAATAGTAGGTTACTCATTGTAAGTGAAGAGTGAGCATGTTGAGTAGAAGTAGCACTGGGAAGAAAATTACCACCTTTCACCAAATCATTTAGGAAAGACTTCAAACAGTGTTTAGCAGCAAATGAAAGCAGTGAATTTTTGTCTGCCATCAAAAATCATAGTGGCTATGTGCACGTGTTAGTCATTTCAGTCGTGTCCAACTCCCTGCAACCCCCTGGACTGTAGCCCACCAGGCTCGTCTGTCCATGGGATTCTCCAAGCAAGAATGTTAGAGTAGGTTGCATTCCCTTCTCCAGGGGATCTTTCCTACCCAGAGATTGAACCCGTTTCCTGTAGCTCCTGCATTGCAGGCAGGTTCTTTACTCACTGAGCCGTAAGCATACCTCCACAGTTGCTATGGGAATTATGGGAAAAAGGGGGTGCAAATACTTCGCCAATAAACATGACAGGCCTTCAGTATTCAAGGGCTACTGTTTGAAAAGCCAGACTTTACATGAGAAGGAGCTCTGTCCAGTAACCCTTTTGACAATTCTCTCTCAGGGACTAGTGGCCAGTGGATTGCCCCAGAAACGCATAGGAAGACGCTTAACAGGCTATAACCTTCAAAGACAAAGATAAATATGACCACAAATACATATATATAACCATAAACCATAAAAGCAAAGCTAAATTAATAACAGGCAAGTGGGAAGCAGGGTAACTCCTGGTGGTCCTCTTGAATTTGGAATGTGTGCACCTATTAAAAAAACTGAATAATCTCACTATGTCTTCAACAAAGCTTGTTTTCCTAGTTTCTTTCTCCAGTTATTGAAGCTTAAATAGTCTCTACCAAAGAAATTAAGAAAGCCGTTTCTGCAAGGCTGCCAGCAAGAAAGGAGCAGAATTTTCCACTACCGGTTGCTGGAAGGTTGCTTTATCCTTGTTTCTTAATGCACACTGCAGGCAGGCTGTGTAATGAGCATATGGTAAAAAAATGTTTCATCAGGGCTGGGATGTCATACTGACTTGGTCCAACACATTAGGTTTTATAGCTGATCTTTGCACATTGTTAACAACTGTGAGATCCAGGAACCCTGCTTTTAAACAGCTGTGGGAATTCACTGACTTCTAATATCTCATCCTGAAAGAGGAGAATAGTTAATGGGATCCAATCTGAGCACTTTCTGAAAACTTAATTTTGAAGTTATGGGCCCTAATAAAGATATATTAGCACCTAGTTGATATAGTCTCTAAATTTTACTTTCAACAGTTGAAATCATGCATCTTACTTTCAGCCTGCAACCAGGTGGCTTCTGTTGGTAAATTGATGTTTTCAAAGAGTTTTAAAACATACCATAGCTTTTTTGTTTGGTTTGGGATGTTCTTTGTTCAGTGTTAATTGGCTCAACCTTTTGAATTCACTTTTTAAAAACAGCTTTACAGCACAGTGTTCCATAGCCATGAGGCATTGTAACATTTGTTCTTTCCAAAAGCAATCAAACAAAAAACAAATTAAAAAAAAAAAAAAACAGACATACACACACACACACACAAAACAAACCTGAATCTCCTGCAAAGTGCATCCTAGTGATCATGGTCCCAAACATTGGAAGGCAAAAGGCATATGTAGGGCAGCCTACATGATGCTGAAATTAGCAGTTTCTAAAGCATCACACAATTCTTTCATACAACTTCCTGACAGTGGTTTGACTTTTTAGAAATCCCTCCACATATTTAATCAAATTTCAGAGTCTGTAAAATTTAGCTCAGTTTAGTGCTCTCATATCAGGGATAAGAAAAACCGAGATCTAGCTAGATTAAATCACTTGCCTGAAATCAAACTAATACTGTTAAGTAACTAGTATTTGCTGCACTTACTGTGTGCCAGGTGCTATGCTAACTATTTCACTCACATTATGTTATTGTTGTTGTTCAGTCATTAATTGTGTCCAATTCTGCAATCCCAAGGACTGCAGCATGCCAGGCTTCCTTGTCTTCACTATCTCATCCTCATGGAGTCGGTGATGCCATCCAACCACCTTATCCTCTGTTGCCCTCTTCCTTCTGCCCTCAATCTTTTCCAGCATCAGGGTCTTTTCCAGAGTCAGCTATTTGCATCAGGTGGCTAAAGTGTTGGAGTTTCAGCTTCAGCATCAGTCCTTCCAATGAGTATTCAGGATTGATTTCCTTTAGGATAGACTGGCTTGATATTCTTGCTGTTCAAGGGACTCAAGAGTTTTCTCCCACGCCACAGTTCAAAAGCATCAATTCTTTGGCACTCTGCCTTCTTTATGGTTCAACTTTCATATCTGTCCATGACTACTGGAAAGACCACAACCTTGACTATATGAACGTTTGTTGGCAAAGTGATGTCGTTGCTTTCTTAATACACTGTTTGTTGTAGTTTGCCTGACAAGAAGCAGTTGTCTTCTAATTTCATGGCTGTAGCCACCAGTCACAGTGATTTTAGAGCCCAATAAGAGGAAATCTGTCACTGCTTCCACCTTTTCCCCTTCTATTTGCCATAAAGTGATGGGACCGGATGCCATGATCTTAGTTTTAATATTGAGTTCTAAGCCGGCTTTTTCACTCTCCAGTGCTTCCTAAGGCCCACTTGACTTCACACTTCAGGATGTTTGGCTCTAGGTGAGTGACCACACCATTGCAGTTATCCAGGGCCATTAAGACCTTTTTGGTACAGTTCTTTGTGTATTTTTGCCACCTCTTCTTAATCTCTTCTGCTTCTGTTAGGTCTTTTCCATTTCATTATCTCATGTGTACTTCAAAATACCCCTGAGGAATCATTTGATATGAACTTTCCATCACTGCATAACAAATCATCACAAACTTACCACAAATTTACTTTCTCAAAGTTTACATGGGTCAGGGATCTGGCACATTTTGGCTGAATTCTCTGTTCAAGATTCCAGAAGGCTGAAATCAAAGTGTCAGCTGGCTGCCTTCTCATCTGGACTACAGAAACAATCTGCTTCCAAGCATGTGTGATTAAGGTCCTGTTTTCTTGCTAGCTGTTTTCACCTTGGGTAGGAACTGGGAATTTTTGCAAGTCTGAATTTTGTTTTCATTCTTTAGAAATTCAAGGAATTATAGCTCATGCAAACTCGAAGTAAAAGCATTTATCTGTGAATTTGTAAGTCTATTTCTTTGTTAAACATCCACTTTTCATGTGTAAGTTATTTCTACCTCCTATTTGTGCTCCTATTTAGGTGCATATATTTTTATGCTGTAATAGAAAGTTTTCTGCCTCATCATTTAGTGTGTGCCTGTCACTTCAGTCATGTCCAGCTTTTTGCCATTCAATGGACCGTAGCCAGCCAGGCTCCCCTGTCCATGAGATTTCCCAAGCAAGAACACTGGAGTGGGTTGCCATTTTCTTCACCAGATCTTCCCAACCCAGGAATCAAACCTGAGCCTCTTACATCTCTGGAAGGCACTCTCTTATGTCTGCACTGGAAGGCAGGTTCTTTGCCACTAGGGCCACATGGGAAGTCAGCACCCAATTTTACATTTTTCTGAAGAAAGAGAAAGTCTAGATCCCCAAGAGTTTCTGAATGTATAGAATATACCTTTAATAAACAGAAGAGTAAAGTTGTAAAGTCATCATATGAATTAATACAATGCATATGTTTGATTATGTAGGGACAGGAATAAAAGCATTTTAAGGATAAGAAGCAAAGAAAGCAAACCAAAAGGTTAGGATATACTTTATTTTCCTTATTCTGGAATATGTTTGCCTACTCCTTACCCTTGACCCCAAACTCTGCAACCACTCTATTCATCTTTCAGATTCCAGCTTAAGTATTATCCCTTCTATGAAGACTTTCCTTAGCCTAATTCTGAGTTAAATGGCCCTCCTAAGTAACTATAGTTTAGTATCATAGTACTTACTATATTGTGTCATAATTACCTATTGCCAAATATACTTTCAAATTTTCCAAACATATAGACTACAAAAAGTCCTTCTTGGAGCAGCAAAGAGATGGAGCGTGTATCTCAGTCTCCATTTTATCCTTGGCAGCTAGTACAATGTCTGACATCTAGTAGACACAAATTAAATGTGGTTAAATAACTGAATTAAGTTGAGCCTGATACCCAAGAGGATAACCTGACAGAGCTAAAAGGAAATACTCAGTTCTTTGATCAACCCAGAAACTTCTAAGTGTAAAGATGGAGTTCCGAAAATAAGAATGTTGTTTATCCAATTTGTGTATGACAGTTTGCATCTGCTACTCCCAAACTCCCAATCCATTGCATCCCCTTCCTTCCCACTTGGCAACCATAAGTCTGTTCTCTCTGTCTGTGATGACTGCAAATTTGAAATGAGTCCTCAGTACTACCTGCAATCCCCTCATATGCTGTGCTTAGTCACTCAGTCATGTCTGACTCTTTGCAACCTCATGGACTGTACCCCTCCAAGCTCCTCTGTCCATGGGGATTCTCCAGGCAAGGATATTGGAGTAGGTTGCCATGCAACCTTCAGGAGGTCTTCCCAACCCAGGGACTGAACCCAGTTCTCCCACATTAAAGGGGGATTCTTTACCATTTGAGCCACCAGATTAGCCCAAGAGTCCTGGAGTGGGTAACCTATCCCTTCTCCAGAGGATTTTCCAACCCAGGAATCTAACCAGGGTCTCCTGCATTGAAGGCGGATTCTTTGCCAGCTCAGTTACCAGGGAAGCCCACAGTCCTCTCATATTCACTCAGTAATTTCCCATTCTCTGAAATTAGTATTTCACATTCATATCCCACAATCCCCTGCCTCCTTACCCCGTTGCCCCATCTCACCCCCTCCAGTCATATTAACCTTGTTTTTGTTTCTTGAACTCACTGAAAATATTTCACCTGTCTTTTACTTGCTGTTCCTTACCCATAATGCTCTTTCTCAAAATAATTACATTACCACTGGCAACAATATTTTGTCTCAACTGTTACCTCTTCCTGTAGAAGACCTACCTTAACCACACCTGCTACAGGAGTCCCATACATACCAGTTCACTCTACCACATTATCCTGTTTTTCTGTTTTTAGACCACTATCTGAAATTATTTGTTTAATTTTAATAGTGTATCTGCAGCCGATCAAAATAAAATCTTCTTAAGATATTTTTCAACATTTCATGGCAAAAGGCCAAAACAATTCCAAGTAAATAATAGGTACACAATAAATATTTGTTGAATTAATGCTTAGGAATTAATTTTGACATTGAAACAAGAGACACTGGGAATTCCAAGTTTTTGCCAATCACATCAAGGCAATACCAGCTCTTCAATTTTTATTTTTTGAAGATTTTACTTCAAAAATTTTGATCATTTACATACTAATAGAACTTTGTTTAAGAAAACTATTAGTTCAGTTCAGTTCAGTTCACTCAGTTATGTCCAACTCTTTGGGACCCCATGAATTGCAGTACACCAAGCCTCCCTGTCCATCACCAACTCCCGGAGTCTACTCAAACTCATGTCCATAGAGTTGGTGATGTCATCCAGCCATCTCATTTTCTGTCAGCCCCTTATCCTCCCGCCCCCAATCCCTTCCAGGATCAGGGTCTTTTCCAATGAGTCAACTCTTCACATGAGGTGTCCAAAGTACTGGACCTTCAGCTTCAACATCAGTCCTTCCAATGAACTCCCAGGACTGATCTCCTTAGGATGGACTGGGATAGGTCGAACCTCCTTGCAGTCCAAGGGATTCTCAAGAGTCTTCTCCAACACCACAATTCAAAAGCATCAATTTTCAGTGCTCAGCTTTCTTCAGAGTCCAACTCTCACATCCATACATGACCGCTGGAAAAACCATAGCCTTGACCAGACGGACCTTTGTTGGCAAAGTAATGTGTCTGCTTTTGAATATGCTATCTAGGTTGGTCATAACTTTCCTTCCAATAAACCACTAATCATTTATGTCTCTCTAGTAGACACAAGTCTTCCAGAACCATTATACACACTATCGAAGGTGAAAACATAATCAAGAATTTGAATCTAGACCTTAATCAATGTCAATAAATCCATTTATGTCTTACCTGTTCAGTCATGTTTATTCTGCTGATTTGGCTTAGAGATGATTGGCATATGTGCAGTAAGAGAAAGTAATTGAAGTTTTCTAATATAAATTAGTTTCCTTTAAGGTTCTGATTTCATGTATTACCTGGAAACAGTATTCTCAGGTGCCTAGATTCCCTATACATATACAGTCCATTATATTACACTCAAATTGATGACATGTGATGAAATGTAAGGAGGATTTTGTGGCAGGAAATAGTATTTAAAACACATTTAATTCCTTGACTATTTCATGGTGCCAGGCACTGGGCCAGGTGTTACAGGAGATTCAAAGAAGAATGAAGTGCAGCATCTGCTCTCAAAATACAGCCCTCAGAAGACCCAGTTTGAGAGAGAAAGGACAACATTGAACAAAATGTTTCATTGGGGTTATTGGATCAACTAAAAACATCAACAGTTTGATTTAAAAGCTATGTATCTGATGACAGACACTTGTAACAGCCAAAGGTTAAGTGTAGCTTGACACTCATAATTTACAAACTGAAATTATCTTGTCTTTTCATATTTTCTTTTAAAGAACTTCAAGGGAGTAATAGTTGGCTTGTGTTTAAACCCTGGCTAACTCTGAAAATTGTTCTACAGTATTTATAACTTGTTCTAATGTTATTTTTCTACCTTATATTCTCCTAGACAGGTGACAATATAAATAAAACCAAATAAAATCCATTTTTTCCAGAAAATTTGGTCCAAATTTTAGTGAATCTAATAATTCAAGTTATCTCTGAAAGCCAGTTATCAACAGAGCATAGTATACAGATTTGTATCATGTCAAATTCCTCCAAAAGCTCAACAGCTATTAGTAGCTAAAAGTGTTTTGTAAGCATTCTTTAAATATTTTGTTAATATTGAATAATTTGAGAACAGAGAACACTTTTCTAGAGGGCTAGTTCAGGGAATCCACAAGGAGAAAAATCCAAGGTTTTAACTTTGTGATGGAATATCCTGCATAAATTTAGATAGTTGGGTCAGGAATCCTACACATCAGCTAGATCTTGGTCTAGCTGTTGGTCTAGATCTTGGTCTAGATGTTGCAAGCCAGTTTCTGTTGGATATATGGTCCTGCTTATGAAAAATGTGTAGAAGAGTGGAACACATTGGCCCGCCAACAATGCAGATTTTAACTGTAAGATGCTTCAGAGAATTAAAATAGAGATTATGTATTACTTAGCACAACCTATGGAGAAGGAAATGGCAACCCACTCCAGTATTCTTGCTTAGAGAATCCCATGGACAAAGGGGCCTGGTGGGCTGCTGTCCATAGGGTCACACAGAGTTGGACACGACTGAAGCGACTTAGCATGCATGCATGCATTGGAGAAGGAAATGGCAACCCACTCCAGTATTCTTGCCTGGAATATCCCATGGACAGAAGAGCCTGGTCTATGGGGTTGCACAGAGTCGTGCACAACTGAAGCAACTTAGCAGCAGCAGCAGCAGCAGCACAACCTAAGTGTTTATTTAAAGCTAGATTTACGTCTCATTATTTTCCTTAATAGGAGTAGAGAAAGAAAAGAACTAAAGAGCAAGGGGATGGATCTTTTACAAAGAGAGAGGAGTTGGCTTATGTTGCCCACACACATAAATCTCTACAGCTGTGGTCTTGGAGGAAGTATCCAAAGAAATCAACAGATAAATTTCAACTCTCATTTAAAACATTGACAGTGGGTATACCAAACAACCTGCTGAGAAATATGTGTGGCATCTATATGCCATTGCAGAACCAAGCTTCAGGTTTCCCTAAACTCATACAATCCTTCAAACAAGTCAACATTTGAAAATGGAAATCACCTTGGCCCCACCAGGCAGGAGGAAACTTCTGGATCCCGTAGTCTCACTCTTGGTTTTCTTTCCTCTTCTTTATGCCTATCTGTGCTCAATCATGTGCTCAGTCACTCTGTCATGTCTGACTCTTTGCAACTCCATGGACTGTAGCCAGCTTCCTCTGCCTGTGGAATTTTCCAGGCAAGAATACTGAAGTGGGTTGCCATTTCCTACTCCAGGAGATCTTCCCAATCCAGGGATTGAACCCATGTCTCTCACATCTCCTACGCTGGCAGGCAGATTCTTTACCATTGGTGCCACCTGAGAAGCCCTTCTGCCTTCATAGTGAAAGTCTCTCAGTTGTGTCCAACTCTGCGAAGCCATGGACTATACAGTCCATGAAATTCTCCAGGGCAGAATACTGGAGTAGGTAGCCATTCCTTCCTCCACGGGATCTTCCCAACCCAAGGATCAAACCCAGGTCTCCCATATTGCAGGTGGATTCTTTACCAGCTGAACCACCAAGGAAGCCTAAATCATAGATATATGTGTTCTTTAATACAACACAGCATGAAAATGAAAGTGTTAGTCTCTCAGTCATGTCTGACTTTTCAAGACTTCATAGTCTGTAGCCTACCAGGCTCCTCTGTCCATGGAATTCTCCAGCCATTTCTGTCTCCAGGGGATCTTCCCAACCCAGGGATCAAACCCAGGTCTCCCACATTGCAGGCAGATTCTTCATCATCTGAGCTATCAGGGAAGCCCATTCTGCCTGTATAGTCTCTGTTTATCCTTTAAGGCCCAACCCAGACTCTAACATCCTCAAAAATCTTTCTCACTGTTTCAGCTCATACACATTCTCTCTGCAGAAGCTCTATAACATACAGTGCATGTCACACAAGTTTGCATTTTATTAGGTCTTGTATTGTTTTCTAGCAAAATCCAAATTCAGTAAAATGACAAGAGCTTTTTTCATTATACATTATAAAGCCCAATTCAGTTCAGTTCAGTCACTGAGTCATATCTGACTCTTTGTGACCCCATGAACCTCAGCATGCCAGGCCTCCCTGTCCATCACCAACTCCCAGAGTTTACCCAAACTCACGTCCATTGAGTCAATGATGCCATCTAACCATCTCATCCTCTGTTGTCCCCTTCTCCTCCTGCCCTCATTCTTTCCCAACATCAAGGTCTTTTCAAATGAGTCAGCTCTTCGCATCAGGTGGCCAAAGTATTGGAGTTTCAGCTTCATCATCAGTCCTTCCAATGAACACCCAGGACTGATCTCCTTCAGATGGACTGGTTGGATCTCCTTGTCTTCTCCAACACCACAGTTCAAAAGCATCAATTCTTCAGCACTCAGCTCTATACTCCAACTCTGACATCCATACATGACTACTGGAAAAACCATAGCCTTGGTTAGACAGACCTTTGTTGACAAAGTAATGTCTCAGCTTTCTAATATGCTGTCTAGGTTGGTCATAACTTTCCTTCCAAGGAGCAAGCATCTTTTCATTTCCTGGCTGCAATCACCATCTGCAGTGATTTTGGAGCCCAATAAAATAAAGTCAGCCACTGTTTCCACTGTTTCCTCATCTATTTGCCATGAAGTGATGGGACCGGATGCCATCATCTTCGTTTTCTGAATGTTGAGCTTTAAGCCAACTTTCTCTCTCTCTTCTTTCACTTTCATCAAGAGGCTCTTTACTTCTTCACTTTCTGCCATAAGGGTGGTGTCATCTGCATATCTGAGGTTATTGATAATTCTCCCGACAATCTTGATTCCAGCTTATGCCTCCTCCTGCCCAGCGTTTCTCATGATGTACTCTGCATATAAGTTAAATAAGCAGGATGACAATATTGACGTACTCCTTTTCCTACTTGGAACCAGTCTGTTGTTCCAGTACCCTGTTAATCACATAATATGTGCCTTGAAGGTTGTGAATGCCAAGCTGTTGTCAGACTGCTCTCAGAATTATCAAGATCTAGTTTATCTTAATATGGTTATTCATAACCTACAGACAAGTTACAATAAAAAGAATAACATATAATATTCTCTTTTCAAAGGAGCTGACTTGGCAAAGCAACGAAAGAAGTAAAGCAACCTCACTTTTCAGTTAGGACCATATTTTCCAAATGATATCAAAGACTTTGGTTACAGAATCTTCCTTTTTCTCCTAATACCTCTCGTCTCACAGAGATCCCCACAGCCTGCCGATCACATTCTTTGTGACAAGTTTCAGTCCTGAATATCCCCAGTTGTTATTGATGAATATAAACAATACTTGCCTTAAGGCTCATGAAATCCAGGTGTTAGGGCAGAGGTTTATCTCAACTGGAAGGGGGCAAGTCTTTCTCAGGACTGGAATTCTATGCACAGCGTGTGGAGTTAGATCTATCCCATAGGGCTAATTTTAGAGGCTTAACCATGGTGAAGGGTGGGGATGTGTCCCTAGTTTGGTCCTTAATACCATTTGGTAGCACCCAATAAATGGAGAAAGTGTGACTGCTCTTATCATCTTGATTTATTTGCCAGCCTTAGTATTGACATCTTAGGAATCCAATTTGTTCAGTTGGTTTTTATCACTATTTATTACAGAGTTTTTCCTTGTCAGTGCCATTCCTCCACCTTTCTCCAGCTGATTTGGTGTCCATCCTATCAGTCATCCAGGGCTGAGTTCAAGGAATACAATTACCATGACTGACCTATCCCTAGTAAACCAGTTCACATCTAACAGAGGCCACTCTTAGATAATGTGAAATTTTCACATCCTTATTTGGCCTTCTTTCTGGCAAGCTGCTTTTGTGTCTTTTGTACCTTTAAAAAAAAAACACACACACATCAGCTTGAAAAAAAGAACTAAAAATCAAAGCAATGTTTATGAGCTGTTTGCTGTAATTCCGTGTAAAATCAGATGGAATGGAGGCAGATATTAAAATTAGTGGATGAAATAAAGTAATGAGGCTTGGAAAGTGTCTGTTGTTACCAATTATCTATATAATCATTCCTCAGATCTATGGGGTATTAGGATAGTAAATCCCTTATATAAAATGGCATGGGATTTGCATATAACCTACACATATCCTTCCATGTACTTTAAAACATCTTTGGATTACTTACAATGCCTAATACAACGTAAGTGCTATGTAAATAGTTTTAAATACAATATAAGTTCTATGTAAATAGCTGCAAACAATGGAAATGCTTATATAAATTGCTGCCTCTGCACAGCAAATTCAAGCTTCACTTTTTGGAACTTCTCAAAAATCTTTGTCCCGAGTATTTCCAATCCAGGTTGGTTAAATTTGAGGATACCATACCCAAGGATACAGAGAGCCAACTATATTCTTTCATATTCTCCTCCTCACTCATTTTTCTTTTCCCATCACCATGAACTCTTAAGAAATGAAATATGCAAATTCAGCATTTCTAATTTGAAAAAGAAGAGCTGTACTAAGGAGTTACTTTAGGACAAGCAGGGGAAATGTCCTAAAAGCATTATTTCATTCTAGAATATCATCATTTCTTATTCAAACACTCCATCAAGAAAGACTTTTTTTTCCTTGTGTCTGACTTCTGTCTCAATCCATGTGCCACTTATAGATGAAGGGACATTTATTCAAGGCCCAGTTTATGTCTAATTTTAATCTTAACTTTTTCTGATACCAAATAAAAAGCAAAACGTCAATTTTTTAAAAAAGTAAAAATGCTCTATCTTGGAATTAAGTCAAATAGGATTTTACTTCTCACAGTTTGTTCCACTTTCTAAGATTTATGTAGTTTGCATATTCCTCACATAATTCCCTACACTGTCCTACTTTATCTCTCCTTGCTCCTTTTATTTACCTAATAATCTGAGGAATATGATATTCTGAACTGCCATTAAATACACTATCTTCTCCTAAAAATGTCTTTTATTATGTTAGCTTTGGCCTTCTCCAGAGAATCAAACAAACATTGTTGGTAATCAGGACTTCACTAAACTTTGTTTATGCTTGTTTCATGATTTCTTCTTAGCCCCTCTGTCCATTCAGTTGCCTTCAGCAAGAATCTGTGAGCTCCTACTCTGCCTCAGCATATGTAAACATAATACTTCACCATAAGGAGCAGAGAGTCTAGTTGGGATTTATTTAGTGTCTTTCCTGTGCAAAGCACTATATTAAGGTACGTTCACATAGTAACAGTTACATAACAGTCCACAACAGAATCCTAGGGCTTAAGAGAAATAACTTTGGATTCAGTCCTGTTTATGTTCAATTCCAGTCATCAGTCACTTTGTCTGCCAGGTCTATCCTCTTCTAATTTTCTAATTTAACTGACTCCATCCATGTCTTATGAAAGGCACTGCCCCACTTGATAGCGTGACCCTGCCTGCCCCCAGCAGGAGCTGCCTGGGTCCACTGTACCTAATTTGCTGTGCACTTGTCTCTTCTCTCTCAACCTCTCTCTGTTTCTGTCTCTCTCTCTCTCTCTCTCTCTCACACACACACACACACACACACATGCATGCACACACACACATTTTTGAATTAAGAGATAAGAAAACCATAGTCGAGTTGCAGTGGGCATTGGATATATGAAGTCAGTTACAGACAAGCAAAGCTACATGTGAGGAGAAGGTGAAGAGAATGGCGCACTGTGGTAGACTGCACAGATGCCCCAGACTCTTCCCATCCCTCTGGGCATGCACCTCTGAAACGTGATTTTGCAGCTTCTCACATCAAGGTGAAGTTTACCTCTCCAGACTCTGAATCTAGACATGGTCATGCAGCTTGCTTTGGCCACATGGCACAAGCAGAGGCTTAGCAAGAGCTTCTGTATTAGTGATTGCCATCTCTCTTACTGACCTCTGGAACCCTGAGACCACTAGGTGAAGAAGCCCGGGATAGGATGCTGGAGGACGTGAGAGCAAGGAAAGCAGAGGTCTGCAGCCAGCAGAATCACACCCCACTATATAACCAGCCTGCCAATTATCAGGAATGTAAATGAGACCAGGCCAGGCCATCGAGCCCAGCTGAGCCACCAGCTGTATCCAAAATCAGCAGAGTCAGTCCAAACCTAAAGAATCTCCCAGCTGACCCACAAAATCAGGAGAAATAATAAGTCTGTTGTTTTAAGCCAGTTAGCTTAGGGGTTTTGCTTATTTTGCTCCGATTATGTGACATGGACACTTGTCACCTCAGCATTTTTTCCATCCAGATATGACACTACTGCAGAGACTCCTACTCTCTCACCTCAGAGGTGAACATGTGACACAGGCTGGACTAACAAGCGCCCTAAACCATGAAATCAGCAATGGCCTGCGACCCAGGTAAGGACAATGAGATTCCTTTTTCTGACTTTGCTCTGGTAACTAACAACAACAGCAAAAAAAAAAAAAAAGACTACATCTTTCTGTGGTTCTTTCCTTCTGAGGACCTACCTGAAGCTGTATTTGTTACCAACTGATAAGAGACTGCTAAGAATGAAAACAACACAGAGAAAGCAAAATCAAGAGATAGAGGGAGAAAATAGATTAATTTTTCATAACATCATGTGAATCCCTGGATCTAACCACACTGTAAGTTCTTGGACTTCACAATTCCTTTTTTGTCCAAACTGTTTTAAGTTGGGTTTCCAACTGTCTCAACTCAGAGTCCTAGCATACTATTTCTTCTCAGTCTCTTAAAGTGCCCAGTATGTATGGTCTCTATTCCCTCTATCTGATGATGGGTAAAGATGTGGCTTTTTGCATTTCTCTCTTAAAAGAAAAAGGCATCAAAGACAATATCATGACGGCACCCAAATAACCACGGAAAGAGGTGCTTCATGGGTGGAGTGCCCCTGCTCAATGATAATGATACATGTTATCTTTGAAGAACAGCAATACAAAAAGGAATATATGGTACCAATTATAAAAGCAGTTATTACATTGTCTGATTCTGCAGAGGTCTGTCATGCTTTCAAGGACTTTACAATTTTCAATCTGCTCTCCTTTATACTTCATAACCAATAATCATCATGAGGTAGAAATTAGTTTTATTTTCTTTCTTATCTGAAAGTTGGCATTGGCTGTGAAAGATGGTGAGTGAATGCTTGTTGTTGCGGCTGTTCATTCATTCCATTTCTTTTTGTTATTGAATATCCTTTCCCTCTAAGTAGTTACCTCTGGACATAGTCTGAGGAGCCAGAAAAAGACCCAAGCTAAGCCAGTCACATACTCCTCCTGAGAATTTGAACACTGAACAGGAAGATTTTAAAACGAGGTTTGCTTCTTTATTTTGGCAGCCTTATCTTGACAAAACCTTCAGATGGTTTCTACGATTTTACCCTAAACGTGTTCCTCTTGGTTTTTGAGCTGCTTAATATCCTCCTCAGATATGCAGATGACACCACCCTTATGGCAGAAAGTGAAGAAGAACTAAAAAGCCTCTTGATGAATGTGAAACAGGAGAGTGAAAAAGTTGACTTAAAGCTCAACATTCAGAAAACTAAGATCATGGCATCTGGTCCCATCACTTCATGGGAAATAGATGGGGAAACAGTGGAAACAGTGACAGACTTTATTTTTCGGGGATCCAAAATCACTGCAGATGGTGACTGCACACAGGAAATTAAAAGATGCTTGCNGTTCTTGCCTGGAGAATCCCAGGGATAGGGGAACCTGGTGGGCTGCCGTCTATGGGGTCGCACAGAGTCAGACACGACTGAAGTGACTTAGCATATGAGACTTCATCTCTGAGAAAGACTCCTAGAGTAAAATAGCTAAACCAAACTACCCAGAAAACAGCTGTGCTGACTGTGGAGTCAGGAAGTTGGAGGATCAGGAGGGATGACTAGAATTGGTGAGTTCAAGAGCAGTCTGCTGTAGCTGCCATCCAGGGTCAGGTAGCTCCACTGCCTCTTGACCAAAACAAACTTGTTAACCAGATGCTGGAACATGGATTCCAGTTTCCACCAACACTACCATACTGCCTTCCAACACCCACAGAGAAAATGGACCTTACTACACCATTGCAGAAGAATCTGTCACTAGTATCTTTGCTTGGCAGAGCAACTTCTAAGAGCACCAGAAACACATTCCCTTTCTCACTTCTGCTTCCAAATCTTACATGAATGGGTCTAAGTGGCAGAATCAAAATCATAACTAAAACTCAGATGTGGGTGTGAGAAATCCTAACTTTAGTTTTCTATTGTCTGTAGTTCAAGACACAACNGCACCAGAAACACATTCCCTTTCTCACTTCTGCTTCCAAATCTTACATGAATGGGTCTAAGTGGCAGAATCAAAATCACAACTAAAACTCAGATGTGGGTGTGAGAAATCCTAACTTTAGTTTTCTATTGTCTGTAGTTCAAGACACAACTAGCAAGAAATACAGTTGAGCAAACCCTGGATGGTAAAACTATACAGTCAATATGTGTTAAATATTGATTGTTATGACTTAATAAGAATAAGCGACCTGTGTTCATTTGTATGATGTATCTAAAGTAATCAAACTCATGAAAGCAAAGAGTAGAATGGTGGTTGCCAGAGTCTGGGGGGAGGGGGGAGACAGAGTTTTTCAATGGTTAGTTTCAGTCATGCAAGAAGAAGGATTTGCTATGCAACAGTGTGCATAGTTAAAGCAGTAATGTATACTTAAAAATCATTAAGAAAGTAAATTTTTGTTGTGTGTTTTTAGCATAAAAAACCAATAACAAATTTTTTAAAAAGAGAAAAGAAACCTATGTAGTTCAGGGATTTGTGATTGCCTTCAAATTCTGAGCCTTGTAGTGAATCTCATTTGAAATGGAGCATGTCAGCTATCCTTACCTTAAACGCAAATGTCAAAGGTTTTGGATTTATCTATTGTTCTGTTAAGGTAAATTCACCCAGAAGCAATATCTACCTACACAAGGCAATATTTGATTATCTCATAGTTAAAAACAATAAAAAAAAATTGCTCAAGAATTAAATTAGAATCCTTTCCTTGGAAGCTCTGATTGGAAAAAACTTCTCAGTGCCAGTATCATAAATATTTCACTTAAGCAGTTTTACTTATACAGAATCTAAACGACATAAGATACTATTTCCAAAATAAGTCACTCCATTAGAACAGATGTAGCACAGAGCTTCTTGCAAGATAATTAATCCATTGTGAAGTTTGTCATTCTCATTTTTGTGTTTTATAAACATATTTGAAAATCTAAATTACACAAAAAGTGGAGGATGGATACGGTAGGAGCCATATTTGATCTTTGAATTTAAATGCTTATTTTATGTTTAAAAGGGTCAAGCACCTAACTCGTAAAATTAAAAACCTTCTGTAGATTGTAAATGGCTCTAACTCCCACAGTCTGTAGGCAGCTCCTGTAAAACCAAAAATCTATAAACTTCATATCAAGAATTGTTCTAGTGCTTTGTAGGCTTCTTATTTGTGTTGATTTATGGAGAAAAAACAAGGATAACAAGTTTTGGTCGTTGTTATTGTTGACAGTAAATGTCAGGGAATTGAATTAATCTAGCATTAATCTAGCGTAAATTTCTTAGGATTATTTATTTTCAGTTTGTGAATTGTGTTTACAGTTTCTTATTTGTAATTTCCAGATGAGATTTTTCAAAAGTCTCATTTCCAGTTCCCAAATATGGTGGTGGTACCTTTGGAAGAGTCAAATGAAAACAATGTGACCCATTGCCTATATTCACTATCAGTATTTTCCCAGATCATCAAAGAATATGGAATTCCATTGCATTGTCTCATTCAGTCCAAGTTTCTGCTTTTTTCAGGGATATGTTTAATCGCTTTTAAAGAGGAAATTTATCCTCCTCCCCCTCACTGGGGTAGAAGTTCTTAGCTTATTATGAAGTCGAAACAATTCCCCTGACTGTTCCCTGACCTCACCCCCTCAAGAGTTGAGTTTCTAAACAAAAGACATGTTAGTATGGAGATACAGATTTTGCACGTTTCTTACCACAGTAACACTGACTGCAAGGGTCAAGATTAGGATGATCTCCTTAAACCCACTGGATTCCCTCACTCCTGTGTCTGTTTCATTCTTTATAGATCATTGGACAATTCCCAGAGCTGAATCAGATAATTCAGAGACTCTCTCTGGATCACAGGCTACCACCCCTTGGAAAGAAAATGAAAAATTCGGTCCATTCCCTGGTATCCAGATATTTGGATGTTTAAAATAGGGAAGACAATGTGTCTGGATTAGGTGCTCTGTGCCAGGACCGTGGGTGACGGGAGAAGTAGGGAGAAAGAGAAGAACCAGGACTACTGAGATTTGAGAGGAAACCAGAGGAGGAGGAACAGGGGAGAGGGTGAGGGCCAAACCACACACAGGAAGTTCCCAGGATGTGGGAATCAAGGGCATATGACAGGGCAGCGGTAAGAGCAAGACCAGTGTGTTCAGGCTATTGGTAAATTTTGGCTTTGTTAACATGGAGGCCAAATACTTTGAATGTTATCAAGAATGTGCCAAGAATTTTCAAACTTTTTAAACAAATGAAAAGTCAAGAAAGTAATTTCATCAACTCTGCCCTGTATGATTTGATTCTTCAGTTTCCTGACCTTTAAGTTCAAAGATCAGTTTTTTGCCCAGAGTCACCTTTGTGACATTAAGCGGATCCAAAGGAATCCAGGTACCATACAAATAGGGATAGTCCCACTCATAGAGGTCTGATCTTTATTTTCAAATTAAAAATCTCCTTGGAGGAGTGGCGAATTAAGTCACTAACAGTTTAGTTTTGTATTAGAATTACTATTGCCTCATGGAATGGATTAGGAAATATTTTCCTTGCTTCTGTTTTCTGGAAGAGGTTGTGGAGAATTAGTTCTATTTCTTCCTTAAAATTCTGGTAGAATTTATCAATGAAACCATCTGGGTCTGATGTATTATTTTTTAAAGGCTACTTGAAGCTTTTTTTTTTTTTTAGCTTTTTATTTTGTATTGGAGTATAGCTGANTGATGCTAAAGCTGAAACTCCAGTACTTTGGCCACCTCACGTGAAGAGTTGACTCATTGGAAGAGACTCTGATGCTGGGAGGGATTGGGGACAGTAGGAGAAGGGGACGACAGAGGATGAAATGGCTGGATTGCATCACTGACTTGATGGACATGGGTCTGAGTGAACTCCGGGGGTTGATGATGGACAGGAAGGCCTGGCGTACTGTGATTCATGGGGTTGCAGAGAGTCAGACACAACTAAGTGACTGAACTAAGGAACTAATCTTCAATAGTTTGCTGGAGGCGGGGGGTTGCACTGATTTTTACTAATCTTTCCATAATGTGAACCTGAACTATTTACAGCAAATTTTATATTCCAATACTAGGGATTTTCAATTTTCTAGTTTGTCATATCTATATGTGTGTGCATATATATAAAGTTTCCATTTCTATCAGTATGGATAATGGTATTTGCAGAATTCTTTCCTGTGAGATTGGTATTTAGAAATTTAGAGTTAAGGTTTTTGGGGAAATGATCGTTAACAACATAAAAAAGTAAAGTGACTTACATTAACTATGTATGATTATGTGTTTGATTTTATATAAATGTTAAGTTACCAGATTCTTAAAAGAGCTTAAGAAATATTATCTGATGATAACTTTGATGATTTTGAGGGAAATTATGCATTCTAAGAACAAAATATAAATTCTTGTCCCCTTGATGTCATAATGTCTCCTTTTAAGCTACCTTCAGATCCATTCATAACCTTTTTAGTGGGTTCATAAGTCTTTGTTCTTACTTAGAGATTTCCTACCCATTAGAGACCATAAATTAAAGCACACCAAGATAACTGTTTGAGGAGCATAGTTCCATTATGAAAGCTTCTTGGATAATACCCAGTATCCTTGTTTCCAATTTTTATAAAGAGTTCTTTTCTTTTTCCAAAACCTCAAAGCCCTAGTTCACCTAATTGGTCAATGCCCCATACATTTTCCATTTTCTAACACAAATCTCCTTTGAAGTGATAAGATTAAAAGCCACATATACATTTTCCCCTTCCATCTAAAGAGTTACAGTTCTTTATGAAGTTTAATACTGTATATGGTTTTAACACAAATCATCNTAATTGGTCAATGCCCCATACATTTTCCATTTTCTAACACAAATCTCCTTTGAAGTGATAAGATTAAAAGCCACATATACATTTTCCCCTTCCATCTAAAGAGTTACAGTTCTTTATGAAGTTTAATACTGTATATGGTTTTAACACAAATCATCACTAAACTATAAAATCAATACCTTGAAAGGACCAAGGTTTAACCTTAAAGAATTTACTTTGAATTTAATTTACAAACCTCAGAAGAAAAATGCTTTGAAAAGAATGCTGCAACATGTATACCCTGTTTAGTCTAATCTTTATGTCTTATCTCTATCAGTAGTGTGTGGAAAAGTGCTTAGAAGGAGGAAAGAGGAAGGGAGGGAAGGAAAGGGATGGGGTGGAGAGAAGAAGGAAGGAGGAAAGAGAAAGAAGGAAGAGAAGGCAGGGGAAAAGAAAAGGAAGGTAAAAATGGAAGAATGAGAAGGAGGGAGAGGAAGGGAGAGAGGAAGATAAGACTGCTGTCTTAAGTCACCAGAAAGTTGACTTATTTCACCTTCCTTAGCTGAGGAGGCAAGCTCCCTGCCCCTTCCCATGATTTCCCAGTGCTACTCAGTTCCTTGAAGCCCATGGTGTAATATTTCTACAGGAAAAATGTCCCAGCCACAAACAGTCACTTCTGAAATGTATGTCATATTTCCGCATTTTGCAGAAGAAAAAAATTAACTATTTTGTTCTATAATGAAAAAAAAACACACACTATGGGTATCCACAAGCCTAGTCTTTCCTCCACATATATGGAACATGACTCTCCCAGCCCAGATTGGAGATTCTGGATGCTCTGACCCAACAATATAAAATATATGGAACTTGCTTAATTATGCCTCTAGAATTGAGCAGTCAGTGTTCTACCATTGTTGTGCTTTTACCTACTTACCTACAGTTGACACTCTGTATCCACGAGTTTTGATCCGAGGCTGATTCAATCCCTAGACATAGGACTCACAGACCTGCGAGGCCTACTCTACTTGGTCATTCCATGTAAGGCTTGAGCATCTGTGGTTTGGGGTATCCACTGGTGTCCTGGAACCAATCCCCCATGTATACAGAGGGAGAACTATACACAATCTAGTTTTAAGTTACACCCACACAGTGGAATTTAGTTAAAATCTTCATTCGTTTGAGCTGTGATAATGCAATAAGCTCAATTTTCATAAACCAGGAAAGAAAACGAATATTACTGTTTGGTCATTCTATTATATGTAAGCTTCCCTGGTGGCTCAGACAGTAAAGAATCTGCCTGCAGTGCAGGATACCTGGGTTCAATCCCTGGGGCGTGAAGATCCCCTGGAGAAAGGAATGGCTATCCACTCCAGTAATTTTGCCCAGAGAATTCCATGGACAGAGGAGCCTGGCAGGCTACAATCCGTGGGGTTGTAAAGAGTTGGACACAGGTGAATGACTAACACTTTTTACTTTCATGTATATTATATATGGTTAGCTTGAATTTTACACTTGAAATTCTAACAGAGCCCTTGTAATACTTTTGTTCCAATGTGTAAACATAGTGAGGACATATACATCTCTTCATGGAGAAGACTCTTTGCTACACCACTGAGTTCTTCACACCCCTGGACAAAGGGAAATGGGGGGCCCCGCAGATGGGCTAATATTGTTTATCAGGGTGTGTAGGAGAGGATTTGCTAGGAGGTCACTGACTTTTCCATTCCTACTTGCCAGACTGACTAAAACAATGAATTTCTCTCCTTCAAATTCATTCCTCCTGTTGGCTGGACTTTGAAAAGTCCCTGGATATTAATATGTTTGGCTCTCTTTTTCTGGCAAAATAGACTCTCTGAGCTCAACTCTGGGAGAAATCCTTTTTCTTGCCTTCTGGCAGTCTGTAAATAGGTTAAATCAACTTATACATTTTTTAAAAGTCAATGTTCAGTTCATATACAGAGATTCTGATTTTCAGAGCTGCTGTGGAACATGTACTGACTTTTGAATTCAATAATAGGTAATTTTATTTTACATTTTTTTTAAATTCTTGTACAATATAGTTCAAGCATAGTTTCAGCTATGCTTCTTTAGCTTTCGGCTACATTACTTTAATGAGAAATGAAATTTAAGAGCTTAATCAAAGCAGAGAATTAATTTTTAATGGGAAGAAAAAGAGTACAGTAATCTGAGAATATACATAGATTCTATAAACATCAATCATTGTAAGCACTATAAGAAATAGTTTTAATCACTAAAAAAGTAATCATGCAATGTCTTCAAAATTATTTTTTTTCTTTTCCTATCTATAACCTGGCATCACATCTACTCCTTTCCTCCCAGTGTATATTTTCTATCTGTCCTCTGAGTTATGATGCCAATCTCTTTCACAGAGAAGCAACTACATCTTGAAACTGGCTGAGTATAAACTGAGACTTGCATCTAAGCTTGCAGAGAATGCAGGAAGTGCAAGCCACAGGGGCTCAGATTATGATCACTATGAGCATCACTGGGGCTGGAAGAGAAAATTCATTGATAAAATAAGGTCGGCTACATGGTTACTCTCCCATGGGCCATTCGATGCAAAAACACTGTAGACCTTGGACCAAACAGGCCAGATGCTTATTCCCTGCTACCCCATTGGGAAAACAATTAAAAAGAGCACAGGAGTGGAAGAGGGGCAGGTAAAGAGCAACCATAGGAAACAGAGATGCTATACTAACTATGCCTTTTTTGCTCACAATCTAAAAATTACCTTTCTACTCTAGATGTGTATTTTTTTGCTCTAGATCAGTGGTGAAATTTCAATGTTTGGTTTGGAGCATTTCCTCCAACCCTCAACACCCAGTCCCATTTCCCCTAGGTTCTCCTTTGCCTTCCTTAAGTCTCAATCTTGATGTCTCTTCCTCTAAAATTCTTTCCTGATTTTTCAAAACTAGACTAATTTTTGCACTGAGTGCTCCCAAGGTCTTTATCCCTCCTTCTTTCTATTGCCTCCCTGGAGTATCCTTGAGGACTGAGACATGGGCAAACATGGGGAGTGGGGAGCAGAGGAAGAGCGTTTGATATTTAGTTAGTAAGTGAATGAATAAATCACAGTTTCACCTCCCCATTTTCTTCCACTCCTCTCTCATCATCCATTCCTTGTCTTTCCCAACTACCTTCATGATAGAAAAGGCAAGAGAAATATAGAGAAAAACACTAGCTTTGATTTCAGTAGCCCCAGAAGTCTTAACTTTGCTATTATACTATGTATGCTACCTAGGACTCAGTTTCCCCTTCAGCATCTTTCAGATTTGTTGTGCAGGTAAAAATATACTAGAAAGCAGTTTGCATATTTGAAAGTATCATTCAAGTGTAAAGTACTCTTAGAAATATTATTTTCCCATACGCTTAAAAATATTATTTTCCTATATCCACCAGTTGAATATAACACCTGCTACTGTTGGATGAGAGTTATCACCAAAATCTTTTATAATATGACAGTCATCCTACTGAATGCATTGGTGAAGAACACAGAAACAGATGGAAGGAAGCATGAGATGGTGCCACAAATATCTGGATATCTGAAATGCAATTCAAAAACCAAAAATGTGACTCACCTTCACTAGGCCCAAGGCCATGTTCCTCAGTCCAACACTCAAAACCTTCTGGCCTCTAAATCTACCTCTTAGTTTTGCCTTCTCTGGCCCATTCACATCATTCCTGTGTCCTTCCCAATGGACTATCCTTTATCTAATATCTTTCATCCCAAGTACACATTTTAAGCTTTTTCCATTGAGCTATACATAAAGTCTATTCACTTTGGAGAGTATATACGTATAATTAATTCATCCATTCCATATGCATCTACTGGTCTCCTACTATGTGCAAAGCACTGCTCTGGACATTGTAGGGGTACCCAAAATGAGTGAGACAAGCTCTTTACTCGAAGGATCTTACATTCAAGGGGCAAGACACAGACTAAACAAAGAACTATTGGTTGATATTGGAAGAGGCAAGGGGAAAAGGGAAAATTACTCTAAAGTGGTTCAATCAGTGCACTATGGCAGCATAAGAGTAAATAGTAATAGTTTCTAATTAGTCCAGTTAGAGAAGGCTTCACAGAGCCTTGGAGAAGTAAAATAGAGATTATTATTCTAGGCAAAAGGAAAGTCAGAGTAAAGGAACAGGACCCCTTTGGAAAAGTAGGAGTGGTTTAGCATAGGGTACATGGAGGGATATAGTAGCCCTTTAACCTGGAAAAGTTAAATTGAAGTCAAACAGAAGATTCTTGTGGTTTTGATATATACACAATTGTTTTAAACATAGTAAACATAGCCCTAAAGTAAAGTAAAAGTGTTAGTCGCTCAGGCGTGTCTGACTCTGCGACCCTGTGGGCTATAGCCCACTACGCTCCTCTGTCCATGGAATTCTCCAGGCAAGAATACTGGAGTGGGTACCTTTCCGACCCAGGGATTGAACCCAGGTCTCCTGCATTGCAGGAAGACTTTTGTTTTTACCAACTGAGCCACAAGTGATCCTAAAAAGTAAACAGAAGGGATAGTAGATGAATATTCACTCATCCAATAAGTATATAAAGAACAACTCTAGTTGGGACTGTACCAGAGGCTGAAAACAGAGCAGGAAGCCTAAAAGAGGTTCTATACCCTTAAGCGGATCAGCAGTCTGGTGAAGAAACTGGCTGATAAACAGGTAATTACTAAAAAAAAAAAAATCCAGCGAAGCAGTGGAAATACAGAGTTCTAGCCCAGGGTTGGTTGGTGGGGGGGAAGGTTGTAGTTCAGATATTTCCTGAAAGAGAAGAGCTGGTGTACGTTGTTCATCCCTCTATTTCTAGTGATTAAACAAGACCTGGTTCACAATAGATATTTGATAAATATGTTGATTGAACAATTAATTAATATGTGGTTCCACCTAATCTCAAATAATAAGAATGAATGGAGATAGCCTGTTGTGATATTGCAAAAAGATAGCCTATCTAAAACTTTCAGAAATAAAATGACTAAATTTTTTTATTTCCTATTTACCCACATAAATTTACTCTTGTAAATTGTTAAACTTCCTTTGTTGTCAATGTTGCTAATTTGATGCCTTTTCTTCCATAAGACATAGCTCCTAACACTAGACTTAGTATAAAGCAGGTATTCAATAAAAATGTATTGAATGAATGGGTGAGTGAGTGGATGGATGAATGGATGAATGGATAGGTGAAAGACTAAGTGAGTCATTCATCTGTAAGAAGCCTTGAATTACCGCTAGAAAATCTTACCTCACTATGTGTATTTTTCTGGTCCATTGAGTTGACTGGGAAAAATGTCCAAAAAAAATTAAACACCATTTTAAACAAAGATGTATGTTTTAATGATGTAGAATTATTGCTCTCATTAAAAGAAAATAGGTAAAATTCAAATTCCACAATTAAAATACAACCCTATATATCATATGATAGTTCCATAAAGGGAGAGTGTTAAATAATTCAAGTACCATTAAGAAAGAAAACTCCACTAAAAATTTTTTAATAACTATTAAAACTATGTGAGGGTTTTTTTCTCTTAAACATATGCTTCCTTGCTAAAAAAAAATCCACATATTCTCAAAGATAGTGATCTTATCCTCATGGTTCAACATTCTAAATGTAAACCTTCAGTTCAGTTCAGTTCAGTCGCTCAGTCCTGTCTGACTNTCATAACTTTCCTTCCAAGGAGTAAGTGTCTTTTAACTTCATGGCTACAGTCACCATCTGCAGTGATTTTGGAGCCCCAAAAATAAAGTCTGACACTGTTTCCACTGTTTCACCATCTATTTCCCATGAAGTGATGGGACCAGGTGCCATGATCTTCGTTTTCTGAATGTTGAGCTTTAAGCCAACTTTTTCACTCTCCTCTTTCACTTTTTTAGTTCCTCTTCACTTTCTGCCCTAAGGGTGGTGTCATCTGCATATCTGAGGTTATTGATATTTCTCCCAGCAATACCTTAGCTGTTATTAATACAAAGCATCTGCTTTCTACATATACTAATGTTTTTCAAAATTTTTTAATGTATCTTATTTTAATGATATCTAAACTTGCCTAATGCTCTTGACTTAGAAAGACCTGCAATCAATGAATTTGCATGACATTCATTAGACCTCTGAAAAGTTTTACATCTCAATGGTAATAACTGTATTAATAATAGTATATATCATGTATTAATATTTTAATCTAAGCTAACCATATAAGAAATGCCACTTCTAACATTTACAATTTTCAGTGCAGTCAAAGTTGTCACCAAAAATAATTCTTCAGACTTTCTGAGCTAACCTTGGCTTATACATACCAATAATCATGGTGTAAACTGGTAAAGCTCTCTGGAGGGCACTCTAGACTGTTTGATATGTCTCCAATTCTGCATTCTCTTTAATCCAGAAACTATAAAAATAATAACTCAACCTAAGAAGATAATTAGGAGATGGTTCAAAGTTTTCCTAAAAAGGAAAACTTATCCAAGGGTTTTTATAGAAGCAAAATATCAAAAACAATCTTAAATATCCAACTACAGCCATGGAAAATCATGTCATATAAAAACACTTATGAATATCAACTTTATAATTATGGTTTGAAGTAGAAGTTTTTTATTAAATAATATGTATTAAAATGATCCAAATGTATGCTTATTTGGACACAGTTACAGAGGATCTGCAAAGATAAACCCCAAGGTATTAACACTGGCTATTCTAGGTGATAGGACTGTGGTAACTCTTATTTCCTCCCTTTCACTTATCTATACTTTCTATTTTATATTTTGAGAATGATCATTGCTTTTACAACCTTTTAAAAAGTTACTTTAATAGCTTTTAAAATTATAGTTTTCGCTTTGAAGAAATGTGCTCACACCTCCAAAAACGTAGCGTACAATAGAGCTTTGCTGCCAGAGGTGGTGGGATGCTTTAGCCAGTGTGGCCCTGAATTTCCACCTTAACATTTTATATCATTTCTAGTTAGTTTATAATGTTTGTTGTTGCAAAAAGCTCAAAATTTCATACCTTGAAAAATTACAACCTGGCCCTCTCATTCTTTTCATTTTTCTCTTGGTCCCTTCCCTCTTGCATTTATAATTGATTTGATAAGAGTTAGGTTAACTGTACCCTGAAGTCTACGAATGCTCTGAAGTCTCTCTCTTCTTTCTCTCGCACATAAGTTTTCCCAATACATTATTTAATAAAATCATTTCTTACTAAAACTTTTAACTCAGTTTATAATGTCTTCCTATTGGTTTCTAAGGTGACAATTTGCCACCTAAAACAATAAAAATTCTAAGACCTAAGTTGTACTTTTCTTATTCATCTGCAATTATTGTGTCCCTTTCAAAAGAAGTAGATACTTTTCCAATGAACCTACATAAAAGTCCATTTCTAAGAGAAAAGTTTTCAAGCAACAAAAAGTTTTATAGATGTCCATTCTATTATCTTTTTCTAGTGTAATAAGTCATGTTTTCCAGAAAATGAAGACTATTGGAAGAAATCCAAGACTGGGAAAGGGTCACCATACACCATGAACTTTCAAATAGCATTCCACTTTCCAATATTTTAATTTTCAGTCTTTTAGCTTGGAGAAAGTTATTTTCTGAAGACTACAACTAAGATCTCCAAACAACACCCAATGAAGAGAGACGACTTTGATCTGTTTGGAGGGAGGACAATCAACTGCACTATTAAAATCTCAAAATTTTTTCTTAGTCAGAACATTTGCCTAAAGCTACAATGAAAATTATAGCCACACATAGGCTATGAAATAGAGAGGAAAATGTCAATGTGATTATACAGGAATTTTATATCACAGAGTGGCCTTCTAACAGTCACTGTGGATTCAGTACTTAATCCCTGAAAATCCTCAACAACCTCATTGGTAAAAAAGAACTCAACAAGGTCATGGTGGGGATTAAACGAGATGATCCATGTAAAACTCTTCATGGAGTAGCTGACACATAGCTAACTCGCCATAAACACAGGGCATCCTTATCTCCAAGACATCACCCTCTGTTCTATAGACTGGTTACTGGGAATATGTACTGAATGTCGATCCTAAGACACTAAAAAGATGGCAACTCCTATGAACTGCATAATGATTTTCAGTAGTAGATGAAGTGCTGTTCTGCCCTCTATATACCACAGTCTGACCTTGAACATGTTTTCAGACTCCGGTGAAAGGCACAGGAGCTCAGATCTGCAATCACAAAAGGAATGTGGCTCTTAAAAGCTTATACAGACCACAGATATGTAGTAGTTAACTTATCAAGAGGAAATGGGTTCTGGTTTTCTTTGCAGGCCTCAGATCCAGGAGCTGCAACATTGAGTCACCAGCTTGCTATCTGACCCCAGGCTGGCCACTTAACCTCTCCCTGACCTCATTTCCTTACTTAAAATCAACTTTCTGCTCATGTTCCATTCAAGTCATTATCTCTACCCACAAATATCCGCAGTCACTGAGGTGTCCTGTAGATTTCAAAAATTAATTATTCAGTGTGTTGGGTTTACAAAATAAAATTGTGGAATATTTGAGGAGGAATAATTCCCAGCTCTACTTTTTTGGTGTTTCGGTGTTATTTTAAGAGCTCTCTTCCTGGAATAAAAATCACTAACCAAGACAACAAGCTTTGTCTGACACTGTGACCTCCGTTGCTGATGAGGCTTTCTTCTGCTGGTATTACTGGGAGTGACAGAAAGGAAGAGAACAGGAGCCCCTTTGTCAGAAGGTACTCAAGAGGGGAATAGATTGTAGTTATTTAAAGAGAGTTTAGGACAAGCTAGGCAGTGTCATTTGTTAGAGAACCAAACCAGGAGCTTGGATTATTGTTTCACCCTCAGCCACCATCTCCCCACTTGACCAAGGCAATTTATACAACTATGGGTAGCACAGAGAAGGATTCTCTGAACTAATAAGCTGTCTTAACTACCCACTCACACAAAATAAATGTACGTCCACAATCTGGAAGATGCACTCAGCGTCTCACCTTTCCAGGATCTATGGTGAACGGCTTGAATGCAGAGTTACATTGTTTTTTATTTCTGTCCCCATTCACATAGTGGCTAGCTCCATCAGTGCTGTTGACAAAAAGGGTGATAAGGGAAATCAAGCATCTAAAGTATAAAATCTGAAAGTAACTGATAGTTTTTAAATATCAACTATCTTCAGTTAAAAAAAAAAAAAAAACTTTATGAAATATCCCACACCTTTTTCCTGCCTTCTTCCTGTATTGACGTCAGCCACATCACCATTAATTGGCTTCCTGACCTATAATAATTTTTCTGTTTCCTCACTTGCTACTGGAAGCAGCCCTTCCTGCTTCTAATTTGGTCCTTGTAAGCTACTGAGAAATCAAATTAACAAGGCGTATTATTTAAAGTTAGGTTCAGTTGTGAGTAACAGAAACCCAACTGTAGTAGCTGAAATGCAAATGTTATTCACTTGTATAAAGGGAGTGCAGAGGTAAGCAACTCAGATAGAAGGACTTCACAATGCCGTTAGAGGCCTGTCTTTTCTCTGCTCTATGTGACTTGTCATACTCTAAAAGAGCTCTGGAATTCTAACCGTTACAGCCACATTCCAACCAACAGAGAAAAGGAAGGGAGAAATAATCAGATGATATGACACTCTTCTTTTTACAGAACTGTTCTGAAAGTTCAAACAACATTTCTGTTACAGTTTTGTGGACCAAAACTCAGCCACTTGACTATATATAACTAAAATGGAGACATAATTTTTCTAGACCAGCATTACTACATACAAACTGAAAGTCTCTAAGGGCTTATGTTTATTTTATCGGTTCATTGTTCTTAAGATATTATTGTTGTTGTTCAGTTGCTAAGTCTGACTCTTTATGATCTCTTGGACTGCAGCATGCCAGGCTTCCCTGTCCTTCACCATCTCCAGGCACTTGCTTGTTGAGGTCCTTTAATGGACCGGAACCTGGTGGTCTGGAGTCAACTGATAAGAAAGTAAAGGAGAAAGAGGCTGATATTCCTTGGTTTATGCAGAAAGCCAATAAAGCCCCTGCACAGGGCTTGCTCTGTTCATGAAGGCCTCGGGCACCCTCTCACTGGGGTGAAGGCACAGAGCGCCTTCTCAAAAGGGTCTTAGAAGCCCAGGCAGGAAGGAAAGTGAACACAGAGGACTTCTGCGCTCCAGGGGATGAGCCTGAGAAAGAGAGAGAGAAAGCAAGACACAGAGACCAAAGCTCTGATGGAGCAAAGGTGTCTTAATCAACATGGTGTGGGCATATATACTGTAGTTATTCTCAGCAAAGATGAAGACTAAAATTCCAGACTTACAAAACAAAGGCAATCCATATTAAAGAGAGAGAGTTGTAAATAATCACTTTTACCATTTGTTTCATAAAAAGGAAGAGGGTACTTATCACCGTATAGAAAAACTAATGAAGGAAATGCCTGAATTCCTCAGCCCCCAGGAGAAGCTTGCCTCTCCTCTTAATTCCTGAATATTCAGGAATTAATAAGGAACAGAGAATTCCTGACAGATCCAAAACAGCATACAGGAAGCCTCCTGTTAAATGCTTTCTGACAATTCAAAAAAATCTCCATTTAGTTGATGATGCCATCCAACCATCTCATCCTCTATAGTTCCCTTCTTCTCCTTCCTTCTATCTTTCCCAGCATCAGGGTCTTTTCCAAGGAGTCAGCTCTTCACATCATGTGGCCAAAGTACTGGAACTTCAGCATTAGTCCTTCCAAGGAGTATTCAGGACTGATTTCCCTTAGAATGGGCTGGTTGGATCTCCTTGCAGTCCAAGGGACTCTCAAGAGTCTTCTCCAACACCACAGTTCAAAACCATCAGTTCTTTGGTGCACAGCCTTCTTTATGGTCTTAAGATGCAGAGATTGCTAGAAATCTGAACTGATATGCCACAGTTATCCTGAATTCTCAGGAATATAGCATTACAAGTAGAGTGGTATTACTGTGTGTGGTACTGGGTCAGATCTAGAAAGCTGGCAAAAGCTCATCCTCTCTGTAAATTCCAAGGGCATGTTTTACAATCTCTTAAAATCCATGCCTTCTTTTAAAAACATGAAATCTTCTGCCTTCCTTTATTGTTTGAAAAAAAATAAATTGTGTATTAAGATTTGGGGGAGGAATTAAGATCTGAAATAACCCAGGTCATGATAATTTTAGAATATACTTCAAAACATATAAATACACATACCAGTGGAGATCCTAAATTCACACCTGCCACACTACACCACCTGCACTAAGAATCACTTTTCAAAGGCAAAGTCAAACAATTGATAGACACGAGATGTTCATTTATTTGGTAGATGAATTTACAAGAGGCTTGAGAAGACTGAGAAGATAAATGTGCCCAAATCTGGTTATTCAGCCTTCTAATTTAACCAGGCACCAAATTGGTAAAGGATCTGCTCCAAATTGATTATAGAGGTTTATTGATTCAGTCTGATTAAAACAGAGACATTAAGGCTAATGAACCCTCGTTAAATAGATAATGCATTGAAACTAAAGACAAGGGGATGTCATATTAATAGATAAGGTTATATGAAAGTATGTTTAGAACATCCAATTACTTACAGATGGCTCCTTGCATTTCATGAATCCAGCAACTCTGTTGAATGAATGAGTGGACTTGATATACTGGTGGGCAGAGATCAGAAGATGATGAGAATGAGGTAATCAGATGAAAGTAACTTCAGCTATTTTGGTGGTTTACAATTTGTAGACAGAAAATCCCAGAGAGGACCTAGTAACTATTATAAATGTCCTCTACTCCTTATGTGCAATAAGCACTTTGCTATAAATTGAACAAAGAAAAATACAGTCACTCTTATGACGGAGTGGAAGGGAATACCAGATTACACTCAAGAGTCCACAAAGCTACCACAAAGGAATCTCACAAAAAAGTCTTCTCAATCTCCCAAGCAAATGTTCAGACTCTGGTAGGGAGAGGATAGCTTCAGGTTTTCAGCTCTTTGGAGGATTTCCCACACACAAAGCTTTCCAAAGTTTTCCACTAAAGTAGCCCTTACAGACAGAGAAGACAGACTGCCAGAGCCTGGAAGACTCTTAATACATCCTAAAGCAGTGCCCAGCATCAAACTTGGAATTCCCTTGAAATTTTCACTTAAATATGCATAAAAATTGTATTCTATCTAATAGACAGCATTTGTTTTCAGTTTCTCATTTTCACTGACATTAAAGCACAATCGTCAATATCCTCCATTTTCCTAACATCCTGAGAGGACACATGGACCATTTTAAAAACTGAAAATCCCACCTGCAAATAGCCCAGAGGGTCACTGTGCTTAACATTGCTGGAATGGTTTTATGTGCCATTTAGATAATTGTTAATGGGGTTAAATATCTCTCAGCCCTTGGGGTATTTCTAAATTATATTCTGCCATCACATATGGCTGGTCCTCCCCTTCCTCAGCAACTGAGGGTGAAAATAGGAACAATTGTAAGCTGACAGATGATAGTTATCACCCACTTAAAGGTAATGAAGAAAAAGGATTCTATGGACTATATCCCTGAAAGATCACCAACATAGAACCAGAATAAAGGTTTCTCAACTCTTGTAATATATGAACTCCTTTCAAAGGAAAATTACCCTATAATTTTCAGTGCAGACCTATCCATTTTTATTTATATGAAGTCTCTCAGAATGCTACTAAACGTTCATAATAAAAACATAAAACATGGCATTAACTATTTCTGCTTATGTTCTTATACAAATACAAGATCAAAGATATTACATGTTAAGTAAAAACAAACCCAACAAATTATAATTAACAAATTTTATTTTATATAACCAATGATGTTATCTATAAATCTTTTAATGTGAATACAATTTATTACAACTGATTTTTTGAATAATTAAATATACATTTGAGTACAAAAATGTAGAATATCACTGCTACAAATTAATCATCCAGATGATAAAGAATATGCCTAAATTTTTTTTAATTATCAAAGTGAACTTCAATTTTTTTTTAATTATCATAAAAAATACANTACAACTGATTTTTTGAATAATTAAATATACATTTGAGTACAAAAATGTAGAATATCACTGCTACAAATTAATCATCCAGATGATAAAGAATATGCCTAAATTTTTTTTAATTATCAAAGTGAACTTCAATTTTTTTTTAATTATCATAAAAAATACATAGACTTCTAAGTGTATATTCATGGACTACCACTCGCCACCCCAAAGTTTAGATGCTTTGATCCAACCAGAAGAATAAATAAATATCAATATGATGAGTGTTACAGGCTGTTGCCCCAGAATCAGACACCTGTCCATCCCTCAAATGGAAACCAACTGCTCTTATCAAATGGAAACCAACTGCTCTTATCTGAGTTTCAACATCAACCACAAAAGGAGGAAGCTCCAAAAAGAAAAACAAGAACTGATTAGAACCAGGTAGGCCCAAGACAGGGAAAGACCTGGTTTCCAGTACATCTGGAACTTCATTATATCTCATTGTAAACATTCAGTTTAGTTCAGTTCAGCACAATCACCAGCATCACGATGGTCAACAGCTACCATGACAACAACCTGAATAGCCCGTGCAAGGGCTGAAAAAGAATGTTCTCTCAATTCCAGATCCAAGCAACACCACTGTTCTTGGATAAGTTATGAATTCAAGAATATTCCTTCCTCTCTTCACTCAGTTCCCTCCCTTTTACCTTGACCTTCCTATTTACATAGTGTTCTAGTGCAAGTGGTGTCAAGAGGTTGATTTGCAAACTAAGTTTCCACTTCTCCATAATCTGAATGTTGAGTAAGGTTTGTGCTGTTTCAATCTCAGCATTGGCTCATTATTGACTGCAGGTCCAATATGGGAAAAGAATATCCCCAATCAAGCCAAGGGGTCTTGGTTCTGGTTAGGACCCCAGGGATGGGTAGTGGTCTTGTTGTTCAGTTGCTAAGTCCTGTCCAACTCTTTGCAAACCCAAGGACTGCAATATATCCAGTTTTCCTGTCCCTCATCATTTCCTGGAGTTTGCCCAAGTTCATGTCCATTAAATCGGTGATGCCATCCAATTATCTCTTCCTCTATCACCCTCTTCTCCACCTGCCTTCAATCTTTCCTGGCATCAGGGTATTTTCCAATGAGTCAGCTGTTTGCATCAGGTGGCCAAAGTATTAGAGCTTCAGCTTCAACCTCAGTTATTCCAAAGAATATTCAAGGTTGGTTTCCTTAAAGACTGACTGATTTCTTGCTTTCCAAAGAACTCTCAAGAGTCTTCTCCAGCACCACAGTTCAAAAGCATCAGTTCCTCAGTGCTCTGCCTTCTTTATTGCCCAGCTCTCATATCCATACATAGCTACTGAAAAGACTTGACTATACAGACCTTTGTTGGCAAAGTGATGTCTTTGCTTTTTAATACACTCTCTAAATTTGTCATAACTTTCCTGCCAAAAATCAATCACCTTCTGATTTCATGGCTACAATTAGCATCCGCAGTGACCTTAGAGCCCAAGAAGAGGAATTCTGTCATTTCCACCCTTTCCCTTTCTATTTGCCATGAAGTGATGGAACCACATGCCATGATCTTAGCTTTTAATACCAAGTTTTAAGCCTGTTTTTTTCACTCTCCTCCTTCACCCTCATCAAGAGGCTTTTTAGTTCCTCTTTGCTTTTGGCCAGTAGAGTGGTATCATCTGCATGTCTAAAAGTGTTAATATTTCTCCTGGAAATCTTGATTCCAGCTTGCAACTCATCCAGCCTGGCATTTCACATGATGTGCTCTGTGTATAAGTCAAATAAAACAGGTGACAATAAACAGTCTTGTCGTACTCCTTTCTCAGTCTTGAACCAGTCATTGTTCCATACAAGGTTCTAACTGTTGCTTCTTGACCCAGGTTTCTCAGGCAACAGGCAACATGGTCTGATATTCCCATCTTTTTAAGAATTTTCCAGTTTGTTATGATCCACACAGTCAAAGGCTTTAGTGTAGTCAATGAAACAGAGGTAGATGCTTTTCTGGAATTCCCCTGCTTTCTCTATGATCCAGGTGGGTCCCGGTGACCAATTCAGTGACAAGAATTTCTATCATGCTGTGTTGTTCTATTTACCTATAGCACTAATGAGAATGTCCCATAAAGAAGTGTAGTCTGGTTCAACATTATGAAAGGGTTTCATTCTTGGTGCTGATCAATATAGAGTAAGGAAAGTGGAAGTGTTAGTCACTCAATTGCATCCTGACTCCTTGTGACCAAATGGACTGTAGCTTGCCAGGCTCCTCTGCCCATGGAATTCTCCAGGCAAGAATATTGGAGTGGGTTGCTCCTTCCTTCTTCAAGGGATCTTCTGACCCCAGGATCAAACCCATGTCTCCTGCATTGCAGGCAGATTCTTTACCATCTGAGCCACCAGAGACACCCCAAGAATACTGGAGTGAGTAGCCATTCCTTTTTCCAGGGGATCTTCCCAACCCAGAGATCAAACCAGGGTGTCCCACATTGCAGGCAGATTGTTCATCATTTGAGCCACCAGGGAAGCCTAGAGAATGAATGAACAAATTTCATAGAATTCTATGAAAGGGCTTCATTCTAGGTACTGATCAGTACAGTAAGGAAAAGTTACCATAAAAATCGGGGGGAAATGTGCAATGATAGAACCTTGGGTATCATCAAGAAAGACATCTCTTATCTAGAAGGATGACATGTCACTAGATGATCACAGCAGTTGTTGGGATGTAGGAAATGACTGGAGTTAATTGTGTTGCCAGAAACTTTGGAGGAAATTGCAGTCCTAAATCTTGAGGTTATCAGTGACTTCAGTTCATTTCAGTTCAGTTCAGTCACTCAGTCGTGTCCGACTCTTTGCGACCCCATGAATCACAGCATGCCAGGCCTCCCTGTCCATCACCAACTCCCGGAGTTCACTCAAACTTATGTCTATCGTGTCAGTGATACTGGCTTATTTTCTTAAAGGGCTTCTTCCTGGAACTCAAGGAGATATATAGGTATGTTTTCTAAATGGTTTTCAATTTATATAAATACTAAACTTTAAAAGGAGATGGCACTAGTCATTTAAATCTATCTTTTAAGTATTAATAGTGGCATAATTGTGAAATATGATGATAACATAGAGTTTATTATACAAATTTCATTTTTCTACTAGTTGGAGAGAAGTTGGAAAAGGCATTAGTTAACCTGGATAACCAAATATTTTTTTTCTTTTTGGCCAAAATCCCTTGAACATAAAAATAATCTTATATTTTCCTAGGTGTAAATTATAAGAATAAGTAAGTGAAATAAAAAGCCAATCCCCTTTCAAAAGAGGCAGAAGATAAGTTTATGTGTATACAAAAAAAAAGAATTCAATGTGTATTTTGTAGGCTTTTCTCCATCTCTGAAGAAGATAAATAGTAAAATATTCTCTATTTTCTAAGGTCTAACAACAGACAATATTACTTGTTTTATCTGTCCTGAGGGACAGGTAGGACAAGAGAAACAGATCATATGGTCTGGTAACGATGGAGGAAATCACATTAAAATAACTTCTTTTTCTGTGTAAATTACGATACAAAAGAGAATTTGTTTAACTAAAAGCTTTCCATGATGAGCATTTATGATTTATGTATTACTTTCTTTTCATGTTAGCTTACTCAAATTTTCTTTTATATCTTAAAATATAGCCTAATTGCAGTGGTAGATTCCTAAAGGGTAAATCCAGAGCTNTTGTTTAACTAAAAGCTTTCCATGATGAGCATTTATGATTTATGTATTACTTTCTTTTCATGTTAGCTTACTCAAATTTTCTTTTATATCTTAAAATATAGCCTAATTGCAGTGGTAGATTCCTAAAGGGTAAATCCAGAGCTCTAAAATGGAGTCTATGAGCATAATTTTCTGCTGGGTTACTATTAAATCAATCCAAAATTGGGACATTCACCATGTGAATACATGTGTACTTACCTATATTCTTTGATTCTGATAGTTTCACTTTTACTTTAACATTTTAATAGAGCATTACCTATTAAGTTCTCTGACATCCTTGAAGGAATAATGTGGAAGAAGAATGGACGGATAATGCATGCATGCATGCACAGATAAATAGATGAAAAGATGCATAAATGGATGGATGGATATATAGAGAGAAACAAAAACTATTAGCATATAAAACAGTAAGAAATATAAGACAACATCTATGTTCATCAAAGCTATTGACTGTAATTTTTGTGTGTGTGATACCTTTGTCTGGTTTTGGTATCAGAGTGATATTGGCCTCATAAAATGAGTTTGAAAGTGCTCCTTTCTCTGCAAATTTTTAGATTCATTTGAGTAGGATAAATATTTGGTAGGATTCACCTATGAAGCCATCTGCCCCTGGGCTTCTGTCTGGTAAGAGCTTTCAATTACTGATTCAATTTCATTACTGGTCATTGGTTTGCTCATATTTTCTATTTCTTCCTGATTCAGTCTTGAAAGATTGTACCTTTCTAAGAATTTTTCCATGTCCTCTAGGTTGTCCATTTTATTAGCATATAGTTTGGCATAGTAGGTCTCTTATAATCCTTTGTACTTCTGTGATATCACTTTCTCCTTTTTCATTTCTCATTTTACTGATTTGAGCCCTCTTCCTTTTCTTCTTGACGCGTCCGGCTAATGGTTTATCAGTTTTGTTGCCTTTTCAAAGAACCAGGTTTCAGTGTCATCGTCCTTTTCTATTTCTACTCCATTATTTCTGCTCTCATTTTTTAAGATTTCTTTCTTTACTGTTTATTTGTTCTTCTTTCTCTAGTATCTTTAGGTGTAAAGTTAGGTTGTTTATTTGAGATTTTTCTTGTCTCCTGAGGTAGGTTTTTATCACTATAAACTTCTCCCTTAGACTGCTTTTGCTGTATCCCATAGGTTTTAAATGGTTGAGTTTTCATTTTCATTTGTCTCTAGATGTTTGTTATATCCTCTTTGATTTTTTTTTTTTTCAGTGATCCACTGGTTGTTTAATAGCATGTTTTCAGCCTCTACATGTTTGTATTTTTGCAATTTTTTAAAAATTTTTATTTATTAGTTTATTTTATTCTTGGTTGTCCTGGTCTTCATTGTTGCATGCAGGCTTTCTCTAGTTGTACTGGACTGGGTTACTCTCTAGTTGCGGTGCAATTGTGGTGGCTTCTCTTGCTGCAGAGCACATGCTCTAAGGCACACAGACTTCAGTAGCTGTGGCAAGTGGGCTCAGCAGTTGCATCTCACAGGCTCGAGAGCACAGGCTCAGTAGTTGTCGTGCACAGGCTTAGTTGCCCGTGGCATGTGGAATCTTCCCAGACCATGGATCGAAACTGTGTCCCCTGAATTGGTAGGTGGATGCTTAACCACTGGACCAACAGGGAAGTCCTGCAGTGTTTTTCCTATAGTTGATTCTAGTTTCACATTTTTGTGGTCAGAAAAGATTTTTGATATGATTTTAGATTTTTAAATGTACCAAGGCATCAATTTAAAAAAATAAAAATAAAGTGTACCAAGGCATGTTTTGGGGCCTACAAGGCAGAAGAAGCTGAAGTTGATCAATTCTATGAAGACCTAGAAGACTTCCTAGAACTAACACCTAAAAAGATGTTCTATTCATCATTGGGGATTGGAATACAAAAATAGGAAATCAAGATATATCAGGAGTAACAAGCAAGTTTGGCTTTAGAGAACAAAATGAATCAGGGCAAACGTTAACTGAATTCTGCCAAGAGAATGAATGCACTAATCATAGCAAATATCCTTTTCAACAACACAAGAGATGATTTTACACATGGACATCACCAAATGGTCAATACTGAAATTAAATTGATTGCATTCTTTGTAGCTGAAGACTGAGAGCTTATAGTGTCACCAAAAACAAGACCTGGAGCTCACTGTGCTTCAAATGATCAGCTCCTCATAGCAAAATTTAGGCTCAAGCACTAATCATAGCAAATATCCTTTTTCAACAACACAAGAGAAGACTTTACACATGGACATCACAAGATGGTCAACACTGAAATCACATTGATTATATTCTTTGCAGCCAAAGATGGAAAAACTCTATACAGTCAGAAAAAACAAGACCAGGAGCTGACTGTGGCTCAGATCACGAACTCCTTATTGCCAAATTCAGACTTAAATTGAAGAAAGTAGGGAAAACCACTAGACCATTCACATATGACCTAAATCAAATCCTTATGATTATACAGNAGTCATGTATGGATGTGAGAGTTGGACTGTGAACAAGGCTGAGCGCCGAAAAATTGATGTTTTTGAACTGTAGTGTTGGAGAAGACTCTTGAGAGTCCCTTGGACTGCAAGGAGATCCAACCAGTCCATTCTGAAGGAGATTAGGCCTGGGATTTCTTTGGAAGGAATGATGCTAAAGCTGAAACTCCAGTACTTTGGCCATCTCATGTGAAGAGTTGACTCATTGGAAAAGACTCTGATGCTGGGAGGGATTGGGGACAGGTGGAGAAGGGGACGACAGAGGATGAGATGGCTGGATGGCATCATGGACTTGATGAACATGAGTCTGAGTGAACTCTGGGAGTTGGTGATGGACAGGGAGGCCTGGTGTGCTGCAATTCATGGTGTCGCAAAGAGTCGGACGCAACTGAGGGACTGAACTGAACTGAACTGAATGTCAAGGTATGGCCATATCATTCACCCACCATGAAGCCACTGCAAGGGTGGCTATTATATGTTAAAGATCTCCAAATCTACATAGCTTCAGTCCAGACTTTTCTGCTGATCTCCAGATCGATATAATCAAATCTCTAGTTGAAAGTCCCATAGGTGTCTGAAATGCAAGATAAAATCAAAACTTAAGGAACTGCTTATCTTATATATAAAAAGATAAAAAGCCCATATAGATGAAAAGCCCAAACTTTCTATTTTCATCCAATTAATATTTAGTGAAGGATTATTATGTGTCAAACACCATGCTAGGAATAGGAGTCAGAGCAGCGGAAAAAATTTTTTTTCAAACAGTTACCTTCATGTGGCTCACTTTCCACATGCTTGTTTAAAAAGATCTAAATTTTTATGTATCATTCAGGGTTGCATCACCGTATCACTCCAAATAATATAAAAAGAGGTTTATTATAGGGGTTAGGGATATTCAGTTGTGGTAGTAGTCTATGCAGGCTGATGGAGGAGTCTATGCAGGATATTCCGTTTATAACTAGTTAACCAAAGTTAATTCACTAGAGGCCAGCCAAACTGACAGCTGGGAAGAAAAGCTGAATATAAATAAGAAAGACAATAGGAAGCCATGTCGATGACCTGGGAATCAAAACTCTCACTATCTCAACCTTGATGGCCTAGGTAACCTGCCGGTGGTGCACATTCAGTTGACTTAGCACTTGAGCAACCTGATGGAGAGGATATCTGATGAAAACTGGAGGGGACACAGGACATACAACTGCCCTGTGCCAACCAGGTGAGCCAACAGACCTGTACCAACATGCATGAGTCACCACAGTGTCCAATGCCCAGCACCGGCCTTCGGAATTCAATATGGCTACCACTTCAACTCTCCAACACCCCAGTAAAATGTCTCCTACGACAGACACTAACCAAAAACTATACAGGGGAGGGAGTTCTGGAAAATTACCAGAGTAGGTAACCAGACACAGCCCAAATACATCACAGCTTGTGTGTGTGTGTTTATAAAGTATGATATGACTTAAATGTGACCTGGAAGTATGTAAAATTTGTATAATTTAGAGGTGAGAGAATTCACCCAAAAAGTAAAAATAAGTGTAATATTTTATTATGGTAAGCAGTTTGGCAGGAGGAGAAGGGAACGCCCGAGGATGAGATGGCTGGATGGCATCATGGACTCGATGGACGTGAGTCTGAATGAACTCTGAGAGATGGTAATGAACAGGGAGGCCTGGCGTGCTGCGTTTCATGGGTTCACAGAGTCAGACACGACAGAGCAACTGACCTGAACTGAAGCAGTTTGGCCTAGTTTCAAAGGCTTACCTTTTAGAAAAATTTAATAAAAATTGCCTCCTTAAAGACCATACAAACATTTTATGGAAAAAGACTAAACGATGCTGGTAAATCGATATACAAATCCCAAGTGTTAAGCATTTTTAATTATTTGGAGGAAAGGTATTACACAGAGACAAGAGACCCCATTCCACACATGTACAAGGACTTCGGGCCACACTGGGTCCATTTTCTACTCTACAGGAGTAATTTACTGGTGACCTAAAAAGGTGAATGCACCAACCCCATAGCTAACTTACATGCAGGGAGTAATTTACTCTCCCGGAAGCATCTGGCTCATCACTTTTACTGTAGTTTCCACACATATTCCAAAGAAGGTGTCAATCACTTGACTATCTAGGTGCAACTGACATAATTTAAAACAGATGTCACATCTCAAGAATGAAAAAATGGTTCTGTTTGGAGAACTGCTGAAGGGCACAGGAAATGGTTGCAGCTGGCAGGCCCTGAGGCAGAGCCCACAGGCATGACCATTCCTTGGCAAAATTTGCAGGTAGAGGTTGATCTACAGTACACCCAGGCATCCACTTTCTTACACTTTTTCCCTTTGCCCTCTCTCTCTCATCATCTACTCATCATTCTCTCCAGATCTAAGGAAAGAAGCCAATAAACCAATTTGCACTTAAGGTGTGAACACCTGACAAGGCAGCTATGGGATATTAGCAAGGTCATAAGCCAGAGAAAAACATCCTAGCAATAAGATTTGAGGGAATCTTGAGCCAACAAGGGAGGAAATAACCTGGTCCAGATTCCTTCAAAGTAATCCATCTACTCATTTTGAGATTGCCTTTGCCCCTGTCTATTACTGAGGACTCAGAGATGGTAAGAATGAGGACTGTTTTTCCTCAGCCTAGTGTGTCCCACGGGCTCCAGATGCAGGGGAAACTGCAGCCCACCATCTGTGCTGGTTTCTTATGAGCAATTTAGGTGCTCTAATAACAGACCAGCACTATCCCCTCCTGTGTGCTGCTTTTTCCACTGACTGAAACTCATAAGCAGTGTGCTCAAAATAGCTTTCTCAACATCTTTCTCTCACTACTGAAATCTCTCTCCGAAACTGATAGGATTTGTAAACAGATAGATGGATAGATAGATTAAAAACCTATCATAAAGGGGAAATATGAATTTGCAAACAAGAGAGCAAAAGGAAATGAAGTACAAAGCAGCCTGTAAAGATCTCCTTTACTAAGAGTATCAGAAAGGCTTTCAAATCAATGCTGACTTTCACACACTAGAGAACTCTATTGGTAGCCCTGTAGATTCCTAAAGAAGCATCCTTAATGCGCTAATCTTGACTGGTCCTATCTTGTTGTCTGCCCTCCCCAGTGTGCCAACCTTCCATATCTCCAGTCCTTAAGCAGCTCAAATCCATTTTAATGCCAAGAGCACACTGCACGGGGGCCCCAATTTACCAGAGCCAAGGGCAAAAATAAACCTATGAGATTGTTTGTGAGAGCTTAAAATAACTAGTCTGGCAATGCTAAGCTACACTTTGAGAGAGACAGCAGAGCCGCAGAAGAGAGAATTCTAACCATCTCCCTGCCCCAAAAATGACCTTCCTTCTCTGCCCAGCTGTGCACTTCCTCCCTGTGAGAACATCTTCCCCAAGGCAGTGACCATCATTCAGCTTTTTATCTTTCACCCACATATCATCTTTCTAAATGTCTAGTGAATACTAAAAGACCAGTGGCAATGAGAGAAGGGCTCTTAATGTAATTTAATATGACTTCAGAAACCACGGCCAGGAGACAAATACATCAGTAGATGTATTTTTCTTTTAGAACGACCAAAATTTACTCATCATGAAATCCTCTGTTGTAAGCCTGTCCCAAAGGATTGCAAAACAAAAGCTAGATTCACTGGCTTCTTCCTTGCTTAACAAGACTCACCCTGTCCCTGGGGGCAACCAGCAACCAAAAAGAATTTGCACCCTGCCCCACACGGCAAACAACTGAGAGAAGAAGCCTAAAAAGAGGAAGGGGAGGCAGGGGAGGTCCCAGCCCCACCTGCACCATACAGGGCCCTGAACCACATCACTTGGATGGGGGTCCAATGATTGCATGCATATTAATCAACAGCAGCCTTGGAGCATTCTCTGCAGCAGGCATAGAGCCAACACGATGCACCAGCAGGCGCACAGACACTCACCTTCTTGCCAAACCCTCGGGCAAGCTGGATCCGTCTCCATTATCTAATTTGATTCTAGGCCCCTGGCTACAATGGTGGATAAGGTCCAAGCCCTAGTAAATCCTCATGCCCTGAATGGTTCCCAGGAACTCAGGTCAGCCCTGGAGCCTCCTCATGGGTGATGCTCAGATGATGTACCCTACCTTTCTCCTCTACTAGCAAACAAGCAGCTTCCCTGGAGACTTGCAAACTGGAGGGAACCAGAAATGAGACAGGATATTCTTAAGCAAATAGGAGCAGAAACTGGCATAGCACCAAGCCAGGATTTCTGAAGAGCAAGGAATCCCAGCATTTCCCTGAATATGCTGACTCTCAGACTGATGATTGACATTTCATAGTTTTATATCTTCCTCAAATATCATAGTAAAGACTAAACTTATCCTAAATACATAAATTTCATCTGTAGCTATCACTCATTAAAAGACTTTTTTTTTATCATAACTCTGGCTATCTGATAAATGAAGAAGGGCTTAGAATCAATTTTTAGTTCATATTGATATCCCCAGAACCCAGCTTTAAGTCTGGAACACAATGTGTAAGCAGCAAAACTTGACTAAAGTAAATTATAGTGGCTGATAATATAGTACATACCACAGATTACATACTCCCTTGTATTCAGGTTGCTTGTATATTACATTGAACTTACTTGTATATCCCATTATAAGCTTGTAGAGGATTGGAGACATCATAACTGACCAATAAATACGTGTTCATCAAATAAATAAAATCAGAGAAATCATTAATTTCTCAAAACCGTGAAATTAAAAAAAAAATAGAAAACTGATTTGGGGTTCTTATTTCAAAACTATTAACCACCAATTTTTTTAACCACCATTGCTCAGACGTTGCAGAATGACATCTACTGGCCTTAGCCACTTCTAATGAGTATTCTAATGGGCACAGAGGGGAAGGAGAGACATCTCTTAAAAGTCTAAGGTTTAGCAAAAGAGCAGAATTATTGCCTGGTGAACTGAGTATCTTATGCACTATCAGAGCTACTTGTTAGCTCGCTGCAATGGGAAAGGTTTTGGTGGTTTTGGTGGTCTCTGCATGTCAGCACCTGGTCTCTGGGCTTGCTGCCCAGTAGTCTGAAGCTGGGGGCAAACACATCTCAAAGCAACTTTTTCTCTCTCAGACACATCAGACATTTAGCTAGCTGGGCCAAATGGTTCCCATGGATACTCCTCATATCAAGAACTATATGAGATTTGTATGTTATTTGATTAATGCATTTTCAGTGTTAATAAATTCAAATAGGCAGATCTTACTAAAACAGGAAATTCCTAACTAAAGGTGAATTTTTAATGCAAATCAACTTCCTATATGTTACAGATTACAATGCAATTTATTAAATGAAACAGTATATTCCAGAAGGTCTTGAAAAATAGAACCTGGATGACATCTTAAATATATACCATTCTAATTTTACCCAAGCTAAATAATTGTATGTTATTATAATAATACAGACTATTACTAGGTAATAATAGGGTTGCATTCATATACTAAGCACTTTACAAACTACAAGTACAATGGTATTTGCAGTAATGGTTACCATTGTTTGCAAAAACTTGCTGTCTCCATTTTCACATGCTCACGTGTACAACTGAATTTTCCAAAATCCTTAGAATAGTTGAGAAGGGATGTGATAACTGAGAAGAGAAATGTGAGAAAGTTTTGCCATTTGCAAAAGGTTGGTGGTTTATGAAAAAGAGCATGGATTTAGGCATCAGACTAATCTGGATTTGAATCCTGGCTCTTATTTAAGAGCTGTGTGACCTTGGGCAAGCAATTCAACCACTCTTTACTAATCACTAAGAATGGTGATAATAATACCCTTCAGAAAACTGATGCAAAGCTTAAGCCAGAATAATATATGTGAAAATACCTCACATCATGCTCAGAAAATAGTACTTGCTCATAAATATTTAGTCTTTTTATTTATGTAGAGTGAATTTTTTGCTCAAAGTTCACAGCTGACACCAGGGAGCTCGGATTGGTTTGCATTCCTCCCCCATTTTCCCTACATTCTCCAGGTAACCAGGCCCCATTCTCATACTGAGGCCTTCCATCCTTCCCTTATTCTTCAGGTCCAAGAAATGTTTGATCTCAGATAACAGATTTCGGGAGTTAAGAGGGTACCTTCCCACATACAGGCCATGTAGAGTCTAGATTTTTGGCTCACCTTGCTACTCTAAAGCAGTGTCAACTAGAGGAAGTTGTCTGTGAGATCTTTAATCCAGAAAAAGTAAAAAATAAGCTGAAAAAGAATGTGTTTCTCTGCTCTGGAGACAGGTGTGGTAATTTGCTCAGGGGAGGGAGCAAGGAAAATGCTGTTAATCTAACTACATAATTGCCTTGCAGGAAACTCACAACCCTTTAATATCAAAAGTTCCAGTTGTGCTGAGAACATATGTGCCCTACTTTTGAAGCTCTGGAACTCTCTCAGGCCACTAAAAAGAACAAAACTGTTAAAACTGAAAGTTCTTCATATGGTTTCCCTTTTGGTAAATTTCGTTTACCTGGTAGACTTATTATATATTTCCAAAATGCAGATACTTACTCTCTCCTCATCATCAGGATTAGATACAATTATGTCATTAACCTTCTAAACATTCCTTTTGGATAGTGGTGAATTTCCTAATAACCGTTATGGTCAAGCTGAGGTCAGAGGTAAACAAAAGGTTAAGTATCGCAGAGTCTAGGGTCATATAACTTCACAGACAAAAACCATGATTGGAATCTAGGTTCTCCAGCTAATTACCTCACTATCATCCAGCTGGTGTGTCTCTTCTGATGTCTACAGAGACCTTTAGTTTCTGATGTTCCCAGATTGAGAGGAAAACTCAAAAAAGTGAAAATATGGTCAAGAGATGGTGGACAAAAGGAAAGACTCCTCAGCCTGTTTCATCATGGTTATGGTTTGTCTATTAGGGAAACAGCCGGAGCTTTATTTTAAAAAATCTAGATCAAATGAGTGGGTGTATTCAACATAGTAACCAATGTGAAGGCAAGCAGCATCAACCAATGCAAATGAAAAGGGCATTTTTGTGGCTGAACTTTTCCCTGCTTTTTACCTAGGAAATGAGCATAAAATTCCTTTCCTCTTATTATGTGAATTATCCCATTTATATCTCAGATCTTAAATTTACAGAATTAAAATAAGTGAAATTTTCTGGGATTTTATCGTATGTGATATACTGTACTTGTTGGACACTTTATATCCTTTTTTAAATTAATCTTTATATTAAATAAAATAATTACACCATTCCCCTCCCTAATCCTTTAGACCATTCTCCTACAACTTCTGACAGCCACCTTCCCATAGGATTGATTTTTTTGAAGTGAAACCATTTCAATCTTGGGAATTAGTTTGCCTCTTTTTATGTATGTCAAGGAAAGACTGTACCCAGATAATTGACCACAATAGCTGGTTGATTGCAGGATCTCCTGAATGTACTCAAATAATATACTGTTGTTCAGTCACTGAGTCATTTCTGACTCCGCAACCCATTGGGCTGCAGCATGGCCGCTTCCTCTATCTCCCAGAGTTTGGCCACTATCTCCCAGAGTTTGCTCAAATTCATGTTCATTGAGTCAATGAGGCTATCCAACCACCTCATCCTCTGCTGCACCCTTCTCCTTTTGCCTTCAATCTTTCCCAGCATCAGGGTCTTTTCCAATGAGTTGGCTCTTCCCATCAGGAGGCCAAAGTATTAGAGCTTCAGTATTAGTTCTTCCAATGAATATTCAGGGTTGATTGCCTTTAGAATTGTCTGGTTTGATCTCCTTGTATTCCAAGGGATTCTCAAGAGTCTTCTCCAGCACCACAATTCGAAGGTATCAATTCTTTGGTGCTCAGCCTTCTTTGTGGTACAATTCTCACATCCATACATGACTACTGGAAAAACCATAGCTTTGACTATACAGACCTTTGTCTTCAAGGTGGTATCTCTGCTTTTTAATACACTCTCTAGGTTTGTCATAGCTTTCCTTCCAAGGAGCAAGCGTCTTTCAATTTCACGACTGCAGTCACCATCTGCAGTGATTTTGGAGCCCAAGAAAATAAAATCTCTCACTGTGTTCACTTTTACCCCTTCTATTTGCCATGAAGTGATGGGACCAGATGCCATGATCTTAGTCATTTAATGCTAGTTTCAGGCCAGCTTTTTCACTCTCCTCTTTCACCCTCATCAAGAGGCTCTTTAGTTCTTCGCTTTCTGCCATTAGAGTGGTATCATCTGTATATGTGAGATTGTTGCTATTTCTCCCAGCAATCTTGATTCCAGCTTATGATTCATCCAGCCCGAGATTTCATACTATATACTCTGCATAGAAGTTAAATAAGCAGGGTGACAATACACAGCCTTGTAGTACTCTTTCCCAGTTTTGAACCAGTCAATTGTTCCATATCTAGTTCTTACTTGTTGCTCTTGACCTGCCTACAGGTTTCTCAAGAGACAAGTAATGTGATCTGGTATTCTAATCTCTTTAAGAATTTTCCACATTTTGTTGTGATCCACACAGTCAATGACTTTAATGTAGTCAGTGAAGCAGAAGTAGATGTTTTTCTGAAACTCACAAATTATAAACTTCCGTAAAAGGAAAATGACAGGTTATAGAGCTGCCTGGAATGGCCATAGATTCCAGTGCCTCCTAGGACAGTAGTATTTCATGTTATACTGGCTAGAAACATAGCAAGAGCATAAAAGCTAATCTTGAAAATAAATATGACCCCTGTCATGACCTCCTCTTAATGCTTTTATTCCTCCACCCCTGTTTTGGGACCCTCCTCTTCTCTCTAGAACTTAATCTAGAGCAGGGCTTCTCAACCTCTGCACTATTGACATTTAGGGTTGGATAATTCTTTGTTGGGATAAAGGGGGCTGTCCTGTCTGTTGTGAAACATTTGGCTGCAACTCTGCCTCCACCCAAGAAATGCAGTAGCCATGTCCTTCCCCAATCAGGAAAATCAAAATGTCTCTAGATGTTGTTGAATGTCCCTTAGAGGACAAAATTTCCCCTGATTAAGAATCACTGGTCTCCATTATTAATGACCAAAATGTTCAAGAAAACTCTAAATANGGGAGGAGAAGGGGACGACAGAGGATGAGATGGCTGGATGGCATCACCAACTTGATGGACATGAGTTTGAGTGAACTCCGGGAGTTGATGGACAGGGAAGCCTGGCGTGCTGCAATTCATGGGGTCGCAAAGAGTCGGACACAACTCTGCGACTGAACTGAACTGAACTAAGACCTTGAGCTGAATCTCCTTGAGGTTTGGAGCAGACACAATGGCAGAAGAAATGTTAACACCTGAACTTCCAGTACACTCATACCTTATACAACCCAATTCAACCTGAAACGCTATGTGGTGTCATACAAAGGGCACTGACTCCGAATCAGGAGAGCTGGGTCTGCAGCTCTGTCTCCATTAGGAAACTGACTCATGATCTTTGGTCGGTTTAGATTCATGACAAATTCCTGCCATCTTTCACAGCTGTCCCAAGTAGAATGACATTTTCTAGGTACTTCTGAAGCACTGTTCCCATCTCTACCATTGGGTCTACAGTAATAACTTGAAAATGTATAGATGTTTCTTATCTCACCTCCAACCCTTATGTCACCATCACCACCCCCCACCACTGTTAATTTCCTTAGGAACATAAATGTTCACTTTTATCTTCTTAGTGACTTGAATGGGGCTTGAAATAGTGAAGGTCTTCAACAAGTGTTCACTGAACACATGGAAGGTATTGAGTCTCATTTCTGTCTTATCAGACTATGACTTCTTTCTCTTCTCTAAACACCCCTTCAGGACTTCTTTTGCTATAGATTTTGTTCTGGTTGTTACGGGATAATAATTTGCCTAATTGTGGTTATCTTAAACGAGTAGAAAATTGTGCACTAACTTTGAGATATCAAATTCCTTTTGATCATTTAATGGAGACAGCCTCTTAAATGAACTTGGCTAAATGAAGTCTCACTCCCCAGCATAATAAGTGTGGCAAGCAGCCACAAAGTATTTCTTACCCCACATACTCTTCTAGAATCTTGATGCCCCCTATCAAACAGCAGAAGGTATGCTTTTCTCCCTTCAAGCTGGGCAGGCCTTTGTGACTACTCTGAATATTAATAACAGAACACAAGTGAAGTGAGGCTCTGTGATTTCCAAGTCAGTATAGAAGAGGCAATATAGCGTCCAACAGGCTCTCTCTTAGGACACTTGCTATTAGAACCCAGCCACCATTCTGTGAGGAAGCCCAAACCACATGGAGAAAGTCATGTAGGGGTGAAGCTAAGTGCCCCACTCTCAATCCCAGCCAAGCTCCCAGCCAACAACCAACAGCGGCTTGCCATGTATGTGCATCATCTTGGCAGCAGCCCCTTCTGCCTTCAGTCAAGCTGACACTGCATGGACCTGAGACAAGCCTTCCTCACCAAGCTCTGCCCAAATCACAAATTCAGGAGCAAAATAATGACTGTTGTTTTAAGTCACTAGGTTTTAGAGTGGTTTGTTGTATAACAGAAGGTAACAGGAACTGTAGTGCTATGGTGAGAGCCAACCAGGATGGCTCTTCTTGCTTTCTGACTGATTCCCAAAGGAACTCAATTTCCACACATTCAAACACTTCCCATCTTAAAAATGTTTGTGATGATAAAAATAAACAAACCCACCTGAGCCTTTGGCATGCAAAAGCTTTTCCTGTTTTTTTTTTGTTGTTGTTGTTGTTTTTTCTATTTGGGATCCCACAGTAGTAAATTAGTCCAATTTTACAACTGTTTATATTTTTACCTCTATTTTTATTTACAAACAAGTCTCAGTCTGAGTTCATCTTATGTTTTAATACTTTTTAGTCACAGCCAGTAATAAACAGTACACATCACTTACCATTATGTTTTTCCAACCGCTTCTCCAAGAGGTAGTGACTGCGAGGACACTGAGTCTGCCTTCTGAGTTACTGCAGATAATGGTTTTACCAAATGCTTTGCAACTACATAAAATGAGTTGCTGCTTTTCCAGAATCTGATATCCATTTCGTTGATGCCCATTTCCTGCCAACTTCCACCCAACCATCAAACCAATTTCACGTCTTTTGTGCATGCATGCTCAGTCATTTCCAACTCTTTGTGACCCCATAGACTATAGCCTGCCAGGCTCCTCTGACCATGGAATTTTCCAGACAAGAATACTAGGGTGTGTTGCCATTTCCTACTCCAGGGGGATCTTTCTGAACCAGGGATCAAATCTGGGTCTCTTGTGTCTCCTGAATTGATAGGTGGACTCTTTACCAGTGCGTCACCTAAAAGGTTTTGTTAAAGAACATCACTTTGAGTAGCAGTATATATATTGATTATAAGAATGCTACTTGTGTACAAATAAAATCTCAGTGGCTTAGCCAGTGGCATGTTAGTAAAATTACTCCAAAATAAAAGCTCTGGTTTGTGCCATGGGCCAGTTTCTGTGTTGTAAACTATCCAATTTGAAGCCTTCAACTTGATATCGACCAGCTACAAAACAATCAGCTCTTGCCAGCCAGTACAAGCCAGAGACAGCACACCAATGGACTTAACCCAATGCATAAAATCCAGTCAAGAGTGGGAAAGGCTGAGAAGAGGAGTTTGCTTCATAGGGTCCCAAGGAGATGAAGTCTCTGCCAGCTTCAGTGAAGCTGGGGTGTTGGCATCCCAAGGTCATCTTGATGCCAACATCTAGGCAGCAGACAGAACAAGATGAGAGTACAGAATCCCAAGGAGGATTTTGTGGGTCAGGCCTAGAAGGGATATATTCACTTCCAGTCACAATCCATCAGTCAAAATTCAGTTCACATTTACACCTAACTGCAGGGATGCTAGGGGATGTTTTCTAGCTGTATGTACTGGTGGAAAAGAAAATAGTTTTGGTAAACAGCTAGTCAATCTCTGGCACTTTTTCCTAGACTCGATTTCCATTCCATCAGTAGTATCATTGATATCTTATCAACAGTTACTTGACAATTCTCTTTTATTAGCCACGGAAAAGAAAACCATGGTGACNGGGATGTTTTCTAGCTGTATGTACTGGTGGAAAAGAAAATAGTTTTGGTAAACAGCTAGCCAATCTCTGGCACTTTTTCCTCGACTCGATTTCCATTCCATCAGTAGTATCATTGATATCTTATCAACAGTCACTTGACAATTCTGTTTTATTAGCCACAGAGAAGAAAACCATGGTGACCTCAGTGTGAAGTATGGTCTAATGTTGTCAGAAATTATGCAGTAATTGTTGCCCCAGGTGTTGAGCAAATGTATCTCTTGATTGGCAGAGGAGGGAGAGGTACACAGTTTATCCCATGTGGCCAGTGTTCTACCAGGTTCATGGTAGAGCTCACTTGTCCAAGTTACAGTAACTGGACCACCAGTTTTTTTATTGGTTCATGTAACCTTGGATACCCAGGATGAAAAGAAAAACAATGAACTTGAAATGCAGGGGAAGCTTCATTATGAGTACACATCTTTAAAAAGAGAAAGGGTTCAAATGGTCTAGGACTACCATCTTGCCTTTGTCATTGTCAGCTCTCTCTCTCTGATTCGAGTTCTTTAAGTGAAGATAGAATAATTACACCTAATTCACAGAATAATGATGACTAATTTAAATAATTGTTACAAAACACTGGCATATAATAGGTCCAGTATTCAAACGTTTTTTCCTCCTCTCCTCCCTGCACGACAGGGGGCACACTTGGCCACATTCTCCTAGGCAAACTGTTGCCTGTGCTCTTTTTAGCACCTCTGCCTCTTGACATGATCTATCGCATGCTCTGAACTTTCCCTCTCTTCTCATTCCCCAAGAAAATCTCCGTGATTTTTCACCATGCATGGCTCTCTACTGACCTGGCTAATGTGTGTAGCAATTCTTGAACATTTTGGAGATCTTCTTATTGCCAAAATAGCTGGGAAGGGAGAGTCAGGGACACTAAACATCCTGCAATATTCAGGAAATTCCACACAACAAGAAATGGTCCTCACATCATGTCAATAGGGCCTCCTCTTGTAAGAAGTTCTTTAAGAGCAGAAATTTCAAAATGCCTTACGGTGGGAACACAGAAAGGACTTTTCTGAGATGGCTTACGATGGCCACTCTTTCGCCCCTGTGTAGTCTTTAACTGGTTCATCTCCCTGAAGTGTTTCTGAAAAAGAGAAAGCCTTGTATTTCCAACTTCTCCTGAGTAACCAGATCACACTCCACCCCATCTCTACCGTCAGAGTACTCTGCCCACTCCAGCTTTACATCTGACCTCATGGTCTAACTACATATCATAAACTGTGGGAATCATCCCATGGGTAAAGGCCATTTCTTTCCACTTAAAATGGCAATGATTGACCTGGGAAGCAATAATTAAGTCCGACTATAGATAAACAATAGGCAAACTTGAACAACCAAATTCCTCACTATAACCCGGTCAAACTTAAAACTAATGACAAGTTGTGTCGAAAATAATGACACACAAAACCCCCTCACTCAAGTGTATTTAGTTCAAAGACAGTCAGTTCTAAGCACAAAACAGGGCTCCTATTCATTTGGATGTCAGGAAGTCATAAAGTTTTTGCTGCCTAATTTGGAGAACTGTTAGTTGATGCATATTTATATTTCTGTTTAAAAATGAGAGTGTTAAATCTTTTCCCCTAAAGAGACGTTGAGTTGATCAAAGATACAGGATTGTCCTAATTCTTTTCAAATGTAGACCATCTTTTAAAAGTTATAGCAGGAAATGTGTCTATATTTAAATAAAATCAATGCTGGCAATTTAAGATTTTTATGTTTTTGCTGGGACTGAATCTCAAAACGTTTTATTGCTGGGTCAAGTGACTTTTCTCATAGCGTGGGTTCTGTGTCCAGGACCCAGTGGGTCACAGGTTTGCCTTTCAAAATATACAAGCTATGGAATAAAACTCCTCCAAGACTGAGCTCAAAGCACAGAAGGTTCTTGAATGCAGCAGTCTGCCTTAAATCCTCTGTGTTCACTGGGCATCTGGCCCTCTGGCTCCAAACCAAGGAAGTTGCTTCAGAGCAAGCTGGTTCATCCCTGGAGTCATTTAACCTTCCCTCCTCAGCCAGAGCTTGTTTAAGTGTTTGGCTCCTCAGATTCAGTTTTTGGCCCCCTTGTTCTTGAGGGGCTTTCTAAACTCTTATTTCTTGTCTTATGACCCACAGAGGACTTCTCTGATTAGAATGGAAGAAGCAGACAAAGCCACACCTAAGCGCTTTTCCATGAGCCTGAAATCTCCACTGACACCTCCTCTGCCAGGACATTCTGAATCAGTCAGAACTGATGTGATTTTTCTCATTTGATGAGATTACCTGAACACAGTGCATCAGGTGGACTAGACAAGATGCACTGGATGGTTGTGAACTAAAATCCCTCACTCTTTAAGATGAAAAGACCTACACTAATTCTGCTTCCCAAGGCATCAAATTTCTCTCAATGCAGACTTGCCTCAAACTGGAAGGGAACTGTCATTAAAAACCTTACTAAAGATATTCTATTTCCAAGGGGAGCCCAAAAACCCCTAAGTCAGATGCAGTTGCTTTCCTGCTTTCTGGATTGTTGTTTTTTTGTTTGTTTGTTTGGTTTTGTTTTGTTTTTTTGAGTCTAGACAGCATCTCAGGGAACAGAACATCCCTGATCGTATTCTCGCAGGGTCCTCTCCCAATACAAATCCCCACGGTGATGCTGCCCAGGAAATGACTGACAAACATCAATCTTCTCTGTACCAATGAACTGATTGTGGGGAGACAGTCTCAGACTTTATCTCCCATGTATATCACAACCATCTATGAGGTCCAGGTCACTTCCTCCACTTTACACGTGAAAAAAATTGTACTCTGCTTTCTGTAAGTGACCAGGGGACCAAGCGAAAAGAGAGAACTAAGACTAGGACCCAGGTTCTCTGGCTCCAAGACCGTTGCTTTCACATGGCCCCTCAGCTGCTCCTCTCCTGCCTCCCCTTTTGGCAGCAGCAAAGAGCACCCACTCAGCCTGAGTTCTTGTTTACTGAGTGGGGCTGCTGAGATGACTGCAAGAAGCCAGCAAGCACTAACTTGCAACTAAAGCGGGTCTCATCAGCTTTGTATATGAGTTCTTAATCGGACAAATCTAAATAGGACACTACTGTGGGTTTTTATTTTAATTCAGCCCCCAGACCACAACTGGAGAGCATGTTGCTGCTGGTTCTTAGCAGGTAAATTCGTGGGTGAATGCTGGCATCCTCTAGGAGCCATATCCTGCTTGACAATATTTAGTCGTCTACATACATGCCTTGAAATTATAGGAATTGAAATATATTAAATACCCAGGTCCACACAATCAAAGGGAACTATCCAAATAATATTCTGTCAAAAATAGCTCAACTAGGTCCTGAATTGTTTAGGTAATTAAGAGCAAACCAAAGCTGCTTGTCAGAGTAACCCAGTCACATGTGATTTTCTGTGCTCTGTACATAAGCTCTATAAACCTATGTCATTCTTTAGTATATTTTTTTATATTCTTGTATATACTTTCATATATGTTTATCTTTACAGTCATATGTGCATTTTCCTATTTTTCAGGCTCAGTTATTTCTCTGGCTATCTCTATTCTTGAATAAAGTGGTTCTTTCACCAACCATAATTTCAACAGTTAGAAGATAGATTCCCTAAGACAGGAGGGGGCCTGCTTGAAATTGAAAACAAGTTGACATTTCACTCTTCTGCTTGATATTAACAAGACACGGTCAGCAGCCTGTGCAGCAGAGTAAGATCAGCAGAGAGGGGAGACTCTAATGGTTGTCTCAGTGGCCTCCGTTGTTTATCTCATGTCATTATTCTTGCCACCACGTTCGATTTCTTACTTTCCCTACAACTAAATCATTCTGAAGAAATCATGTTATTCTCTTACCATTCACCCCCATTGGCTGGGAGACTATAATAAGCTAAAAGTGAGTGGGTCTGTTCTTCCCCTCTATAGGAAAGTAACAATGGGATGTGTTCGACATTATTCTCTGACTCTTTATTGTAATGTTTTCCTGCGTCTAATCACTTTTCCTTCTGTTGTCTGCAGCTGAATAGACAGCTGGAAGTCAGCTGCATAGTGTCTAGTTTAATACTTTTTAAACGTTTCCCTGCCCGCTAATTGTGACATTGTCCCTCATTCTGTTTTGTGAATGGACTGTGCTGTATGCCGGAGCCAGGCAGACAGCTCAGCAATTTGCCACCTCTGCTTTTCTAGACCAGCCAACTGTCCCTGTTACCCCTGCAGTCAAGGTTAAAAAACCAGGAAGTAGGGAGCTGGGAAAATCCAAACTTCAAGGATGTCCCAAAGCTGAAGTTCTGACTGGGGCGCCATTATCCCCAAACCAATGTCCACTCTTACCCTCGTTAATAGTTTTGATCACCCACATGGTCTTTTTATTGCCGCGGGCGGGGGGCGGGGCGGGGAAGGGCTCCGTTTTTATGATTTTATAACCCTGTCATTAGAAATGTTTGAAACAGCATTCCGCCCTCAGGTTGCATTGTGTGGTTATGAACTTCATTTGATCACTGCTCCATCAATTTGACGTTAACTGCTGCAATATACAACTGCCCCAGCTTTCTATCTTCAATTGTACCNAGGGCCTGTCTCTTATACACATCTTCATTAGAAATGTTTGAAACAGCATTCCGCCCTCAGGTTGCATTGTGTGGTTATGAACTTCATTTGATCACTGCTCCATCAATTTGACGTTAACTGCTGCAATATACAACTGCCCCAGCTTTCTATCTTCAATTGTACCTTCTGCGGGTGGAAAAAAGGGGGGAAGGGGGAGGGGAAGACCTCTGCTGCCCAGGGGAAGTTTGAAAGAATGTGATGTCTTGTTAAAACCTGAAGGGGCAACGGAAGGGGGAAGGGGGATATCTGAAGACTGCAAACCCAAGCTTGGTAATGAATAACGCTTCGCCCCCGCTGTGAGCATCCGTGACCCTGCATGGCCGGGAGTGAATAATTCACCGCGCGAGTCATAGGCTTCCTGGTCGGCCGCAGCCTTGCTTTGTCTTACAAATATGTTCTCCCACAGAATCAGCCTTGACAGGCGGGTTCGCTGCTTGAGAAATGTTTAAACAAAGGCCTTGTGTGACAGAGAGAGCACCTTGCGATTTTGGCACCGGGCTCCCCAGCCGCTGAGGTTCCCCGGGGAACGCTTGGGTGGTTAATAAATCCGCCAGCATCAAAGCAAAGGTAATCAAAAACGAGCAGGGCAGAAGAAGCCAGACCGTGTTCGTGTCTGATGCAAGTGTGATGGAGTCAGACAAGAATCCGTTTTCACCGCACATGCAAATTGAAGGCACATTCATTGTCTCACTCGGAGCCACAAAGTGAGGAAAGTGCAGTGGGGAGTCCCAGGTGACTTGTTGACCTTGACTCTTGCAATTTAATTTACTTGGNGGGGGGCGTGGCGGGGGAGGATGTTTCTCTTTGAATGAAGAACCAGAGAGTGATCTGAAATGTTTGGTCAAATTTGCTCTTTTTGGTGGCTGGAAAGTAGACACAGAGAGTTATTTGGAGGCCTGGGCAATTGGTTGGTTTTCTTGGGTTCTAGAAGAAGGTGATCTCAGTGCAAAGCCAAACGATAACAAAGATCCCAGTCCCTCTTTTCCTATAAGGGACCAGGCAGCAGCCCTGAAGAGATGAATGAAACAAGTTAGAGCTGGCCTCCAGAAAGATTTCAAAGACTGACCTCATTCACTGTGTGAGCCTTTCTGCTGGTCTGAGGAAGTGAAGTCATAGAGACCTAGAAAAATACAGGGAGGCTGCCCCAGCAGGCATTTGAGACCCCCTTCCTATAGATCAAGATTTCTGCAACTTAGCTGACTTCTAAGTCCAGGGCTGGGGCCATATGTTTGAACAAAGTTTTACTCATCTGAACGAACACTTAACCATAACTAAATTAGATAAGTATGGTAAACTGCAACCTAAGTTAAACCAGCTTTGAAACAGACTCCCTAAGCAAAGTTCCCATAAGTTTAAACAGAGACTCAGATCCAGGCCCACCTCCTGGTAAGGTTCTAAAATTCCAGGAGTAGTTACCCCTCTCCACCTCCCCAAATAGGCTCCAGTATAAGTGTCATGAATGAGCCACGAGGCTCTTCTGGGAAGGATTTTAAGTTAGTATTCTCTTCCATCCTGGCCAACCATTGGCATTGCCAATTCTGATAAATGATGATGTCTCACTGGGATTGAAATTGGTATTCCCTTGGTATAAGTAGGGCAACCACAAGATGTATCATTTAAACCAAAAGTGGAAGGAGGTGTTTTTAAATTGTTAGGGAGTTTTAAATTTTTAGCAGAGTAAACTAGGACTATTCCCAGGATATATGGTCCTCTGGCAGACTAGCAGTGTTAAAAACTTTTTCATGTGTTTATTGGCCATTTGGCTATCCTCTAAAAATTTTTCTATTGAGTTCTTTCTCTTACTGATAATAGGAGTTTTTAATCTATTCTTGCATTCTAATGAATGTATATTCATTTTTGTAGATTTATACATATGTATTTCATAAGGATATATAATGAAATAAATTACCTTAGTAAACTAGAATCTCATATAGTCTGTCTCATATAGTGGAGTTTGGCATAATACATTTCTAAATGCTTGAAAATCAGTCCTCTAGACCGTTCCAGTTAAAAGGCACTATACCGTACTTTTATCCAGATCATGTGGTAAATCTATCAGTCCACTATGACATATTGAGACTTTTGCACAAAGTCCATTTTTCTCATTGAAAGACTTTCTTCTAAATAAGTGTTGTGATTTATTTTTAACTATGAAATGTTTCCGTTGAAACTGAAAATTTTTCTATTGACATTATAGAAAATAACATTTTGAACATTTTGCCATATTTGCCTGTTTTATTATGCTTTGCTTTGTTTGGAAATAAAACATTACAGATACAGTTGAAAATTCAAGCTTATCATTTCCTGATACCATTTCATTCTTTCTGCTCCAGTGAAAATTCTCTTTAATATAGTCTGTTTTTTATTTTATATAGCTTTAATAGTCATGTTTATATATAGTAATGTCTTACTTTACTTTGTATATATATATATATATATATATCTACAAGTGGCAAAATTTGATTCTTTTTATGGCTGAGTAGTATTGTACTGAATATATACCTATATAGTATATATACTGTACTGTATGTGTATATATATATNATTCTGGGATTGGTCCTCAGAGTACTCAAAGTCCTATGTCTTTTTTCAATTCTGGTTCATTGTTTACCACCTTTCAAAATATTAATTCTCCACCATTACCACTAGTTTATTCTTCACGAATTCCTATTAAAGGTATTTTGGGCATTGCAATTGATTCTCCATTTTCTTAATTGCTCTTTGTCTCCCTAACTTTTCTTCATTTTTAGCAGATCTTGTTTCATAATTTCTTCACCTTTTTAATGAAAATCACTCTTTTATTTATCTCTTTGAGCATTCTCCATTAATGTTTTATTCAATCTACTTCATGGAGAAAACTGTATGCAGCCTGTAAAACTATTAGGGTTTTTATAACTGTGTTCAGTTCAGTTTAGTTCAGTTCAGTTGCTCAGTCGTGTCCGACTCTTTGTGTTACTGAACTCTTTATTTCTTTTGAAAATTTGGTTTGAAGCCTCCTTTTCAGTAAACAGTTATCTCCCCTCAACCTGCTCATGTTATATATCCATTAAAGATAGTATGTAGCAAAGCTTCACTACGTTTGAGCTCATAAAATAAACTTATGCAAATAGAATATAATTTTTATAGTTTATATATTAGAGTTTCATAGATTTTATGCCTGAAAGAAGTATCCCTTCACCGAAAAGAAAGTTTGAAAATGACTGTAGTCTACTAAAATTTCCAGCCCCAGGCAATACACTTTCCTTAGAGAACTCCCTCTAAGATTGCTATAATGCATGTTTTAGGCACACTTCAGCTACTGGGAAAAGCTGAAGGTTGCTCCCACATGATCTCACTATTTCCTGAGAAGAGAGCACACCAGGATCATGCTTGAGATGGTTCTACACAAAACGAAGTCCAGTACAGAAGCTGGAGATGCCTGTAAGACCAGTCTCACACTCTTTCTCGTTCACGCGCATAGCATTCTCTCATTCATATATAACTTTAGGATAATGTTTTATTGGCTTTTATTCCTATATAGACTTAATTCACCTTGAACTTATCTTTCAGCCTTTCATCTTCCACCTGAACCTAGACAGGGAAAGGGCAGATTCATTGCTGACACAAGCTCCAACCTAGCTCATCTCAACCACCGGGATTTGAGACCAAAGCCCCATAACAACAAAGTGGTTGCATTTGCCCAGACAGTTTCCTCTGCTCTCTTCCCTTTAGAACCTATAGTAGCAATGTTAAAGACTCAAACATTAGAGTTTAGGATCAAGTCTTGTATTTTCCTCTCCAGCTCTCTAACAGAAATCTTAGTTAGTTATAGTTGCTCAATCGTGTTTGACTCTTCGCAACTCATGGACTATAGCCTGCCAGCCTCCTCTGTCCATGGAATTCTCCAGTCAAGAATACTGGATTGGGTTACCATTCCTTTCCCCAGGGGATCTTTCCATCCAGGTGTCAAACCCAGGTCTCCTGCATTGCAGATGGACTTTTTACCATCTGAGTCACCAGGTAAGCACAACAGAGGTCTTTTTTTTTTCTTTTTTCAGACGTCTTAATACTTAGTAAATGCACATGCATTGGAAGTAGAGGCGAAAGTCTCCCCAGGGTTCCCTACCCTGGCACTCCCTTCACAAGAGACACAGCAGGGTGCCTGAAGGAGGCCTTGGTCCAGACCTTGCCCCTGCCCCAGAGGATCCACCAGGCAGGTTCTGGCAGGGCTACTGCAGAGAATTGACAACGGGCAGGTCTTGGGGCTCCCTGCCACTCGGTTCCTCACTCTCAGATAAGGCATTGGTAGGAGCTTCCAGTCCTTTTCTTTCTTTCTTTTTTTGTTTTTTTACTTTATTTTACTTTACAATACTCTATTGGCTTTGCCATACATCGACATGAATCCACCACAGGTGTACAGTCCTTTTCAAATAACCCTCAATGATTCATCTCAAGAACATAAGTAAGCAAGTTATTTTCACAAAATGTTTCTATTTTTTAATTAACATTATCCCACAATTCTACCATTCCCTAATCTCTGTCAGTACTCAAGAGATCTTTTTTTCCACAAAATATCCAGGAGGTATACACACTTCTGTAACCAGAAGGCCCTCTACTTCTCTAAAACATTGAAAGTCTCGTATAGCATCCCCAAAGACCGCCCCTGATCGCCTCTCATGTGGAAACGCACAAGACACTGCAAAACTGCATGGGCATCTCAAGCAAGCACAAAGGTGACATAGGACATGTTCAGAAATCTGATCTCTGAGAAGCAAGGGAGGAACAATACTTCCTGAAGTCCAGACTAGTCATTACCCCAGACCTGTAATGATGTGATGGCACTGGCCTCTTTGGTGATTGTTGGTGAGTGAAATAATGCAAGTGCTTAGCAAGAGAAGACGGAGAAGGCAATGGCACCCCACTCCAGTACTCTTGCCTGGAAAATCCCATGGATGGATGAGCCTGGAAGGCTGCAGTCCATGGGGTCACTGAGGGTCAGACACAACTAAGCGACTTCACTTTCACTTTTCACTTTCATTCATTGGAGAAGGAAATGGCAACCCACTCCAGTGTTCTTGCCTAGAGAATCCCAGGGACAGGGGAACCTGGTGAGCTGCCATCTATGGGGTCGCACAGAGTCGGACACAACTGAAGTGACTTAGCATCACCAGCAGCAACAAGAGAAGATGCTCTGAAAATAGTATTATTTTCATTCTACCCACAACTGGAGCCCTTTGCCCATATGGTAGAGTGGGAGATGGGACAATTCTTAAATCAGAGCTACCTGTCTGTAATGGAGAGAACACTTAGCCACCCTGTATTAAACATTTCCTACATGCCTGTCTCACTTTTAAGTACTTTGCATGAGTGGTTATTATCTGCCTCCTCAAAGACAATGTCTCAGAGGCAGAGAGTGGTTTATCCAGGTCACCCAAAGTCACCTGACTAGAAACTGCAGAGACAGGTCAAGATTAAAAGAATGGGATGTAGATGCCAGAGTAAATAAAACAATGTATAGGTTAGCAAAAATATAAATATATAAGAAACGGGTTTGTTTGGGGACAGAGAAGAATTAGGTATGGGGACTGGCCTAAATGGTATGGGACTGACATAGATGACTTAGATATTTTGGTCAAAAATCAAGCATTATAAGAATACTATGAAGATACAGAGAGGCAGATGGGAATGTGGATATAGGAGTACACATAAGTACAATCTGATGAGAGGATCAGTAATGAACCGAGAGCTCAGTTTCAAGTGGTTCTGAGCTAAATGTACTGTGAAAGCCAAGGGATGAGTTTTTACCATATCCACTCTGAGAAAAGTACAAGTTCTACAGACTGATTAACATTTTTACCATATAATCAATTTTGAAAAATGTATGAGGTTATCCCTGAATACTTATGAACGATATCTTTATGAAGATCTTTATAAAGATTTATGAAGTTGTGTTCCTGAATTTCAAAAGTTACATCAGAGGTTTAATTTTTTTTCCTAAAATGCAAATAAACTACTCACTTAATGTTGTGGGGTTTTTTTTCTCTCTACAGTCTCAGCGTTGGTCTCAAGTCAAACCCCCATCTGTTTTTCCACCATCCAGTTGAATCAGCAGCAAACTGAGTATCACACCAGGGGCACAGCTGAATCAACAGTAGCAGAACAGGACAGACTGAGTGGGGCTGGACTGAAACGCCCTGGCTGGGGAGGCGGGCATAGTAATATTATCTACTTTATAAATTTAATATCAAGTTATAAATTTACCTTATAAATTGTCTGTAAAGATTAAGAAGGATGATGCATGTAGAGCAATAAACACGGTGCCTAATATTGCTTATTATTATTAACATAATATTCTATGTAACAATATATTCATCATCATCAGGGCTCTGTCACTTGTTCTGTGAGAGTAAAGGCTCCAGGGACTAGAAAGGAAACCAGTAGGAGCAGAAGACTCAGCTTTAGAAGGACCAGGGCTCTCGGTGACTTTGAGCAGGAGTCAGGTACATGGAAACAAGACAGATCAGAAACGCAATTTTCGGAGCTGGGACCCAGGGCGAAGCCGGACACAAAGCGAGACCAGCAGAAACACTGATTTGCCACGGAGTCTCAGGGTCTGTGTGGAACTCCTTCAGGCTTCTGCCTAGAGTCAGGTTGGTTGTGGAGACCAGGACTGGGATGAACTGGCAGAGGGAGTTCAGGGGGACACCAAGCAAGGTATGCTCTGGGGCTCTTGCCTCCTCTTCTGCACAATGCAACTAAATTAGATTATCCACAACTGATAGAACAATGGAGTTCAGTATTTTTTCCCCCAGGAGACATATATCACAGGATTTCAGGTCAAATTTTACAATAACGAAGCAACTATGAACCTGTGTTTGTCACAGATCTCTGCTCTCCAAAAATGTTATGTCTTCCAGACATTATACATTTATGACTGGACATCAGAAATTCATTTAAAATGTATATTTACTTGATTCTGTGCCCAGAGGAAAGCCTGCTATTAGCTTAAAGTGAAAAGTTTTGAGGAGTTCCAAGCACAGAGCCTTTCCCTTAGAAGGGCCTGTGTCTTTAATAGAGTAGGTTTGCAAACCGCCCCAGGCAAATGCTAAGTACGCCAGCATCACAAGACTTTCCTTATGAAGTGTGAGCCTGGTTGGGTCAAGTCCTCAAGACAGACATAATTATCTCTACCATGATGCTGTCTCATACCAATGCCATATATAGCTTTGGGTTTAGGCTCAGGAGAGAGCACACAACTGGTTTGGAGCTCAAGAGGAGTGTATGATTACAAAGACCACACCCTTACACCTTTTAATTTTTTTATGATTCCCCAGAACAAATATATAGTGGTTTTTCTGACTGTCTAGCTAGAAACCTGGTGCCCCCTAAGCTATCCTGGCACGCCCTCTGAAAAGAATAAAGATGAGCTAAAGTCAAGGAAAAACCGATCTGGGGAATTAAAAGACACAAACAAAAGATTATGTACCAAGATGACTTGAAACCCTTTACTAAAACCACTGTAAATGGTGCTTTGGGGAGAACAAAACCATAAAATATTATAGCAAGTAAACACACTATTGTATTAAATGTAATCTCAGAGCCATGGACTTTCCCAATTCTGCTTCTATAATTTTCTTTTTTTCTTTTTTTTTTTTTTTTGCTTAACAAAAGAAACCAGTCTTTGAAACAACGATCTTGCTACAGTATGCAGCAGTGACATAACACAACAAGCTTGAATGCAACCCACTGCAAAATTCAAGAAAGGACCCCTCTTTGTTGTATACCATGTACTCCTCCTCCACACATACACAACCTTCCCACCTTTCTCCACTGAGCAGAGTACATTGATTGGACTAACAGGGGTGTCTGCAGGAATACCTGCTACTACTACTAAGTCACTTCAGCCGTGTCTGACTCTGTGCAACCCCATAGACGGCAGCCCACCAGGCTCCGCCATCCCTGGGATTCTCCAGGCAGGAACACTGGAGTGGGTTGCCATTTCCTTTTCCAGTGCATGAAAGTGAAAAGTGAAAGTGAAGTCAGTCGGTCATGTCTGACTCTTAGCGACCCCATGGACTGCAGCCTTCCATGCTCCTCCTTCCATGGTATTTTCCAGGCAAGAGTACTGGAGTGGGGTGCCATTGCCTTCTACCATCAACTTAAAAAAAACAGACTTCCTAGATGGAATTCTAATAGGTCCTTACATTTGCATTATGCCCTGTAGTCATTCAGTAACATTTACTGAGAGGGATACAAAAGGCAGCAAGACATTCCTCTCCCCACTCCCAAATAATAGCTTGATGGGATACTCACAAACAAGCAAGCAGGCGACTACTGTTCAACAGAGGAAGGAGAGGCAGCCTGCTAGGAAAGACACCAGGGAGGACCCGAAACACCTTCCTAAAGGGCTCCTTCTGAACTTCCAGACACCCTCTGGCACCAGGTGTCATTGTCAATTTTATAGATGAGGAAACCAAGAATTAGTAAAGCTGAGGGCCTTACCCAGGTTAAACATATATTCAGAAGGGGAGTTTTGATCACATGACACTATTCAACATCTAGATGTTACATTTTTTATCCCTAAGGCAATAATTTATCAAACAGTACATAGATTTACTGGAATGGGCTGATGTAGCTTTCATAGGCAATTTTAGAACTAGAAGAATCTGATTCAATATTTTTAAGTCTTTATTTTAGTCTTACCTTTTAACCCCACAAATCCATGAGACTGGTTTAGATTCTTTTGGGAGAAACCACTGTAGACACTACCTCTTTATCTGAATATCATTTCTATTAATACAAACTACAGCTGACCCTTAACATTCACAAAGGCTAACAGCATGAGAAAATGTGAATACTCATATTTGCAAATGCTTCTACAACATATAATTTTCTCCATAAAATGGTAGTCTTTCATTCATTCCTTCATTTAAGAAGCATCTTATTGAAATCTTGCTACTGGCAGGCAATAAAGTAAAACCAAACAATCTAAACAACCCCTTTAGAGCAGAAAACAGCACAACCAGGTAGAGACTAGATACAGTCAGCTAGGCTCATTCACTGGTAAAGTGACTCACTTCAGTGCACTCGTATCACTATGCATGCATGCATGCAAATCCCTGCTTCAGCAAAATTACAAACACTGCATGTCATGGATTTTAGATCATTGGTATGTAATTGAAACTACAAGTATTAAAACTATAAATGTGCTAGATTCCTGTACCTGGTGCTGGAGACTTAGGCTGTCTGTGTCACTTGACTTCTCTGTGCATCCTAGAGTTGAAGTAGATCATCTGTAAGATTGTTCTTAGTCCCAAACACTGACGCTATCAAGTATTCTATTAAGGGCAGCTCTGGAGTTGTGAATTTTAATTATAAGGGCTGTCTAAGTCTGCTCTGGTTTCTGTAGCAAAATACCATAGACTACTAGTTGGCATATAAACAACAGACATTTATTTCTCACGGTTCTGGAGACTGGGAAGTACAAGTGTGAGACATAAATTTGTTATCTGACGAGGTTCTTTTTTCATGTTCACAGGCAGCCATCTTTTCACTGTGTCCCCACATGGTAGAAGGGGTAGAAGAGCTCCTTGGGGTTTCTTGTATAAAGCCACTAATTCTACTTATGAGGGCTGCATTCTCATGACCTAATCACCTCCCAGAGGCCCTGCCTCCAAATGCCATTATATGATTTGGAGAAAATACAAACTCTCAGTCTATATCAAGGCATTTATTTGTTAGAAGCAATGTACACACTGTCACCTCATTTTCATAAAAAACGTATCTTATTCTCTTCAGGGACTGATCTCTTAAATTTTGTCTCTACAATTGTAAAATCTGGAAGGTAAGTGCTTATGATTATAATAATGGAGAAGAAGCAGCTACAGCCGTCATACCAATCAAGCAAATGAACATTTTATGGTTTCCATGAAACCAAGTTGCATATATATACTAAATCTTCATGGAAGGCAAGGTACTCAGTTCTTCAATCCATAGAAATTATTTTAAAACATCTCAGCCTTTGGACCATTGCATTATCATATTTCTCTCACGGCTCATAATTGCTTTTAAATGTGTGAGTGAAATCTATTTCTGGATCATCATTTTCCAAAGCAATCCCACAATGACTGTTGCAGGTTTGCTACTAACTGCTTTACAATGGCTTTCTCAAGCTTGCATAACAGTGGTGATAAAACTGCTGCAGGTGATTAATATTCATTGGCTGCCCACAATATGTCCACAAAACCATATGTGCAGCACAAGCTTCCAGCATCACAGCCTCGGAGACAATATGTTTCCTGTAGCAGGACAGTCAACTACAAATGTAGGGATCACCTTCAAAGGTGAGTTTAAAGCATCAGTCACAAACTGGGCTTTCTGGGAACAAGAGAACAGCTCACAGACATGGGCTTTTACCTTTTTTTTTTTTTACTAAGTTGCCAACGTTTAAAAATGAGGATATGCAGCATTTTTAAAGTCTGGGTTCCTTACTTCATATAATTTAGATGGTATGGCAACAACAAGCCTACGTTTCCAGTTGACAATGATGGGTTGGAATTGACTGACCACTTAGGTGGGTTTTGCCAGTTCCTTACTCCATTCATTTACAATATTATTCTGATGGACATTAAGCTTATACCCATCAGTCTGTCAATCCCATTTAAACCTATTTTTTAATAATCTATTGGGAAGAAATATATATTCTGGCCCAAGTTAACACAGAATCCTTCACATGAGGTTCAGGGCCCATGACTGGCACAGAGTATATAGAGATGTTTGTTGGACCACACTGAACTGAATGTAGTGCACAGGAAGGAACAGGATGTCGAGTTTCATGAGGTGAACTCTGAAAACTTAAACAATTTTGATCAGATTGTAAAGAAGCCATGGCTATAGGCTTCTTTTCCACACCAGCTTCTAGTGACTATGTCCTGTTGGTCCTCCCACCAACATGCTGTGCACTCAAGGACCTGGGTGCCACACCCAGAACAGAACATTCTCATTAAATTAATGACCTCTCCCAAACATCCAAAGATCTTCAATCAACACCAATATCAAAGCCACATTATGGGGCCCAAGAGATTTGAGATTGGATTCACAGTCTGATTCCTACAGAAAGTGGCGCCTGCCATATTGTGGGAAAAATTAGGAAGTGTTCTAAGCACTGCTCCCTCAGCTACTGAGGGGACCAGACTGATCCCCAAGTTCTGCAGACTTGTTACATTAATGGCTCCACAACCTAATTCAAGCAGCATATGCACCCCCACACCCCCACATACATGCGCACATTCTGAGGATGTTTGTTGCAACAGTGGAACAATCCCAGAAATGGGCCATTATAAACATTTTGTTCATGGCTTTCCAGCTAAGAAGTTTCCATCAAAATGATACGTGGTACTGCCTATGCAAGAATTTCCATGCTAGGTAAAAATCTCTGTATTTAAAAGCTACATTGAATTAACACCCAGCATAAATCTGGACCTCTGTTTTCTTACTTGTATAAAGACAGGCTCAGTGGTTCTCAAATAGGTTAGTGGTGAAAATGGCAGAGCACTTCTTCCCTGAAGAAATACTACTCAGAACCACAATATATAAAACAATAGTTAGCTTGCTCTTGCTGAAAAGGCCCGAGCCTTCCTTTCTGACCCCTTCCCCAACATTCGTACTTTGAGAAACTCTGAAACCCACTGCCCGATATGATCTCAGAATCTCCTCCCAGCCCTGATCTATGACTCTAAGTCTGTGTCTTCTAAGTCCTGTATACGGTTCAGTTCAGGTCAGTTCAGTTCAGTCGCTCAGTCGTGTCCAACTCTTTGTGACCCCATGAATCGCAGCATGCCAGGCCTCCCTGTCCATCACCAACTCCCGTATATGGTTATGTATACCTATAACTCATGTAATATAGGATATGATAGGACTATAATAGGGAGGGACAATATCTGACTCCATATGAGTTCCATTTGTTAACTTTTGCATTCTGTTACTTCTCCTTCAAGTTAAGAGTGTTGCCTATAGCCTGAAATATATAGGATAGCCCATTCCCAAGGCTCTGACCTCTAAGGGTAACACTTTTCTACTCACATAGCAATAAAATGTTGCGGAACAGAGAATATCATTTGTCTCATTATAGGGTTACAAGAACATCGGGACCTGACCTGTGTGGAAAGCTGCAAGAATAAAGGATTACTACACCAAGACGTTTACAACAACCAACTTTGCCCTTTCCTCATCTTACCTTTAAAAATGCCTTGCTGAAATGCTTCAGGGGCTTCGGAGGCTTCAGGGGTTTTGAGGCATGAGCCACCTGGTCTCCTTGCAGACCCTGCAATAAGCCTTTTTCTACTCCAACTCTGACATTTTGGATATGTTTGTCCTCTCTGTGCATCAGGCACATGAACTTGTGTTTGGTAACAGGACTACACAGTAGTACATTTTAGCTGCTTTAGTCAGGTATTGGCAGGAGACTTAACGGCTTTTCACAGAGGGCGGTAGAGCTTTTAAGCTCTGGCTCAATGGAAGATGTGTTTCAGCTCAGTTAACCTTATGCCAAAAGTAGTAGCTCACAAACCTTCCCACCACCGGAGCCCAGAGAGGAGAGAGAGCTCAGAGACCAGGAGTCCCAGCCTGACCAAGCACAGGAGATGGAACTAGAGAAGAGAAGGCAGGATGAGCCGTGCATGCCAAATGGTACTTTACCAAAACATTTCTGCCTTTGTCCACAGCCCTCACACATTCACCTATTTTCTGTGAAAACTAAGATACTGTGAAGGGAGTCCATGGTGTATACTTGATGTTCAACAAAATCTGAATTTTCAACCTTGGAGTTTTGATAGATGTGATAGACTTTCGTTTTCATAGGAAAACCTAAAAATTATGCCATATATTTACTTAACCATAGAAAGAATCAAAGGTCAGCTGAGCATACCACATTAACATAAAGATGTTAATTCATCTTTTCTGCAAATGGAAAAATTACTTTTGGAATATCACCAAACTCCCTTCTTCTGACAGTAGCTTGGACAAGAAAACAATGGGTGACTGAATATATTCTTTTTGAGAATACATTTGGATAGAGACTTAAATATAAAACCATCTTCAAGTCAAAAGTAGATTTTGCATAAAATATTCATTCCACATTCTGAAGTGTATTATAAATGCAAAAATGAAACATTTTTAAGTAATTGTATTCCAGATATTTCTTTTTATACTCAGATGCACTTTTTTTGAGGTCCCATTTAATCAGAAAAAAAAACAAAATTGGAATTCTAAAGGTGAAAATCCTGGAGTGTAATTTTTGCTGTCATTTAAAATAATGCTTTGTTTAAACTCTAAAAATGAAGAAAAATGTAAACTGTATTTTATTTTGCAGTGGCCCAACAATCGAAACAATTTAACTGAAAATATTGTAATTAAAGTAACAACAGATTATCCTATCTAGAAAATGCCCTGTCTTCTTTGCAGTGTTGCCCTGCTTATCTCCTTAATAAGAATTCCTATTCATTCACTCTGAAAATGCTAGCATTTTAAAGAATAACAAATAGAAACTACCATTAATAGTTAAAAGAAAATAGGGAAATTTTGAAGATGTTGCCTGGCTTTGAAGTATAATTTTTTTAAGGGAGTTTTTCTGGTTTTGCCAAGGTGATGGATCACACACAGAGACCTTCCTGTCAACAGTCCATATAACTTTCTTGACTCAGACATATGTTGTGGTGAGACCTGCCTTTTCACAGGATAATATTAGAGAGGTTTCTGAATTTGCACTTCCCTGAAGAAGGAAATGACAACCCACTCCAGTATTCTTTCCTGGGAAATCCCATGGATGGAGGAGCCTGGTAGGCTACAGTCCATGGGGTCACAAAGAGTCAAACATGACTGAGCTACTAACACACACACACACACAAATTTGTACTACTTCTAATGACTGACATAAGAAACCATTTGGGGGAATTCATGATCCTTAAAAAAAGAGAAAAAAAAAAGATGAAGGAAAATTTCAGAAAGAACAAGTTAAGACTTTCCCAAGATGCCTGAAAACAAATCAAATATTGTTTTACCTCAGAAAACTTGACAGCCGCTACTCTGTAATTTTAAAAATATTTACTATAAACAGCTTTAAGAACAGACTCCTCTTCTTTTTCCTCTGAGGCACTTTGTGTTTTGGTAAATGTCACTAGCAACCAGCAGCAGATTCTCTTACTAATGTGGCTGAGGTGCTGGGGGTTAGGGTTTGAGAATATGAAGAAGATAGACTTCCAGGAAACCTCCTCCCAAAAAAACGTTCAAGAAAAAATGACCATCATAGCATCCTTAGAGTTTATTTCATTAAGAAACCACTCGGAAACACTCACTCACTACTAATTCCTATGCAGACTTCACTACCTTATTCTCACTGGGTTAGATTTGTCTTGTCTGATACATTCTACCTTGCCCAAATCTGGAAAATAAATCATGGCCTTGTTTCATATAAACCCCTTATTTTTTATTTCTATGCACATTTATTTGTATATTAAATAGGTCTGTGTATTTCTTTTGTTTTCTAAATGCTTCCTCATCCTGATTCTGACCTTTGCCAAAGAGGGAAGGAGCAGATAGTCTCCATGGCACTCTCCTAAACCCATACAAGGAAGAACAGCTTTCCCTGAGGAGCCAGGCAGCCCACAACATTACCAAGGAAAAGACTGTCCTTCTGAAATGTCCTCAGAAGAGCCCCAATGGGAAGCCCGGCAACAGCCTCATTTTCATGAATGCACCCTAGTGAGAATTCCCCAGCGCCTTGTCCAGCCCTTCTACACAACAGGACTGGCTACCAAGAGGGGAAGCAGTCAGAACTGTCAGCGAATGGCGGGGAATGGAGCCCCAGAATAAACCCAGTGCTGATGAGCTGCTTTGGTCTCAGGCCAGCTTCCTCTGCCACACCACGTGCTGGGGCTAACTGTCACGTGGGGGAGAGAGCTGTTCTGTTCACCGAGTGCATTTTTGGAGAAACTGTAGCCCAGAGGTAACGTCAAAATACCTTCCTTAAATAGATGGTGCTTCTGCCAAGGATAAATGCATACAAAACTGAGGCTGCAGCACTGGGGCTTCAGATAGCTGGTGGAAGCATCTGCTTGCCTCTCAAAGAGGAATAGCAATCCTGCAGGGTGTGAATGTTCTGGCGAGTCAACCTATGACAGGCGCATACAAGTTAATTATAGTTATCAGAGATTATTCCATATTAGCACAGCAGCAAACCTGTTAGCCTGGTCTTTAGCTCTTCTATTAACTGGGAAAGTAGTCCCCTTGTGTATGAGGGTGAGACAAGCACAGTGAAGCCTGCCAAAAAGATTTTAAAGAAAAAAGTCAGTGCATAAAGCTGGCTGATTTTTTGATAGCTGCTGCCTAAGGCTTCAACAAAGCCTGGGCTAAGAAGAACAGATTATGTTCAAAGTTGCAATTTGGAAACCTATGTCCTACAATTTAAAAGAATCAGTGGAAACCTTTTCACCCAAGTACCACACCAAAGCAATCAGAGCCTGTGAAGCCAGGCTGGCATCTGAATTCACTGCAAAGATTTCCATCATGATTTTAAAATAAGGATAGAAACCATATGTTGGCGTGCTAAAATATAAGCACATTCAAGTCAAGTCACTGCCTTTGACAGTAACACAAAGGGACAGTTTATAGAAGTCAAAGGTCACGTTCATGAAAAAATAATCATAGTTGGAAGGATGCATAGGAGTCAGCTGGTGCAGCCTCCCAGTCCTCCACCCTTCACCTGTGGCCTTGCTTTGCAAATGTGGAGGCTGAGACATAAGAAGACAAGGGCATTGGCCCCTGTCACAAAGCTAGTTGGTGCCAAAGCAGGAACCGGAGACCAGGTAAGTGATCCCTTGGTTTCCTGCTCTTTCCAACTCTACACATTAGAGATGCCACCTACACATTCAGAGCTTTTTCAAAAAGTTCTAATAATAAAACTGTACTGTAAAATATTGTACAAACCTACTTTTAATCCTTTTTGGGCAAGGAACAGTTTTAAATGCATGTCATACGAATAGCTAATTATATACAATGAGCCTGGACAGAAAAGCAGATGGAACACCGATGATATACACATTTTCATACCAAAGTCCAAGATTAAGGTGAAGATAAAACCACTCTTTGAATGCATAAGATCCCGTCATCTTTCTAGATTTAAGTTTGACAAAATAATAGGAACTCTGAGATGTGAGAGCGGCTGGCCAATGTTGAAATCGCACTGGTAGGGACCTGAAAATTTAGGGTTGGTGGATTGAGAATGAGCCCTAGTTTTCCCCCAAACCCAATCCTGCTCAACCCCAAATCACAGGGGATGAAGCCATATCCCACTAATCCCAACCCAGAGTAACTCAAAGGGTGAAGAGAATGGGTCAGGTCATCCTCCACATGTAATCCCATCCAAGCCACAGAACAGCCCAAACAGGATGGGTCAAAAACTCTCAAAGTAGTGGATTTGCCAAGAATGAGATAAGTCTCATACCTTAATTGATACTGAAAAGCAAATCAACAACATGGAATCACAAACCAGATATTCACTGCCATCCGAAGCCATCACTGCTGTTGAACAGAGACACATAATGAAGACTGGAGCTATTGTGGTGCTATTGTTGATTCAATATGAGCCAGCAGAAAGGACCACACTAGGGAAAATGCTGATGTTTACTTTTTCTTTCTCCATCTACCTTCCAGTCCAAGGAGCTTCAAGCCCCACTGAGGGAAATCACAACCCTGGGAGATTCCACCTTCCTCTCCAGCCTAGTTTTCTGAGTCTTCACTACAACTTCACTCCTCGAGCCTCTGAACCAGGCAGGCAGCCTCCTCCTAGCGCAACTCACTCCTCTGCACCCGGCTTTCAGCAGTCCCTTCCCTATGGAAAGATGATGATAGACAAACCCATGCTGGCTTGTTAATGATTGAAGGCAATTTAATCCTGGATTGACAGCATTCATTCTAAAGATAGAAAACAGTGGCAAATTCTCCTGTGACATGCCCAGGTACTTGCCAATAACAGTCACCTCTCATAAATCAGCACAGAAGAGGAAAAGCATTGTGATTCTGAAGCAAGTGTCCCAAAGTGACAAGAGAAGAGGTCGCAGGCACTAGGAGCCAGGCCAGAAGAACAACAGCTATGGTGGGTTAAGGGGAGGTTGATTATTTTGAGCTTTCCTCTGTGTGTGTGCTAAGACAGCTGTCTTAGTCCTCACCTGTTTCTCCTCGAGTGTCCAATTCTTTGTGCCCGTATGGACCATAACCTGCTCCTCTGTCCATGGGATTCTCCATCCAAGAATACTGGAGTAGGTTGCCATGCCCTCCTCCAGGGGATCTTCTCAACCTAGGAACTGGACCCGAGTCCCTCACACGTCTCCCGCGTTGGCAGGCTGGATCCTTACCACTAGTGCCACCAGGGGAGCTCTGTGTTTAAGTGTGTCCAAGGCCCTTGCACAGACCCTAGCTCCTTTCACGAGGGAAGCAGAGGGGAGAGAGTCAATATTCAGGATCAGACCTTGTTAAGTGTGACTCTGCTTCTACCACGTATTAGTTGAGGAGCTTTGGCCAAGTTGCTTAACCTCACTAAACCCCAATTTTGTCACTTGTATCTCAAAGGATTTTCTGAGGATCATACAAGTTAATAAATACAAGACATTTTGCTCAGTGCCTTGTACAGAGTAGTTGCTCAACAGTGTTAGATTATTACTGTTAAATGATTTTAATATTAGCCATCCTCATCATCATAAGAAGCCTGCGAACTTCCTATTTCGTCATGTTCTTCTGCAGTCAGCATCAGCAGCCTCGTACCACCAAAAAGGAAAAAGGTATAGTGCCAAAGAGTGCAGGCTTTGCCATCACACAGAGCTCAGTTTAATTGTTCCATCTGCCACTTAATAGCTGTTTGACCCAAACAACACAGTTAACAACTAAACTCCGGGCTTCCTCAGTTTCTTCATAGGAAAGTGGGAGTAATAACACCTATCTCTAGGCTTCCTGCCAAGACTGAATACAATAGAGCACATAAAATGTTTCATACACAGTCTGATGCACAGGAAATGCTCAACGAGTAATAGCTGTCATTATCATTATTATCATCATCATCACTCCGTCTTCGGCCTGTGTGCTTCAAATGACTCATCAGTCTGCCCCAGTTTGCAGTCATGATCCAGAGACCTTCATCCATCAATTCTCAACTCAAATGCGACCTCATCCTTTAAAGTCAATCTCTCCACACTTTGTTTATTTATGTCTTTGTGATTATCACGATCTGTGATTAACTTGGGGGGTCGGGTTTACTTGTTTATTTTCCTTTTCTCCTTTCTGAAATGTAAACTCTGTAAGAGGGGAAAGCTCTTTATCTGTCATATTCATAATAGAACATAGTCTGACTAATAGAAGATACCTATAAAGCATATAAGGAATCAGAAAGAGAAATAAAGAGAAAATACTGAGGAAGGGACTATTTCCAGGTTCTGAAGTTATACATCCACTGAGCCAGAGACTGTTTCTATCTAACTCCCCATCATATACCCATAACCAGCCTAGTAAGCTCATGATTGTTAAATGAATGCATGTACAAATTCCACTCTTAGGCCCGGCCTGCTGATCCTGTGGCCTTCAAAGACTTATCCTGAGAGTATCCGAGGGGTGTCAGTGAAGCCAGTCAGCAAATATCTGCCTCGTGCCTATGAGGCTGTGGTTCTCAGAGTTTGGCATGCTTAGGTATCACTTGGGGATGCTGTTAAAACCCATATTTTTATTCCTCACTACAGCCAATACTGGATTAGGAAGATGCGTGGGGCCTTAGAATCTGCATTTTTAGTTAGACTTTCCAGATGCTACTGACATAGGATATTGAGGATGACACTTTGAGAAACTCTCATTAAAGTATCCACCTTGAAAGAAGATGGTTCAGAGTTAGTCTCTTCCATAGACTTGCAGTTGCCAAGGGGTGGGGTAGTATCCAACTTGAAAGAAGATAAAATATACATCATGATGATTTGATAAACATTGTGAAAGGCAGATTAAGGCTTTTGGCTTGAGTATTTCAGCTTCCTTTTTNATGTGGGGTGGGAGGTGAGAGGGGGATTCAGGATTGGGAGCTCGTATACACCTGTGGTGGATTCATGTCTATGTACGGCAAAATCAATGCAGTATTGTAAAGTAGAATAAAGTAAAAAATAAAATAAAATTAAAAAAAAAGAAAAAGATATAAAAGCCATCCAAATTTGAAAAGAAGAAGCAAAACTTACTATTTGTAGATGACATGATACTATAGAAAATCCTAAAGATGCCATCAAAAAAACTACTAGAACTGATATTTGAATTCAGTTAAGTTGCAGGATACAAAATCAACATATAGAAATCAGTTGTGTTTCTATACGCTAAAAATGAACTAACAGAAAGAAATTAAGAAAATAATCCTTTTTGCAATGACATAAAAATTGAACCAAGAGACTGAAAGACCTGTACTCTGAAATCTATAAGAAACTGATGAAAGAAATTGAAGATGACACAAATAAATGGAAAGATACACTGTTCTCATGGAATTGGAGGATTATTATTGTTAAAATGTCCATGCTACCCAAAGTAATCTACATATGCAGTGAAACCACTATTGAAATATCAATGAAATTTTCCACAGAACTGAACAAATAATCCTAAAAGTTGTGTGGAAACATAAAAGACCCTTAATAGCCAATTCAATCTAAGAAAGAACAAAGCTGAAAGTATTATGATCCTTGGCTTGAGACTATACTACAAACTATAGTAATCAAAACTCTATGGAACTGGCACAAAAACAGATACATATATCAATGGAAGAGAACAGAGATTGCAGAGATTAAACCCACATTTATATGGTCAATTAATTTATGACAAAGGATCTATGAATATATCATGGGGAAAAGACAGTCTCTACAATAAATGATTTTTAGAAAACTGAACAGTTGCATGCAAAAGAGTAAGACTGGATGATTTTTTAGCCAGATACAAAAGTAAACCTAAAATGGACTAAAGATTTAAATCTAAGACTGAAATCATAAAACTCCTAGGAGAAAATATAGACACTACACTCTTTGACACTGGTTTTAGCAATATTTTTGGATGTCTCTCCTGAGGCAAGGGCAACAAAAGCAAAATAAATAAATGGAGTTACATCAAACTAGAAGGCTTTTACACAGTGAAAGAAGCCATCAACAAAATGAAAAGGCCACCTACAGAATAGGAAAGATATTGCAAATGATATAGCCAACATAAGATTAATATCCAGACTATACTTTTTAAAAACTCAAACAATTCAATATTTAAAAACAAATAATCCAATTAAAATTGAGCAAAGGACCTGAATAAACATTTTTCCAAGGAAGGCATACAGATGGCCCACAGACACAAGAATAAATGTTCAACATCACTAACCAACAGGGATAGTCAAATCAAAACCACAGTGACACCACTTTACATCTGTCAGAATGGTTATTATCGAACAAACAACAGAAAACAAGTGTTGGTGAGTATGTAGAGAAAAGGGAAACCTCATGCATTGGTTGATGTGAATGTAAACTGATGCAGCCGCCATGGAAAACAGTATGGAGGTGTCTCAAAAATTAACAACCATATGATCCAACGATTCTACTTTCTTTCATTCAAAGAAAATGAACTAACTTGAAAAGATATACGCACCCCACTCCTATGTTCATTGAAGCATTATTTACAATAGACAAGATATGGAAGCAATATAAGTATCCATCAATAGGCAAATGGATAAAGAAGTTACATATATAAATAAGCATATATACATATATACATGTATATATGCATATACATACTCACAGATACTGGAATATTACTGAGTCATAAAACGAGTGAAATTTTCCCATCTCTGACAACATGGCTAGACCTAGAGGGTATTATGCTAAGTGAGATAAGTCAGAAAAAGAAAGCTAAATATCACATGATTTCACTTACACATGGAACCTAAAATAAATCAATAAATATAACAAAAACTGAAACAGATCCATAGATACAAAGAAGAAATTGGTGGTTGCCAAGGTTGGGGGTAGTAAGGAGGTAAGTGAAATGGGTGAAGCAGACTAAGAGGTACAAACTTTCCCTTATAAATGTGTTACTGGGATGTAATGTACAACACATTGTAATGTACAATACAGTCAATAATATTGCAATAACTTTGTGTGGTGACAGATGGTTACTAGACTTAACCTGGTGATCAACTTTCCGTGTATAAAACTGTCAAATCACTATGCTGTACACCTGAGGCTAATACAATACTGTATGTCAACTATACCTCTATTTAAACAATTTAAAATTTTTTTAAAAAGTACAGTACACTCTGAGAGAACAGAGCAAGATCCATCTAGGGCTTAAAGTGAATACTTTGGGAGTACATTGAATCGGGTTCTGGAGCTGTTGTCGTTCACTTTTGAGCTTGAGATGAAGAGAAGAAAAGGCCATTCGCCTGTTGGTGCCAAAACGCTATAACTAAAAATGTTTCCCTTGTGTATCAAGTCATCTGACTGAGCAGCGAGTTGCCAACACTGTTTATATTCTCAACATCTCAGAAAAAAAATGTGTCCTGATTTCAAAAGTCTGACCTCTTCTCATGGCACAACTCACTCCATGCAGGCACTGCTAGAAGAAGTTTCTGAAGAAATGAATTGATTTTTAAAGCTGTTCTTTAAAAACAAATGTGACAGAGCAAAACCACTTCAAAAATCCCATCTCTGTTTTTTGGCTTGTTTTCAAGAGCTGCATGAATGTGGGAGAAATGGAATCAAGATGGATAATTATGAATTACATAAAAAGTAAAGAACAGATTTGAGGGGGAGATGTTAACAAGTTCTTACTTCATTAAAAGAAAAACTGTCAATTCAATTAGCATTTTATTTCATTTCTGTGCATGGGAGGGCACTTATCTATGCCACAAAACACTGAAGAAATTTTTATTTCATAAATAAATTCAAATTAATTAGTGATAATGTTCAGTTTCTTCTAAAAATGTATCATACTATGGCACAAAATATATCACTAAACATGCAATATTCCACACTTTGAAAGTCCTTTATTGGCTCCAAGAATTATGTTACCACCCAATCTCAACATTTTTACTTAGGGTAAGTGGCTCAGAGGTTAAAGCGTCTGCTCCAATGTGGGAGACCTGGGTTTGATCCCTGGGTCGGGAAGATCCCCTGGAGAAGGAAATGGCAACCCACTCCAGTATTCCTGCCTGGAGAATCCCATGGACGGAGGAACCTGGTAGGCTACAGTCCACGAGGTCGCAAAGAGTGGGACACAACTGAGCAACTTCACCTCACCTCAAGATTCATTTTTAAGATTGTGTTCAAATTTTTTCTGTACTTAGCCATTTTTCTTCATTTTGCCTACTCACTTAAAACTAGAGCCATGAACTGTTTTGCAATAGCCAAGACAGGGAAGCAACCTAAATATCCATAAACAAATAAATGGATGAAGAATGTGTGGTATGTTTATATACTGGAACATTATGTGGCCATAAAAAGGAATGAAATAATGTCATTTGTAGCAACATGGATAGACCTAGAGATTATGATCCTAAGTGAAGTAAGTCAGACAAAGACAAATATCAGATGGTATCATTTATATGTGGAATCTTTTTTTAAAAAATGATACAAATAAATATACACACAAAACAGAAATAGACCCATGAACATAGAAAACAAATTTATGGTTACCAATGGGGAAAAGGAAAAGGGAGGTGTAAATTAGAGCATTGGATTTGGCTCAGATGGTAAAGAATCTGCCTGAGATGCAGGAGACCTGGGTTCAATCCTTGGATTGGGAAGATCCCCTGGAGAAGGGAATGGCTACCCACTCCAGTATGCTTACCTGGAGAATTCCACAGAGGAGTCTGGTGGGCTACAGTCCATGGGGTTGCAAAGAGTCAGACACAATTGAGTGACTAACACATACACACACATGGGATTAATATAAATAGATATTATATATAAAATAGATAACCAACAAGGACCTACTGTATAGCACAAGAAACTGCATTTAATATTTTATAATAACCTATAAGAGAAAAGGATCTGAAAAAATAGATATATATAAATGTATAACAGAATCACTTTGCTATAACCTGAAACTAACACAACATTGTAAATCAACTGTACTTCAATTTAAAAAAATATTAGAGCATGACTAGGATGAGGAACGTCTGTCTCTGCCAAAGCTTCTGAGCAGGTTTTTCTAAAGATAGTTAATCCTTGTACGAGAAAGGAAATAGACCATGTTGAAAGTTTGCCTGGTCAATGTGAAGTGTTGGCAGAATTCCACTTTCTGCTGTGAAGGATTCTAAAATGATGAGCTCATGTATTTAGTGTAGGATTTAACTCTCACTCTTGTCCCCTAAGGGATTCTTCCATTCATGGAGTTCCTTCTGAAACAGGACAGCAGATGAGTTTGGGCAACAATACCAAAGGATGTTTCTAGGTGAAAGTGGGTGGTATTGAATAATCAGCTTACTTGGTATTCTCAGAATTGTACTAAACATGGTTAAGTCTGGCTTGAGGGAACATTAGTTTAAAGCAGGTCAGTGTAGACATCTTCATGCTCTATAATCTATAAACAATGTCAGTCTCATTGCTGGACGCTTAAATAGAAGAGGCAGGAACAAGTGGATTTGCTGCTGTCTGTGATTCCAATAACAAGGAAAGACTGGTTAGTGATACAGAAGTGACTGGAACCTTGGAAGAGAAGGACAGTGTTCCTTGAAGTTGAACAAAAACAAAGAAAGAAGGAATATTTTTTCCTTGGACTTTACATGCTGCTGCTAAGTTACTTCAGTCATGTCTGACTCTGTGCGACCCCATAGATGGCAGCCCACCAGGCTCCCCCATCCCTGGGATTCTTCAGGCAAGAACACTGGAGTGGGTTGCCATTTCCTCCTCCAATGCATGAAAGTGAAAAGTGAAATGAAGTCTCTCAGTCATGTCCAACTCTTAGCAACCCCATGGACTGCATGCAGCCCACCAGGCTCCTCCATCCATGGGATTTTCCAGGCAAGAGTACTGGAGTGGGGTGCCATGTTTAAAAATCAGAGAAAAGAGCTTATGGAGGAAAGAAACTATAAAAAGAAACACATCTAAAGAAACTCTTAAAAATCACAATCCTTGATTTAAAAAGAACAACTTGGAGTGATCTTGATGAGAAAATGAAGAACTGAATTAAAAACTGTGACTGCACAGGCTGCTCTCAGAGAAGTTCCAAGTTTAGAAGAACCTGAATGTGACAGTCCAGCAGGCTCCACAGCAAGGCACGTGCTTCCGCAGCCAGAATGCCTCCTCCATGTCGCGGGCACTCCCACAACACAGTTAACAGCTATGATTTAGTGAGCATTTACTATGTGTCAGGGAAAGATACCAAACTGCTCTTGACACAGTGTTTAATCCTCACCTTAACTCTGCAAAGTATTATCTCTAGTCTAAAGGTGAGACCATTGAAGTTCAGAAATATTAACTACACATTGCCTTAAATCAAACAGTTAATGAGCAGCAGAGTTGGGATCCCTATGAATGCATTTATTTGTACTTTTAAAGAACTTAGGAGGAAAATGATAGGGGAAGATGGAAAGGTGACATGATGTTCACAGAGGACAACAGTAATGGTGAGATTGAAGATCTACTGTGCACATACTCTGCATGTGTCATCTCTGCAGTACTAATTTCCATGGATTTCCCTGCATATATTATCTCACTTAATCTTACTATCAGCCACTGTAGGAACACATTACCCCATTTTACAAAGGAGGAATCAGATAAAGTAACCTAACCAAGGTTACACAAGTGGGATTTTGAACCCCTACTCTTTAGCAAAAGCTTATAATTCCTTCAAAAAAAGAAGCAGTACTGGCCAATTCCTCTTTACCATCAGTTAGGTACCAACAAAGGTTTGTTACCTGTCTGCTGGTGGGCTGGCACTTTTCTAAGCACTGGAGATTCTGAAGTAAGCAAAACAAATACAGACAAATGAAAAGCTTTGCTTCTGTGAAACAAATTCTTTTTTTTTTTAAGAAATTAAGTCTTTATTGAATTTGTTACAATATTGCTTGTGTTGTTTATGTCCTGGTTTCTTGGCCATAGGGCATAGGGGATCTTAGCTCCCTGACCAGGGATCGAACCTACACCCTCTTCATTGGAAGGTGAAAGGTTAACCACTGGACCAGCAGGGAAGTCCTGGAACTTAAATTCTTATAGGAGAGCCAGATAATATAAAATATCCATTAAGTTAGATAGTAATAAGTATTAACAGTACTAAGAAATTAAGCAAAGAAAGATGAGCAGGGAAGAGACTGAAAGTATGCACAGGAATGAAATTTTAGATCGGGGATCTACAAAAGGTTTCACTGAGACACTTAGATGCAGAAAGAAGTGAGGGCATAAGTCATGTCATCACCTGATGAAGAGCATTTGGGGCGTAGGAACAGCAAGTGCAAAGGTCCTGAGATAGTGGCATGGCTGGTGTATTCAAGGAGGAAGTGTGGCTGAAAGTGAGAGAAGAAAACTACTAGGATAGGAGGCCAGACAGTAATTGGGCATAGAAGTAACTGGGAGCCAGATCACATAGTCACTTAGGCACAAGATTTTGGCTTTTATTCTGAGTGAGCTGGGAAGCCATTGCAGAGTTATAAGTAGGGGAATGAAAGGACTGGTTAGTGATACAGAAATGTATCAGAAGGATACAGATCCTTCTCAAAACAGGATTTGGAGAAGGATCAGCCTGGCTGCTCTGTGGAAAATAGAAATGGAGCAAGGATGAAAGCAGAGAGACTAGTTAGTTCAGTTCAGTTCAGTTTAGTCGCTCAGTCGTGTCTGACTCTTTGCGACCCCATGAATCATAGCACGCCAGGCCAGACTAGTTAGGAGGCTGTTAAAAATACCCAATAAGAGATGAGGGATGCTGAGCCAGGGTGGCAGAAATAAAGGAGGTGAGGAGTGATTACATTCTGAGTATATTTTAAAAGCTGCACCAGTAAGGTTTGTTGATGTTCTGAGAAAAAAATTTAAATCAACGACTCCAAGGTTTGGGGGCTAATCAACTAAATATATGGGATTATCATCATAGAGGTAAGGGAGCAGATTTCAGGATGGGGAAGGGAGGCATAGTGAGTGCTCAGTTTGAGCTTGTTCCATCTATGATTCCTATTTCATATCCAAGTAGAGATGCTAAGTAGGCAATTGAGGCGTGAAGTACAAGTTTAAAGTTCTGGGGAGCATCTGGGCTAAAGCCACAAATTTCAAAATCACCAACATAAAAATATTACTTGAGGCTGGGAGACCAGCTAAGATCAAATGGAACAACAGAAAAGAGGACGAAGGACTAGCCCTGGGGCATTCCAATATTTAGAGGTTCAGTTAGTTCAGTTCAGTTCAGTTCAGTTGCTCAGTCATGTCCGACTCTTTGCGACCCCATGAATCGCAGCACGCCAGGCCTCCCTGTCCATCACCAACTCCCAGAGTTCACTCAGATTCACGTCCATCAAGTCAGTGATGCCATCCAGCCATCTCATCCTCTGTCGTCCCCTTCTCCTCCTGCCCCCAATCCCTCCCAGCATCAGAGTCTTTTCCAATGAGTCAACTCTTCGCATGAGGTGGCCAAAGTACTGGAGTTTCAGCTTTAGCATCATTCCTTCCAAAGAAATCCCAGGGCTGATCTCCTTCAGAATGGACTGGTTGGATCTCCTTGCAGTCCAAGGGACTCTCAAGAGTCTTCAACACCACAGTTCAAAAGCATCAATTCTTCAGCACTCCGCCTTCTTCACAGTCCAACTCTCACATCCATACATGACCACTGGAAAAACCATAACCTTGACTAGATGAACCTTAGTCGGCAAAGTAATGTCTCTGCTTTTCAACATGCTATGTAGGTTGGTCATAATTTTTTTTCCAAGGAGTCAGTGTCTTTTAATTTCATGGCTGCAGTCACCATCTGCAGTGATTTTGGAGCCCAAAAAAATAAAGTCTGACACTGTTTCCATTGTTTCCCCATCTATTTCCCATGAAGTGATGGGACCAGATGCCATGATCTTCATTTTCTGAATGTTGAGCTTTAAGCCAACTTTTTCACTCTCCTCTTGCACTTTCATCAAGAGGCTTTTTAGTTATGGTTTTTAGTCATGGTTAGAGGGGAGGAAAAACCAGTCAGGGCTAAGTCACTCTGTGTGGAGAAAACTGGGTCAGAAGAAACCAGAAGAGCAGGCATTCCAGAAGCTAAATGGAAAAAAAATATCCCAAGAAAGAAACACCTACTTACCATGTTGTGTTAAGTCACTTCAGTTGTGTCTCTTTGTGACCCTATGGACTGCAGCCCACCAGGCTCCTCTGTCCATGGGATTCTCCAGGCAAGAATACTGGAATGGGTTTCCATTTCCTTCTCCAGGTGATTTTCCCAACCCAGGGATCAAACCCAAGTCTCCCACTTTTCCTGCATTGCAAGTGGATTCTTTATGGCTGAGCCACCAGAGAAGTTCCACTTACTATGGTAAATGACTCTAATAGGCCAAGGAGGTGAATGATCATGGAGCACAGGATTTAGCAATGTGGGTGATGCTGGGGACCTCAACAAAAGTACCAGTGGAGTGGGAAAGGGAAAGCCTGACCAGAATAATGGAGAACTCAACTACAGACCACACACTCAGGGATTTTTCCTGTGAAATGAAATAAAAAAGTGGAGCCATAACTGAAGAGGAAATGGGGTCTCAGGATGGATGTGTTTAAGGGGAAAGAAATCAAGGTTATATTCTAGTAGCAATGACCCAGTGGAGAGACATTATTTGATCACAAAGAGAATGGAGAGCATCCCTGAAGAGGACAGAGCAGGGAAACCTGGTACACAAGTAGAGGGAGCACACAGAGGGCAGGCCTCACTGTGGACACAGGCACAGGAGGGAGGGTAGGTGGGCTGGGATGAACTTGGGGAAGCACCTTCTGACATCTTCAATTTCCTCAGTGAGGTGGAAAGCAAAGTTACCAGCTGAAACTCTGAGGGAGGAGGTATTCAAATCTTAAGGAGAAGGAAAATAAAACCAAAGAATTTTCTAGGAAAACAGAAAATTATGTTAAGTAAGAAAATACAGTTCAATTGGTAAAGCTAGGACCCACTTAAGGTTGTTAGTTGCTTAGTCATTTCCAACTCTTTGTGACCCCATGAACTGTAGCCCACCAGGCTCCTCTGTCTGTGGAATTCTCCAGGCAAGAATACTGGAGTGGGTTGCCATTTCCTTCTCCAAGGAATCTTCCCGACTCAGGTAGTGAACCTGGGTCTCCTGCATTGCAGGCAGATTCTTTAGGATCTGAGTCACCGNCACCAGGCTCCTCTGTCTGTGGAATTCTCCAGGCAAGAATACTGGAGTGGGTTGCCATTTCCTTCTCCAAGGAATCTTCCCGACTCAGGTAGTGAACCTGGGTCTCCTGCATTGCAGGCAGATTCTTTAGGATCTGAGTCACCGTGTATGCCAGGCAAGCACAGTTAAATGTTCTTCCTTAGCCATGTTAATGGCAGAACTCAGGCATGAAGGGAAATAATGAGCTGGATTTAACCAGGGTTAGGGTTCAGCCAAGAGAGTACAATAAAGCAAAGGAGAGTCGTGGGAGTAAAGGGTGTACAATGAGGGGATAATAATGATTCATCATGGAATTTAACCAAGGTAAAGAGGGAAATGAGATCCTAGGGATACTGGTGAGGAACAGTTAAAATGTGACAAAATGAATAGATTGAAACAGGGCTTTCATGTACACTTGTGAAGCTTGTACACTGAACAGAAGTGCCTGGCTGAAAAGGGTTAAGGGGGACTGAAATCTAGTCTGTGTCCCAAATCATGGGCTGTGTCACCCAGTGAGGACACCTCTTTCTAACTCATCCATTCAGAAGGGCTGCCTTTCGGGTTTAACTAGTGGAGACCCTAGGTTGGAAATCCCATTGCAGTCATGGGGCTACAGGAAGTGGGTTTTATTTAAAGATGAAAAATGTGTTCAGAGAGTATAATATTTGAAATTAAGATTCTGGCATGATCCAGGCTTAAGATAAGAGCAAGGTCTACTGGACTGTGACTAAGAGAGGGAGTTGCTGACAAAGGACAGAGAACAAGATAATTAGAGGAAAGTTGAGAAGCCTCTACCTGTCTATTTGAATTGCCAACAGTAAAGAAAGAGTGATGAGGGAATGGCAGTGAGCTAAAGGTAATGTCTTCAAGAAAGCAGGTTGAGTGGTCCAGGTTGTACCAATTGACCACAGTGAGGGAGTGAGGACTAGTGGGTGAATTAAGCTGATCACAGAGATTCATTCATAGCTGAATATGGAAAAAGATAGAGGGAGAGTATGGTCCAGAGGAGGAAGTGAGTAAAAGAATTTACCTCCTCACCTCCAGGTCCAGCAGTGCAACAAGGAAGGGAGAGAAAACAGCAATCTCCCAAGAGGGCTGCAGGAAAGTGGTATCTTGAGAGAGCAAGAAGGTAAACAGAAGATTCAGTGGAGCCTTGAGATTATAGGGGATTACACTGACAACTGACCTTAAATTCCAAAGGGCCCATGAAATCCTTTAAAGAGGAGATGTAGAATCATAGGGGAATTGGTGTCCAAGGATGAAGATGACTGGGCAGTCCTGGGCTTCTTATGATAAATGACATGATGAGAATAGTCCTGGTGGTCCCAAGGCCACAGAGGAGGTAAAGAGGATATGTGTTGACAGGGAGGTGGGGAGGGGCGGAACCTGTAGAATTCTGCAGCACTCTCGACTTTTACTGATGAAGGCCTCCAAGCCAGCAGAGGGTGGTCTTACTCTTTTGCCCTTCTAACCTGGTGGTGTTCCATAGAGCTTTTTATGATGATGGAAACTTTCCGTATCTTCTGCATCCAAGATGGTAGCCACCAGTCACATGTACCATATTGGAAAGCACACTTCTAACCCCATCCGGCGCACTAACCGCAGGCAGCTGCAACCCGGCCCAGCGCGCTAAGTGCGGCTGAGAGGAGTTACCCCACGTCCGAGGTCAGGGGCAGCGGCTGAGAGTGCCAGGATGCGACAGTGCAGGAACGGCCAAGAGGAGCTACCTAAGTCCGAGGTCAGTGGCGGCTGGGAGGAGACACCCTGCAACCAAGGTCAGGGGCGTGGCCGAGAGGAGCTACCCCGCGTCCGAGGTCAGGGGCATACGGGAGAAGCCACCTCGTGCCAGAGGCCAGGGGCGGCAGCAGAGAGGAGCCACCCCTCGCTGGAGACCAGGGGCAGTACCCGAGGCCAGGGTGGCAGCCGGGAGAAGCAACCCAGTGAGCNACAGAGGATGGGGCCAGGGCTCCGACACCACGCCGCCTGAGCCATCTAAAAGGATGCGATCAGCTTGGCCCAGAACGCACGTAAGCACTTACAACCTCTGGCTGAGTCAAGCTGGTGTGTGGCGGACACCAAAACAACACTGCAAGGAAATACCCTCCAATCAGAAATAAACCGAAAGAAGGTAGAGAGCGAGTCCCTCCCACACATGGTTAACAGGGAAAAAAAGCCGGAATAATATGCTGTGAAAAGAGAACGTCTCGTGAGTGTTACAGTTCAGGACCCATAAAGCTCTCTGGTTGGAGTCCCTGGGCTTTGGGACTCGCCTGTGGCCGCACCCACCCTGGACCATAGCGTTTAGAGGACGCGGCAGAACTTTCCACTTATTTCTAGGAACGTGTGATAAGCTGAGAATTACAGAAAAAGTCAACACCCCAAATTTCACCCGAGATGTACCTTGTCCTGCAAACCGTGTGAGTCCATCTGCAGGAAGTTGAAACGCAGGCAGAGCTACCCCAGCCCGTGGGCGAGCAGCGCCATCGCCTTCCTGCGGGGGACAGACTGCAGGGCTGGAGCAGTTGCACGGGTGGGATCCGCTGCTGAAAACCCACTGAGCTGCATGCTCAAGAAACGCTCGGTTCTAAAGCTCAGTAGGAGNTGATGCTGGGAGGGATTGGGGGCAGGAGAAGAAGGGGATGACAGAGGATGAGATGGCTGGATGGCATCACCGACTCGATGGACATCAATTTGAGTGAACTCTAGGAATTGGTGATGGACAGGGAGGCCTGGCATGCTGCAATTCATGGGATTGCAAAGAGTCGGATGCAACTGAGCAACTGAACTGAACTGAACTGATGCATGTGTATGTATGTGGGAAAGATGCTGGGAAAGATTGAAGGCAGAAGAAGGGGATGAGAGGATGAGATGGTTGGATGATATCACCAACCATTCATCAATGGACATGAATTTGAGCAAGGTCCAGGAGTTGATGAAGGAGAGGGAAGCCTGGTGTGCTACAGTCCATGGGATCTCAAAGAGTCGTTCAGACAAGACTGAGCGACTGAACAACAACACATATGTGAGGGCAGGGGTATAGGGGAAATCTCTGTTCCTTCTTTTCAGTTTTGCTGTGAACTTTAAACTGCTCTTAAAAAATTGTTCTGGAATTGAGCTGCAGAAGTTGCTTGTGTATTTTTGAGGTTAGTTCTTTGTCAGTTGCTTCATTTGTTATTATTTTCTCCCATTCTAAAGGCTGTCTTTTCACCTTGCTTATAGTTTCCTTTGTTGTGCTGAAGCTTCATGTTGATGTATGGCAAAACCAATACAATATTGTAAAGTAATTAGCCTCCAATTAAAATAAATTAATTAATTAAATTTTTTTTAATTATCTTGTCTTCAAAAAGAAAGAAAAAAAGAAATGAACCTCTGCCTATAACTCTTACACTATACAGATTAACCCAAAATAGATTATAGACCTAAAAGTAAAACCTATTCTTTTTTTAAAGAAAATATAGAAGAAAATTCTTAAAGCTTTGCTTGAGCAAAGATTNTTTTTTTTAAATTATCTTGTCTTCAAAAAGAAAGAAAAAAAGAAATGAACCTCTGCCTATAACTCTTACACTATACAGATTAACCCAAAATAGATTATAGACCTAAAAGTAAAACCTATTCTTTTTTTAAAGAAAATATAGAAGAAAATTCTTAAAGCTTTGCTTGAGCAAAGATTTCTTAGAAAATCTACCAAGTAGGTTTCCCTAAAAGAGAAAATTAATAAACTAGACTCTTCAAAATGAAAAGTTTCTTATCTTCCAAAGACATCTTTGAATGAATGAAAAGACAAACTACAAACTGGGAGAAGATATTTGTAAAACACATATCAGATAAATAAGTTGTACCCAGAATATATAAAGAACTCTCCAGTAAAAAGAAAACAAGCAACCCAATAAAATTAATTTGGCAATAGATTTAAAGACACATTTCAACAAAGAACACATACAGATGGCAAAAAGCAAATGAAAAATATTCAACATCACTAGTCATTTGGGGAAAAGCATATGAAAAATATTCAACATCACTAGTCATTTGGGAAATGTAAAAACACACACACACATATACAATGAGATACCATTATACACCTAGAGAATGACTGAAATTAAGAAAGAAAAAAAAAACTGACATCAAGAGTTGGTAAGGATGCAGAGCAACTGGAACTCTCATACGTTGCCAATGAATGAAAGATTATGAGCACTTTGGAAAACTGTTTGGCAGTTACTTACAAAGTTATATATATACTTTCCATACGACATAGTAATTCCACTCCCAGGTATTTACCCAAGAGCAATGAAAACATGTTCATACAAAAAAAACCTGCATCTCTGCATCTGAATATTTTATAGAAACTTTACTCATAATTGCCAAAAAATTAAAGTAACCCAAATGTTCCCCAACTGTTCCAAAGATAAACAATCTACAGGACATATATATACTTGGAAGACCACCTGGCAATAAAGGAATGGCCTGCTGACACCCACACCAAATGGATTAATCTCAGATGCATTATAATAAGTGAAAGAAACCAGCCATATATATTATCTGATTCTGTTTATACGATGCTTTTGAAAAGGCAAACTTATAGGAACAGAAACCAACAGATCAGTGGTTGCCTGGGATGGGGGAGAGTTGCCTCCAAAGCAAGAGTCTGGGGGACTCTGTTGGGAGTGATGGAACTATTACATGTTTGTCCATGAAGGCTGATATGAGACTTTATGCATTTGTCAGAATTCATAGAAATGTTTACCAAGAAAAGCAGATTTTATTACATGTAAATTTTTACAAATGAAAAATTGTAAACAATTATTTTTTTGTTATCTATCCATGGCTCCTCACCACTGACAGGGAAAAGTTCCATCTGCTTTAGGCCAGGATTGCATGCCCTTTTCTCCTTTAGTCTCTTCTCCTTCCCTTCCTTCAGACAAGCCAACCTGCTTATGGTCTCTAAGCAACCTCCCTGTGCCTCACCTTTCTACTAGTGTGTGGTCCTCCAGTAAAGGCCTTGTGTACCATCTCACTTCACTTCCATTCCTGGGCCCCAAAATAAACAGCTGAAGCTCCAAACAGGTTGAATTCCTTGTAGTTCTGCAAAATGTGTAAGCTCCTTCAAGCCTCCCTGCCTTTGTGCATGCTCTGCCTGGAAAATTCTCTTTCCCTCACACTCTTTCATATAGCCTGGTAACCCATCTCTTATCTGTTAACATTTTCCTCAATCGTTACTGCCTTTATAAAATTTTCCTGAAACCTCCCCCAAGAGAAATTAGCTCTCCCCTTGTCCCCTTATTGTCCATGTCCAGGCTTCTATCATAGTACCTAAAAATATCTCTGGTATTTGACCATTCTTATTCACCTTTATGCGGAGAAGGCAATGGCATCCCACTCCAGTACTCTTGCCTGGAAACTCCCATGGAAGGAGGAGCTTGGTAGGCTGCAGTCCATGGGGTCGCTGAGTCAGAAACGACTGAGTGACTTCACTTTCACTTTTCACTTTCATGCACTGGAGAAGGAAATGGCAACCCACTCCAGTGTTCTTGCCTGGAGAATCCCAGGGATGCCAGAGCCCAATGGGCTGCCATCTGTGGGGTCGCACAGAGTCGAACACGACTGAAGCGACTTAGCAGCAGCAGCATTCACCTTTATGACTACTGTCTAGAACATATCTGGCACATAATAAGTATAGAAAGAAAGGAAAAAGGGAAGGAAAGAAGGGAAGTAGGGAAGAGGGGAGGGAGGGGAAGAGAGAGAGAATAGAAAAAAGAAGGAAGGAAGGAAAAAGAAGGGAAAGAGAAAGGAAAAAAACTAATGACCTAATTAATCACCTTATCTGGAATGCCCTATTGGTCCACTCAGAAAACTCAAAGTTATCCTTCAAAAGAGTGCTCAGCATCACCCCACATGTGAGCAGCTCACTCCAAGTACATAATCTATGCTTTTCTGATATCTGATATATCTATCTATCTATGTCTATATCAGATATATATACCTGATATAACTAGTGTTATAATTGTTGTTGTTTTTCTTCAGCCACTAAATTGTGTCCAACTGTTTGTGACCTGTGGACTGCAGTACACCAGGCTTCCCTGTCCTTCCCTATCTCCCTAAGTTTACTCAAACTGATGTCCATTGAGTCAGTGAAATCATCCAACCATCTCATCCTTTGTCATCCCCCTCTCCTCCTCCCCTCAGTCTTTCCCAGCGTCAGGGTCTTCTTTTCCAATGAGCCAGATCTTCACAGCAGGTGAAAGCAGTACTGGAGCTTCAGTTCCAGCATCAGTGTTATAATTACCTCTCTACTATAGACACTTATGCAAAGAGGTAATTACATTAGATTGTGAGTTCTTCCAGGGATGCGTGAAACTCTAGATCCCCAACTCCCACAAGACAATGCCTGGCTCAAGGAGTTACTCTACAAACCTGAGTTAGCCTGAGATTTTCAGAAGAGCAGAATCCAAGCTTTCCTCAGTCCCCTCTGAGTCCTGGACCTCATTAGGCTGCAGTGAGGCCTGAAATAGGAAGAGTGTGTAAAGAAGAAAAGTTATGTGCATAAAATTCTCATAGACAGAAGGGGAGGAAAAAGGTATACATAGAGTAAAAAGACATTAATAGTCCAACAGTAACAAATACAGGGAATTAGAAATTAATGACCTTGAACAACATTTTCCTCTAGAAAAACAATCGCTCAAAGAATCAAAAAGAAAAATGAACAATGATGGGATAAGCAAAGCTGCTTATATCAAAAGAATACTTGGAAAACAAAGCATGAAGTGAGCAGACACACATTCAGTTCAGTTCAGTTCAGTTGCTCAGTCAGTGTCAGACTCTTTGCGACCCCATGAATTGCAGCACACCAGGCCTCCCTGTCCATCAACTCCCGAATTCACTCAGATTCACATCCATCAAGTCAGTGATGCCATTCAGCCATCTCATCCTCTGTTGTCCCCTTCTCCTCCTGCCCCCAATCCCTCCCAGCATCAGAATCTTTTCCAGAGTCAACTCTTCACATTAGGTGGCCAAAGTATTGGAGTTTCATCTTTAGCAACAGTCCTTCCAAGAACACTCATCTCCTTTAGAACGGACTGGTTGGATCTCCTTGCCCAGTCCAAGGGGCTCTCAAGAGTCTTCTGCAACACCACAGTTCAAAAGCATCAATTCTTCGGCGCTCAGCTTTCTTCACAGTCCAACTCTCACATCTATACATGACCACTGGAAAAACCATAGCCTTGACTAGACGGACCTTTGTTGGCAAAGTAATGTCTCTGCTTTTCAATATGCTGTCTAGGTTGCTCATAACACACATTATCTCTTCCCAAAGTACAGATTTGTCTCAGGTCTGTTGTTCGGCACCACCTCTCCCTGTGAGTCTGCAAGTCACACAGTTTCACCTCAGCTACTATCTTCAGTGTCCCAAGGATGTTTTAGAAACTGTATGGGGCAATGAGTCCACTGATGAAGAGAGACTCTCAGTTCAACCTGGCCATGATACATTCTGAATCCTACTGCCGTAACACCTGCTCTTTGAATCACTGAAGGATGGAGTTTCTAAGAATTTGGCCAAAACAGATAGATTTGTGTTACAGAAGGGCACTTTGTGCATAGTCAAATTTTCCAAAAGTCTCCTGCTGGAGTGGCACTCACAGTGCCTCCTGGGCTCAGCACTGCTTTTCTCTCTCTCTGTTTCAGAAGCTATCACTGCCTTTTATCCACCTGGAGCTAACTATTTCATCCGTGAACAGGTACTAAAGCATTATAAGTGTAAGGAGACATCCCATCCCACAGTGTTACCCCAACCTTGTACCTTACTTAGCAAGTCCCACCCCTGAATATAAGAGCCAGTTCACTTGCTACCTTTCATAAGATTCCCATTAGTTCTATCTTAAAACATCGTAACTTTTAAGAGTGCTTTGCTTTGACCTTTTTCCTAGGTATGTGTGTCTGCGTGAGTCTGTCTGTATCAATTCTTACATTTTACTGGTTTGAGTCTTAAAGTTGATAAGCAGTCATGCATCAGACCTAAATGTGGAAATTCACAGCAGAGCTAGGACTAGGGGGAGGGAGGGATGCCAAACATGCAAAATTTAGACAACCATCGCCAGGCAGGATGCCCACTGCACAGCATCTTCACTGCCAGTCCTACTCATCTGAGGCTCCAGGAAGGGCAGCCACACGCCGAGGTACTGGGTGGAAAACTTTACTCACCAGGACTTCCCTGGTGGCTCTGAGGGTAAAGCATCTGCCTGCAGCACAGGAGACCCGGGTTCGATCCCTGGGTCAGGAAGAGCCCCTGGAGAAGGAAATGGCAACCCACTCCAGTATTCTTGCCTGGAGAATCCCATGGATGGAGGAGACTGGTTACAGTCCACGGGGTTGCAAAGAGTCGGACATGACTGAGCGACTTCACTTTCACTTTCCCCAAAACATGCTGAGTTCCCTTCACATAAGTGGCTATTCCTCAACATTCAGGATCTAGCTCACACATCTCCTCCCTGGAGAGAACTTTCCTGGATACCTTCTCTAGAGTAAGCATTCCCTGATGTAAACTATCAGAGCATGCTCTTATATTTCTTCTCTGCAGTTTTCAAAGTTAATAATTACTTCTTGCTTGTTGCTGGTTTCTCATTGGAATTAAGCTCCTTGAAAGCAAGAACTATTGCTTTCACGCTTCCCGTTATAGTCTGATTGCCTGACACAGTGCTTGACACATAGACAAAACACAATAAAGTATTTGTTGAGTGAACTTTATTGAATGGCTTTTGGGATGTTTTGTATCCAAGTGTGATTTTGCTTACCTTGTAACTTTAATTTGCTTAATCTCTCGATGGTGCAGTTTTCTCACCTTAGAACGTGGGTATTCATTGATTCAGTCATTCAACACATTGCTTACAAGGTATCTAATATAAAGTAAAGATTAAAAGATAAAAAAGATCAGTATCTATGTCCTCATTTGGAAATGTAAGTTATATACTCTTAACTAGGCATAGCTAGCATTCTGACTAGCTACGACTCTACAACAAATCAGCCCAAACTTAGTTTCTAGGAGTCAGGTATTTTGGAAGGATTCTTCTGTGCAATTCTAGCTCAGGATTTCTCATCCAGTCAGAAGCAGGGGACAGGTGCTGGCACAGGAACAGCAGAAGGTCGGAGGCAACAAGGGATTAGCCAGGCACCTCTCTAAACAGTCAACCCTCTGTATCCACAGATTCAGCCAACCATGGATCAAAAATATCCCCCTCCAAAAAAAATTCTAAAAAGTTCCAAAAGCAAAATTTGAATTTGCCATGCATCTCAACTATTTATGTAGCATTTATGTTGTATTTAAGTAATCTAGAGATGATTTAAAGTATGTGGGAAGATGTACAAATATGCAAATACTATTCCATTTTATAAAGGAACTTGAACATTCCTAGATTTTGGTATCTGTGGGGAGTCTTGGAACGAATACCCTGAGGGTACCAAGGGATGACTGTGTATATGTAGATAGATAGATAGATAAACAGATGACAGATAAAAATACAGAAACAGAGATGTATAGACAGAAATATTGCTTCAGGGCTCCTTAATATAATCTCCACAGGTGGGCCATTTGGGTTTCCTCACAGTCTGGTGGCCCCAGGGCAGTCAGGTGGCTTACCCTACCGGCACGAGGCCCCACTGCAATGTTCCAGCAAAGAAGGTAGAAGTTACATTACCATTTATGATCTACCTTAGAAACCACACAGCATCCCTCTTCCTTACTCTATTGGTGAAAACAGTTTCTAAACTCCTCTAGACAGAAGGAGTGCCAAAGTGATTTCAGATGTGTTTTTAAACCATGGCAGTTCACTTTCTGGGCACAATTATACAAGCAAAATTCATTTACTCCCTTCCCAAGACCCCTCAGGTTTCATTACATTATAGTATCCGGCTTGAAGTTCAGGATTTTCTCATCTAAATCAAATCTAAGTGTGATGATATTTTGGGGTCCAGTTCTTTGGACGTGGGTTTCTAGGTACAGTCTCTTTCAATGTGCAAAAAAATTTTCTCAACTATGAAATAGAGTGGCAAGTTGTCTTGCCACATACCTAAAATAGTGGTGGGACAGGTATAGGATAACCATTGTAGACGTTCCCATTTATAAAGGGGAAAACAAGAAGCACAACATAGTCACTGGTCCATGCAGTTCTGAAATTCAGCTAGGCATGTGTTGCCAATTCCTAGCTGAGGCCCGATCCTTCTACCAAGGAGTGTTTCTCTGTGGCTCTTGGTTTCACTCCCTACACTCTTGGTTTTACCCTCTAAGTCATTTTTACTTTACCATAGAAACCAACCTGTTTGCAGCAGAGTAGTTTTCTCAGCCTCCTTCTTGGTCATACTAGTTTGAACAAAGGCCTCTTTTCATGTTTTGTCTTTGTCTTTTTCAGTTCAAGCTGATACAGTTCCTTTAAAATATTTGTGGGATTTTTGTATATGAATGTATAAACCACAATATTGAACAAAATCTATACAAATCTCTTTAACATAAGCCACCTTCTCTACCTTGGGTTTCCTGTGAAGTTGCTATTGGAAAACTCCCTTAAGACTTTTTACCTTATTTTCTCTCTTTTTTAAAAAAATTTTGTTGGAGTATAATTGATTTACAAGGTTGTGCTAATTTCAGGTATAAGAGAATCATTTACATATATACATATATCCATTCTCTTTTTTCAGATTCTTTCACCATATAGGCCCCTACAGAGTATTGAGCAGAATCTTCAGGGCTATATAGCAGATTCTTATTAGTTGTCTGTTTTATATATAGTAATATGTCTATGTCAGTCCCAATCTCCCAATTTATCCCTCCCCCAAATATATCCCCTGGTAAGTTTCTTTTCTATGTTCATGAGTCTACTTCTGTTTCATAAATAAGTTCATTTGTACTCTCTTCTTTTAGATTTCACATATAAGCCATATCATATGACATTTGTCTTTCTGTGTCTGACTGACTTCACTCAGTGCAACAATCTCTAGGTCCATTCATATCGCTGCATTATTTTGTTCATTTCTGTGGCTGAGTGATATCCCATTGTATATGGGATAATATATGTATACTACATCTTCTTTATCCATTCCTCTGTTGATGGGCATTTAGATTGTTTCCATGTCCTGGCTACAGTGAATAGTGCTGCAATGGACACTGAGGCACATTTATCTCTGAATTACTGTTTTCTCTGAGTATATGCCCAGGTGTGGGATTTTTTAAAGCCCTATTGTTAAACAATAGCAACCCACTCCAGTATTCTTGCCTAGAGAATCCTGTAGATGGAGGAGCCTGGTGGGCTGCTGTCCATAGGGTCGCACAGAGTTGGACACAACTGAAGTGACTTAGCATAACATGCATTGTTAAACAGAGGGAGCCTGTGATGCATGCCTTGAAGATCCTTAAAAGATGTTTTGTCTATTTGAAAGGATCTACGAGGTACCACCTGACATTTTTCTCAGGTCTTAGCCAAAGACATTATAGAACTGCCATGAATTTGATCTTTGCTCTAAAGCTATTACTCACTTTGAGAGTTTCTTGTCATCTAGTTAAATTACAAATAAGAAACATTTTTATTTTCCACCCTAGAGAATCTTGACATCTTAATATTTTCTCTAAATTTTTATTGAAAACTGCCCAGTTGCATTTTGTTCTTATCTCTTTCTATCTGTATCTTAGCCCCTGCATCTGAAAGAAAGCATTTGGCCTTTTTGACATTCTCCCTGAAAATTTTCTCAGTCAGCTCCATCAGTTCATTTGGTACGTTTTCTTTCCCACACAATCTAGGTGACAATTCTTCCCATCACCATCTATCAAAGATCTGATTTCCTCCAGTTTTCAAGAAAATTTTTCTCATTTTCCTTTAAACTTTTACAACAGATTCCTCAAGGTCCAGCAAGCTTCTGCTAACAATTTCTTCAAGGTTCCTCTAGCATCTGTCTGTTGCCTAGGCCCAAAGCTAATGCCATATGTTTGAAGTTTGTGTTACTGCAGAACCTCACTACAAATTTTTTTTAAAGACATAAACAAAAATCTGTTCCATTTACCTACTGTTGTATAATAAACGTCCCCAATACTTTGTGTCTTTAAACAACAGCAAGCATTTATTATGTCTCATGGTTTCTGCAGGTCAGGAATCTGAGAAGGGCTTCACTGGGTAATTCTGGCTTGGGATCTCCCATGTGGTTGCTGTCAAATAGTGCTAAAGCTGGAATAATAGTGGTGTTGGAAAAACGGGGCTGGCCAAGCATCTCTCTCTCTCTCTCTCTCTCTCTCTCTCTCTTTCTCTCTCTCGGCCCTAGGGCTTTACCATAAAGTCTCTATGCGAGGGCTAACTTGGGCTTTCTCTAGGATGACAGCTGGGGCTCCAGCATGTGTTCCAGCAAGCAAGGATGCTCCTGCATCTTCTTTACATCTTCTCTTTGAAAGTCACATAGCATCACTTCCATCACAAATAGTCAAAAATCCTGCCCAGCGTCAAGAGAAACAGTGTTAAAGCCCATCCCTTGACAAAGAGAATAATAAAAAAGTTACAAAAAAAAAAAACTGCAGACTTACTTTCAAACTGTTGCTTTCTATTACATTAAAGGAACGAGATTCATTGACTTATTCCATTATTCGTTTATTCATTCTCCCTAAGCCCCTGTGTATACCCTGTTTATAGAATCATGCTATTTTCAGATGACCTCTTTTTCTATCTCCTTTTACACTGTTATATCCCTGTGGGTGGGAACTATTTTATTCATCTTTGTATCTCCATTACTTAGTGCAAAATCTGCGTCCTAAAAGATGCTCAACTAATATATTCTAACTAAATGAACGAATTCATAAAGAAACTACAGTTTAAGTTTGTTTACAAATATTGAAATGGAACGTTTTCTATTAAGTAATGAGTCTTCAGAAACTAAATTTATGTTTCTACTCCCTGCTGCCAGAAAATTTTGTTCCTATTAAGAAAAGTCAATGACATAATTCATATTTATATTGGCTTTACTTTCCAAATGTGCATTTTCACATCATTTTTTGTACCACTTTTTGACATAGTCATTTACCTGCATAGACTACAGAGGGGGTTCATTTGGGCCCAGAATACAAACGACTAAGGCAAATGTCAAAATATCTCCTAAGAGAAGGTTGATCTCACAGCACAGCACTAACTGCCTAACATAGAGAAAGTGACAAGAGAACAGCCTGGTGAAAGGGCAGCAGAATCAGAAACTATTGTAGCTGAGATACAGCCCTCATGAGGAAAGTAAAGTTTCGCTAAAGCCCCATCTTATTCTGGAGACACATCCACCTCAAGGAGACTGAGCTAAGGAAGCCTCTGAATAACAGATTCAGGTGATGGACCAAGTGGGGAGAAAGGACAGGCTAATTATGCCAGGGTGGTGGGAGGCACGGGAGTAGTGTCAAGGAGAGGTAAAACTTGGAAAGAAAATAACTAAAAGACCCAAACAAAGATTTTAGCAGAGGGAGACCAAATATTCCGTCTCTGTGCCTTCAGACCCCACTACACCCCCAATTTCCCCAAATAAGGAATAGTTTGAGAAGCTGTCACGTAGGCAGGAAAGATATGACCGACCTCCAGGCACTGCAGCCCTAGAGTTTAAATGCAAAAGTGGTTGGTGATTGTTGTTTTTAACCATCATTAGGGCTTCCTGGGTGGCTCAGTGGCAAAGAATCTGCCTGCCAATGCAGGAAACTCAGGAGATATGGGTTTGGTTTCTGGGTCAAGATGATCCCCTGGTGAAGGAAACGGCAACCCACTCCAGTATTCTTGCCTGGAAGACCCCATGGATACAGGAGCCTGGCAGACTACAGCCCACAGTGCCACAAAGAGTTGGACATGACTAAGCATGCATGTAATGATCCATTAAGGCAGATGAGTCAGTTTGACTAGTCACTCACTTAACTGGTTGGTTTTTTATAGCAGCTCCCTTATTTGACCCTGAAGAATGGTTCGAAACAACTGTTTAAGGAATAACACTTATAGGAGAAGATGCTTTCCCAACTCCTCTCATTAGCAGGGAGAGGACACCTTGTGTTTCCCAAGGAGCTGAACAAGTTCTAGGGTGGGGTGGGTAGATGGATGAGGTAGTAGGTGAGCCAGTAAGTAGATGGAAAAGCTGAGAATGAGCTAGGAGTGTAAAGAGATAAACAACTATAAAATCAACATGCATTTTTTCACAACAAATTCTGATTTGTTGAGAACTGCTTAATTCTCATCCTTGAGAAAACCACATATATTCTCCTCATTCAAAAGGTACAGAGAAAAATTATCAAAATTCTCAAAACAAAAATGTATTTGGGAAAATTGAATATTTTGTCAAGTGTCATGAAATGTTGATACTATGAAAAATGATTCTATTCGTCATGAGCATGACTAAGGTGAGGTTAGCAGAGCGCCTCACTCTACAATGAGATGAAGTCACACGAGACAGAGTTACTGGAGGACATCGTAATGATTGAGCACTCACATCATGTGATTTCACTCTCTGATCAAAATGGTGCTTCAGTCAAGTTTCCTGTTTTTCCACCCTGTTACACAATGATCCATTAAGGCAAGTGGATCAATTTGATCAGCCATCCATGCAACTGTTTGAGAACAAAATTTACAGTTCACTTGTAAAACTTGGCATCATGTAGACACAATGCCTGAGAGTCAGTTTAGAATCTCCATTTACTATACAATCAATCTCTTCTAGTGAACAAAGAGGAAAAAACATCAAGCCTTTAATTGCATTGAAATGAGAATATTTTCCATTCCCTCATACATACTCTTCAATCAAAGAACTTAAAGTCCCTAATACCAAGTGAATCCTTTCATGCCTGCTTTTGCAAACAACTCAGTTTTTAACTAAATTTTGGAACCAGAAAACTTTGAGACACTTCAAAGCTTCCCTTTATATTTAGTCAAGATGTGCCAGACAACTGCAGAGATGGAGTTATTTCTTATCCAACACAGGATAGATGCCATGTTATTCACAGTGACTTTTACTATAGCAACAAGCTTCAGGAAGTGAAACAAAGAAGAAATACTAAATTTATGAAAAAATGATGCTAAAACTCATCATATCCCTTTTTGATCACTTGATAATTTGATAATTATGAGCTGGAAAGCAGTCAAGTTCCAGTATTTTGAACTGTGAAATGGAATTAAGTTTAAAAGCAGACTTTTAAATTTTATGTCTCAGTTAAGTTTCCCAACAAGAATAATATTTAGAAACTTTACAGATAATTCAAAATTAAAATACCTAGATTGAAATATTATTTAGTCAAAAAAAATTTTTTAAGCAGCAAGAGTAAGGTGAAAGGGCACTAGTATTTCTGGCAGGAACAGAGGAATAGTGTACTGGTAAAATCATTTTTGAGGGTAGTTCAGTAATAACTATCATGATTCACAATACAAAAACAAAAGGTATTTGTACTGTTTGGCACAGATTTTGTAACTTAGATAATCAATCCTAAGGAAATAATTGTAAAATAGATGGGGAATTATGCTTTCCATAATATTATTCATAGAAACAAGAATTGGAAACAATTTAAATGTCCCCAAATTAATAGAATAATTATATTATTGGTGGAACAGCCAACAATGTGGAAATGCTTAAGTAAACTTTGGTACTGTTAGGACAATAAACAAAAAGACATATTTTTCCTTTCTGGTTACAGACCTGCTATAAAGTGCTTTAATATAGTTATACCTTGCATGCAGAGTTCCAAAGAATAGCAAGGAGAGATAAGAAAGCCTTGCTCAAGGATCAGTGCAAAGAAGTAGAGGAAAACAATAGAATGGGAAAGACTAGAGATCTCTTCAAGAAAATTGGAGATACCAAGGGAACATTTCATGCAAAGATGGGCTCAATAAAGGACAGAAATGGTATGGACCTAACAGAAGCAGAAAATATTAAGAAAATACACAGAAGAACTATGCAAAAAAGAACTTCATAACCCAGATAACCACAATGGTATGATCACTCACCTAGAGACAGACATGCTGGAATGCGAAGTCAAGTGGGCCTTAGAAAGCATCACTACAAACAAAGCTAGTGGAGGTGATGAAATTGCAGTTGAGCTATTTCAAATCCTAAATGATAATGCTGTGAAAGTGCTGCACTCATTATCCCAGGAAATTTGGAAAACTCAGCGGTGGCCACAGGACAGGAAAAGGTCAGTTTTCANGGTGATGACATCCAACCATCTCATCCTCTGTCATCTCCTTTTCCTCCTGCCTTCAATCTTTCCCAGCATCAGGGTCTTTTCCAATGAGTCAGTTCTTTGTACTCCTTTCCCAATTTGGAACCAGTCTCTTGTTCCATGTTCAGTTCTAACTGTTGCTTCTTGACCTGCATACAGATTTCTCAGAAGGCAGGTCAGGTGGTCTAGTATTCCCATTTCTTGAAGAATTTGCCACAGTTTATTGTGATCTACACAGTCAAAAGCTTTGGTGTAGTCAATGAAGCAGAAGTAGATGTTTTTCTGGAACTCTCTTGCTTTTTCTATGATGCAAAGGATATTGGCAATTTGACCTCTGGTTCCTCTGCCTTTTTAAAATCCAGCTTGAACATCTGGAAGTTCACAGTCACACTGTTGAAGCCTGGCTTGGAGATTTTGAGTATAACTTTACCAGTGTATGAGATGAGTGCAATTGTGCAGTAGTTGGAACATTCTTTGGCATTGCCCTTCTTTGGGATTGGAATGAAAACTGACCTTTTCCTGTCCCGTGGCCACCGCTGAGTTTTCCAAATTTCCTGGGATAATGAGTGCAGCACTTTCACAGCATTATCATTTAGGATTTGAAATAGTTCAACTGCAATTTCCCTGATTGCTGGGAAAGATTGAAGGCAGGAGGAAAAGGAGATGACAGAGGATGAGATGGTTGGATGTCATCACCCACTCGATGGACATGAGTTTGAGCAAGCTCCCGGAGCTGATGATGGACAGGGAAGCTGGGCGTGCTGTAGTCAGTGGGGTTGCAGAGAGCTGGATTTGACTGAGCAACTGAACTGAACTGAACTTTATTTTTAATTGGAGGATAATTGCCTTACAATTTTTTTTTTGTTTTTGCCATATATCAGTGTGATTCAGCCATAGGTATACATATGTCCCCACCCTCATGAAGTTCCTTCCCCAATTATACTTTTAAAATAACATTTTAAAGTCCCCAAAACACCACCAATGCCTTAGAGTGTCCTGAGAGCTTCAACACTGAGGCAGTTTTACAAATAGCTAAAGAAGTAGTTCCATCCATACTTTTTGACACTTCAATTTCTTCAATAGGAAATGTGTTTCTCAACAAGAAGGCAGCATTTGAACATATTTCATGAAAATAGCATACCATTATACAGTTTGCCAAATAATTACCATCACTGTGTACTTGGCACATGCCTCCAACTACAGTAGGCACAGGGAAGAAAGAGAGGCAAGATGCCCAAGCCCTTAAATCACCACTGACAAAGAATCACGAGAAAGGAGTAGACGCTGTCCCCGGGTTATGGGGTGCACGAGGGGCCAGATGCAGCTAGAAGAGATGAACAGACTCTCTCTGTGACCTTCCCCCAAGGACATTGCTTCTGAGCTGAGTCTGAAGGCATGAATACAATTTCATCAGGTAAGCAAGTCAAGAAACCACACATCAGGCAAGAACTATCAGGCAAAGACGTGACAGCAAGAAAACCTCAGCATAGTCAAGGAGTGCCAAGTAGTTTGGAAGTAGAGAGGATCAGGACATGGGGTTGGAATGTTAGGAAGAAATCATATCATAAAAACCCTTGTGTGTCTTCAGTTAGTGATTCCAAAAGTTTGAGTTTTTTTAATCTTTCCATTCTAACTATATTATGGAGAAACCCAGAGAATAAGTCCTTGATACAGAAAATTAGAATGGATTTTATATGTTCAAATTCAGTTTAAGGTCAAATGGTGGTAAAAATTAGGCTGTTTGGGTAAACGTATGGTAGGAATAGAAATACAAATGTAAAGGGCTTCTCCAGTGGCACAGTGGTAAAAGAATCTGCCTGTACCCTCAGGAGATCCAGGTTTGATCCATGGATTGGGAAGATCCCACCTGGAGAAGGAAATGGCAACCCACTCAGGTATTCTTGCCTGGAGAATTCCATAGATAGAGGAGCTTTGCAGGCGACAGTCCATAGGATTACAAAGAATCAGATATGACTGAGTGACTAAACAGCAAACAAATATAAAAGTATAAGTACACAGTTTAAAACAGAAATTGATAGGTAACAGTTGTAATCATATAGCAACTTCAGCTCCCAGTTGATTTCTGTATTCTAATTTGTGCAGAATCAAAAAAAAATTCTGGTTCAAACAACTTAGGAACTTCCAACCATAGCAGGGGTGTTTTTGTTTGGGATTTGGTTTGGTTTGTCCCCAAGACTTTACTTTGCAATCTCAGGCTAATCCTGAGATAAATGGATTCTCAAAGCACTGTAATAAGGAAGAACAAATACTGACTCCATATCTGTCTCTTTTATTTTAAACTTAGTATTCTTAGTATTGCTTTTGCTTAGAGTTACTAATGTTGACTATAGCCTAAAATATACAGGACAGCCCATTCTCAAAGCTCTGACCTTTCAGAGTATAGCATTTTTCCATTCAGGAGAGATAAAAGTTTCAAAACAGAGAACAATATGTGTCTTCTTAGAGGTTTACAGGGACACCCCCGACCTGATCCAAGTGGACAAAGGATTCCTACACCAAGAATCTTGTAATAGCTAAACCTGAACTTGTTTTTAAAAATCCTTCCCTGAAACAACCCTTCAGGGAATTTGGGAGTTTTAAGGCATGAGCAGTGGAAGTGAGAAATAGATTTAAGGGACTAGATCTGATAGACAGATTGCCTGATGAACTATGGACGGAGGTTTGTGACATTGTACGGGAGACAGGNTGTTTTTAAAAATCCTTCCCTGAAACAACCCTTCAGGGAATTTGGGAGTTTTAAGGCATGAGCAGTGGAAGTGAGAAATAGATTTAAGGGACTAGATCTGATAGACAGATTGCCTGATGAACTATGGACGGAGGTTTGTGACATTGTACGGGAGACAGGGATTAAGACCATCCTCAAGAAAAAGAAATGCAAAAAAGCAAAATGGCTGTCTGAGGAGGCCTTACAAATAGCTGTGAAAAGAAGAGAAGTGAAAAGCAAAGGAGAAAAGGAAAGATATAAGCATCTGAATGCAGAGTTCCAAAGAATAGCAAGGAGAGATAAGAAAGCCTTCCNTATTTGCCATGAAGTGATGGGACCAGATGCCATGATCTTAGCTTTTTGAATGTTGAGCTTTAAGCCAGCTTTTTCACTCTCCTCTTTCACCTTCATCAAGAAGCTCTTTTTCTTCAGAGGCCTCTTCACTTTCTGCTATAAGGCTGGTGTCATCTGCATATCTGAGGTGGCTGATATTTCTCTCAGCAAACTTGATTCCAGCTTGTGCTTCATCTAGCCCAGCATTTCCCATGATGTATTCTGCATGTAAGTTAAATAAGCAAGGTGAAAATATACAGCCTTGACATACTCCATTCCCAATTTGGAACCAGTCTGTTGTTCCATGTCCCGTTCTAACTGTTGCATCTTGACCAGCATAAAGGTTTCTCAGGAGGCAGGTAAGATGGTCTGGTATTACCATCTTTTTAAGAATTTGCTACAGTTTGTTGTGATCCACACAGTCAAAGACTTTAATGTAGTCAATGAAGCAGAAGTAGAAATTTTTCTGGAATTCTCTTGCTTTTTCTATGATCCAACAGATGGTAAATCTTAATGCTACCTTCTGATTATATGCAGAGATTAAAGGCACATCTATGGTAAAATTTCCTTTTTAAGCTATCTCTTTAGGACTTCTCTTGTGGCTCTTTGGATAAGAAAACACCTGCCAAGGCAGGGGACATCAATTTGATCCCTCGTCCAGAAAGTTTCTACATGCCTCGGAACAACTAAACCCACGTGCCACAACTACTCAGCTCACATGCAGCAACTACTGTAGGTCTCAAGTCTAGAGCCTGCTCCCCAACAAGAGAAGCCCCGGCAATGAGAAACCTGTGCACTCTAGCAAAAAGTAGCTGCTGCTCACCTCGGCCAGAGAAAGCCCATGCAAAGCTGTGAAGACCCAGGCAAGCAAAATTAATGAATTAAATTTTTGTAATTCTTCATCTACCCCCTTAAACTGTGTGTGTGTGCATGCACATACATATGGTGGTATGTCTAAAGCAGACCAGCTGCCCTCACCTCCATCTCTCTGACCTGACACCACTGAAAGTAAGCAGCAGCCCTTCAGGCAGACTGGCTCTCAGACTGAGGAAAGGACAGAGGGACAATGAAGGGTATAGGAGTGCTAGTGGAAGAGGCAAGTGGGATGAGGACTCTTCCTTTCTGGTGAAATGTCAGTTAATAAAAGTGGAGGATGTGATGGATGTGGAAAATCACCGTTTTTTTAACCATCATAGTACAGATTGGCTTAATAAAAACTCATCAATGGATGTTCAATCTAGGGGAAAAAGTTTGATGAGGAACCAGATATGTACATATTCTTACAGTATCTTTCCAAGGACTACAAAGGAAAAATAGTAACTGTACACACAAGGAAGAAACTGGACAATAGCAAAGTCAGATGACCAGAATTAACATCAGAAGCCTCCGATACGGTGCCCTGAGAAAGATACAGGGCCCCTTTTGTAGTATTCATGCTGGAAATGTACAACTGAATCCAATCATGACAAAATATCGTAAAACTCACATCAAGGAACATTCTGTAAAACTAAGGACCTATAATTCTTTCTTCTTAATCCAATGTCATGAAAAACAAAGAAAATCTGAAGAATTATTCCAAAGTATAGACTAAAGAGATGTAACCCCACACACATAAGATAGAATCTGTGGTTCTGCATCCTACACTGGAGGGGAAAAAAGAGTCTGCAAGATACACTACTATGACAATTGATAAAAATGGCAAATGGACTACAGATTAGATTATACACATGTGCAGTTTCCTAGATTTGATAACTGTACTGTGATTACATAAGAGAGTATCCTTGTTCTTAAGAAATACACACTGAAGTATTAAAGAGTACGGAGCAGGATATTTACAGCCAGTTCTCAAATGGCTCAGGGGGAAAAAAAGAATAGTCCTGTGTCTTTGTGTCTGGGTATGCTGAAAGTCAACAGATACAGTAAAAACACTGATAAATCAAATACTATTGTAAGCATAGCATTTATGTAGAACCCAAAGAGAAAATGAAGAGCTAAGAGAATTTAAAGTATTTTTTTCTAAGGAGCAGGACTGGGGAAGGAAGAGGTAAGGAAAAGGTTTGTTGCTTTTCTGTACCATTTGCTGTTTTCAACCATTTAAAAGTTAAGAATTTCAGGAAAATGACAATTACTGCTCTAAGTATTGAGATAGAGGAACTACAAGTAAGGGAAAGATGTGAGCAGAATGTGTTTTAGGAATAAACCCCAAGTGAGTCTGGAGAATGGATTAGAAGGAACTGATGGAAATAGTTTATTGGAGTTAAAAAGCTTTAATGATTCTTCTTCACATTTGTGTTGTACTTTATAACATACTCTCACTCCATTATCTAATCTGAATCCTCACCATTTCAAAAGGCAATAATTAAACATCAGATCTCAATGGAAATGAGCATGTAAGTGAAGCATCACACAAAGAAAACGTCACAAACCCGACCCCACTTAAAATCTACAATAAAAATACCAACAGTCTACAGCTGCCAAGAAGCTCTGAGGCGCTTGCTGTTTATCACAGGATCTGCACTGAACTGTATTTTACACATATCCACTCCGTCTTCTTTCGTCAAGGTCTTTTGAGACTTTATTCTTATTGGAACAAGCTTACTGCTGTCCCCAAATGTCTATCAGTTGTCCCATCTTTATCTTCAAGCTACCATACCAACACTCCCACCTCCTCTACTTCTACCCAAAAAAGACCAAATGGTCACTGCTGGCTTGTTCTCTATTCCCCGGGATCTTTGTTATTCTTTTCCCATTTACCACACTGCAGAAAAAGAATTGGCAAACTTTTCCCAATCCAGAATATTGGTCCCACTCAGGCTACACCCAGTAGCCCCACGCAGCCCTCCTGAGCTCAGAGGAGAAGCCATGATTACAATCACCTCCATCTGGCCTTGGGCAGAGCACTTTACCTACATGGTTTCAGCCACACTCCCCACAGCCCTGGCGGGTAGGAACTACTGTCCTCACCACTTAGCTGTGAAGGAAACAAAACTCAGAGAGATCTGGTAGCCAACTAAGGCCACACAGCTACTCATTAACAAAGCTAGGTTCAAACCTAGGGTGCGTAACTCTGACAGTTTTGCTTTCATGTGGTGGTAAATGTGGCACTATTCTTGGGTGGTCTCCCAGGCCACGTGTCCTTCATTCCCATAGCTTTCACTTAAGGCTGAGTAGAGAGGGGGGTGTTTGTGAAGCCACAGAAGGCACCGGGCTTAAGGAGCCTTTGCTTCCAGTTAAACCCAGGAGTAATATACTGATTTTATCTTAGCAGTGGCTTGAAGGTACTAACTCAATTCCTGGATTTTAACTAGTGTATAAAAACAGGCCTATTCCTGAAATGCTATGGTATGAAGCATCTGAGTCAGATTAAACCAGAGCATGTGCTGGGCTATTTTTAGAACAGGGCTGTATATAGGACATAGTTTTCTGGTTATGTCACATTTTTGCAGGTGTGCCTTCTATTCACATTTTGGATAAAAATAGATACATGTATTGGTGATAGAAAGATAAATGCAATACAGTTTCTGCCCTTGAAGAGTTCCAAGACTAGGTCTAAGGACAGAGAAAGTAGAAAGCAGAACCAAAAAAATATACAAAAAAGGGCATAATGGAGGCAGAGGGACACAGACAGTGGGAACTTCAAACACCTTCATAGCCTGCCTCATCGGTGCAACAGACTGTATCAGGTACGGGCACTGCAAAGACAGAAACACACAAAAATGGACAGTCCTTGCTCTCAGGATACTTCCACCCACAGCCCAAGAGCTCAGTGAGGGGCTGAGAGCAGTCAGGAGGAAAGCCGTGCTATCATGGAAGACACAGGACAACCACTGACTTGGAAAGGAGCCGGGACAAGCTGCCCTGACTGGGAGATGATTCCGGAGCTGAGCGGTGAGAACAGAGGAGGCCGAGGGTGGAGACCGTTACAGACAGAGGCAACCACAGCCCCCGGATAAGAGAAAGCACAACCTTTCCAAAACAAGGAGAGAAACTCATGACACAGATGTGCAGAGAGCAAGGGGGAAGGGGGACAACGTGATTGGAGTGAAGCTGCAGGACGTGGCCAGTGATGGTAAGGATATGGGTTGAGGAGCTGTAACAGTCAATAAGACTCTCACTTCCTCACTGACCTCATGGGTACCATGTCACTTATGTAACTGCCTTTCAATAGCCATGATGGGGAGCAAAAGTATCACAGACAAATGTTCAGACAGGTCATGCAAACTCTCAGTTTCTTCAATTAACAGAAATCGACATTTTGGCCAAGGTAAGTGTTTTAAAATCTTTTCAGTGCTGCAATGAACATTGGGGTATACATGTCTCTGTCAATTCTGGTTTCCTCGGTGTGTATGTTTATAATAACCAGGACATGGAAGCAACCTAGATGTCCATCAGCAGATGAATGGATAAGAAAGCTGTGGTACATATACACAATGGAGTATTACTCAGCCATTAAAAAGAATACACTTGAATCAGTTCTAATGAGGTGGATGAAACTGGAGCCTATTATACAGAGTGAAGTAAGCCAGAAAGAAAAACACCAATACAGTATACTAACACATATATATGGAATTTAGAAAGATGGTAATGATAACCCTGTATGCGAGACAGCAAAAGAGACACAGATGTATAGAACAGTCTTTTGGACTCTGTGGGAGAGGGAGAGGATGGGATGATTTGGGAGAATGGCATTGAAACATGTGTAACATCATATATGAAACGAATCACCAGTTCAGGTTTGATGCATGATATAGGATGCTCGGGGCTGGTGCACTGGGATGACCCAGAGGGATGGTATGGGGAGGGAGGTGGGAGGGGGGTTCAGTAAGGGGAACACATGTACACCCGTAGCAGATTCATGTTGATGTATGACAAAACCAATACAATATTGTAAATTAATTAGCCTCCAATTAAAATAAATAAATTTATATTAAAAATGATAATTTTAAAATATATATATAATAAAATAAAATCTTTTCAATTGCATGAAATTTTATAGTGTTGAAAAATCTTCTGACCCTCCTCCTTACCAAATGTTGGTGATGTGTTTACTCAATCCTGATTGAGAAAATATAATGATAGACAATTACTACACTTTCAATCCATATTTAAGTTTATCTTAGCAGAATTAATCACAGTAGCATCTATGTAACTCCAAAAAAGTATAATTCATGTATGCGTGCCAGGTTTGTGCCTTCTTTCACCTACAGAGCAAAAAATATGATGTACGTGTGTTCAAGGACCACTGTAAAAAAGACTACATGGCCCATAGGTTGGAAACCACCAGTCTAGATAAACTCTAAGGTCCCTCCTTTTCAGCTTTGAAATTCTGATTTTATCATAACTTCAACAAAAGTGGCCTTAATCTTTCCATATAATGGAGCAAATGGCAGGAATAACTTCTCCTTTGGCCAACACTGAATCTAAAGTCTTCTTTTGGATCAAAAAAACAATTGAGAAAATCTGCTTAAGTTGACCATGATTTAGCGAGATTCTAAACAGGATGCTCTGCAGCTGATTAACCACTCTCTTTAATGTGCTTTTTAAGCTTCCTGAACCTCATAACTTCAGCTGTTCTGAACCTTGATGTCATCAGTATTGTTCTCTCCATGTTCAAATTTTCTGTGTGGGTTTTGCTTCCAGACAGGCCCTTTTCACATAATGGCCCCAAGAGCTCTGGCCTGGCAACCTCCAGTATTGTAATTCTAGAGAAAATCTAGTTTCATGTTTCCAATAGTTCCCATAAAAACCCCCAAACTAAGTCTCTCCAACATGGATTATGCCTTGTCCCAACTCCTGAACCAATCATTGTAGCCAAGAAGATGATTCACTGATTGTTCAAGCCAAGTGCCACAACCCAGGACTTAAGAGTGGAGAGCCGCATGGGTTCCCAAAGGAAAACCAAAGAGAAGGGCAATTAAATGAATACTCAGTAACAAAACAACATCTTTTATGTCCTTCTGGACTTAGTTTTCTGCTGCAAATGACAGAAACCCAATTTATCTAGTTTTACTAAAAGAGAGTCCTAATTGGCTCGTATAACTAAAACCTCTAATAGTAGTTTGACTTCTGGCATGGCCAGAATCAGAGACTTAATAATAATAGAATTCCCAGTCTCTCTCTCTCTCCCCTTCCCTCCCCTGCTTTCTCCAAATGGAAGTCTATGTTCTCCCCCAGCAAGACCTGAGGTGCATGATCTTAGCTCCTGAACTTTCCAGAGGAGAGTGGTCCTCTTTTTCTTTCCTTATCAGGCTTCAGGAAGGGCTCATAATAGCATCCCTGATGTCATATGTCCACCCAGTGACAAGTCACCTTGCCCAGGCCCTAAATGAGCTACTCTGCCTGAAAAGCTTTGAGTTCTTACAGCAATAATCTGAGTAAACACAGCACTTACCACCACCAGACGCTATCCTAAACAGTTCGTGTGTGTTCTCTCAGTAGAAACCTTAGCACACAAGATAGGTGTTCTCACTATCCCCAGTTGACAAGTGAGAAATCAAGACACAGAGAGGCTGTTATTTTCCCAAGGTCACACAGGAAGTGGTGATGCTTGGATTCAGAGCAGGCATTACATTCCAGAATCACTGCACTCAGACGACACTCAAAACAAATAACCAAATAATTTCAGAGAGTGACTAGACAATGAAGAAAATCCAAGGGGATCATGTGAGCATGCCTTGGTGTGCAGAGGCTGCATTAGTCGGGAGGTCAGGAAAGGCCTTTGTGAGGAGATAACACTCGAATTGATACTGGAAGGATAAGGTTTGTGGGAGCAGTGTTCAGACAGGCAAAACAGGAAGTGCAAAAATCCTGAGGTGGGATTGAGCATGGTGTATTCAAGGATCAGCAGGAGAGTCAGACAGACTAAATAATAAACAATTGGGGCCAGGCACCAAATCTAAGAGTCGGACAGGCAGCAGGCCAGGTAGGACCCCAAAGGCTGTGAGACACAGTGTGGGTTTTATTGCAAGTGGACAGGAAGTCGCTGGGGCCCTTGGAAAGAGTCACTTCAGTCATCACATAATCATGAGTATGGACCTGAGGCAGGGACTGGGAATCTCCAGGGTGTCCTACTGGGGCGCTGATCGGCAGAATCTGCTCTCTAACATTTATAAACAAACTGTGCATGAGTGAGGGCCCTCTCCAAGGTTAGCATATTTCCAAAAAGCAGTTTCAACAATCCATTTCCAATAGCTAGAATTTCTTGACCTGTTCAGTTCAGTTCGGTTGCTCAGTCGTATTTGACTCTTTGCGACCCCATGATTTGCAGCACGCCAGGCCTCCCTGTCCATCACCAACTCCCAGAGTTCACTCAAATCCACGTCCATTGAGTCCATGATGCCATCCAGCCATCTCATCCTCTGTCATCCCCTTCTCCTCCTGCCCCCAATCCCTCCCAGCACCAGAGTCTTTTCCAGTGAGTCAACTCTTCCCATGAGGTGGCCAAAGTACTGAAATTTCAGCTTTAGCGTCATTCCTTCCAAAGAAATCCCAGGGCTGATCTCCTTCAGAATGGACTGGTTGGATCTCCTTGCAGTCCAAGGGACTCTCAAGAGTCTTCTCCCTCNTTTCACTTTCATCAAGAGGCTCTTTAGTTCCTCTTTGCTTTCTGACATAAGGGTGGTGTCATCTGCATAGCTGAGGTTATTGCTAGTGCCTTAAGTCCATATATATTCCAACCTTGCCTACATTTCTGTTTACACTAAGTGTGAGAGGAATTATTCACTGGGACAATTTCCCTTGGCACATCTTTCAGGATCACCCTAGGGTGCGGCTGTAGTGCAGCTGTGGTTCTTTTTCAGCTTGCACCCACACACCACTTTGACCTATAAGCAAATCAAGCTTTTTTTGCCACATCAAGTGGCATGTGGAACTTCCTGGACCAGGGGATCAAACCTGCACTCCCTGCAGTGGAAGCATGGAGCCTTAACCCCTGTACTACGAGAGAAGTCCAAGCTTTGCTTTTTTTCCTCCTTGGTCAGATGGCCATAAAGAGACTCCACCTTCTATGCAGCCATAGGCAGGGCTGAGGGAGAGGCATCAATGTGTATCAGGAAAGAGAATGTCTAGGTGAAAGGATGCTCACGTCCCAGACATCAGGCGAGTCCTTGGGATGGCCGCCAAGGGTGGGTTTTTGGGTTCATGCAGGCAAAAATTCAAGATCAAGTCATAGTAAAGTGAAGGCAGGTTTATTCAGGGAGATACTCCATAGACAAGAGGGTGGGCCATCTCAGGTGAGAGGCCCTGAAATATGGGGGGAGGAGTGGTTTTTATGGGCTGGGTAATTTCATAGGCTAATGAGGAGGGAGGATTATTCCTACTATTTCTGGAGAGGGGCCCCAGAATTGGGTCACCACCCACTTTTTGGTCTTTTGTGCTGGGCCTAGGAACTGTTATGGCACTTAGGAACGTACACCAAGGCTCAAGTGGAAGTCGACTTGTCTGCTGTGTTGGATCTTGTTAGTTCTAACCAGTTTATGTTGTATCCTCAACGGCTATGTTACTCTTTGGAAGGTTGTACCCCGTGTCTTCCTGTTTTCAGTGCATAAATGCTAGGTGACACGGATGTCTAGGTCATCTGTTTGTGTGGCTTACTGTGCCCCTGGCCTCTCATCCCAATTCTGGATGCACCACTTACTATGGATTATTATGCCTACTCAGCTTTATGCTTTGGTGGGTCTAATAGGCAGAAGCTAACTTACATAAGACAAGCTAATGATTAAGAATTTTGAATCGTCAAAAATATACAAAGGGAATATATTTTTTCAACGTTGTTCTGGGAATACACAAGCAAAACAATGTTTGCTGATGGATAGGTAGGTACAGCAATGCAGACAGCAAGCATGTTCATGTCATCCTTTTGATGCCAAAATCTTGGCTCTCTATGCACCAGGACCAAACAGAAATACGGAGAAAGAGTTACGGGGAGGAGAAGGGAAAAGTGGCTTTATCACTTTGCCAGGTAAAGGGGGAACGCAGTAGGCTAGCACTTTAAGAACTGTGCTCCCCTCCCTGGCCAACAGGGAGAGGCCATACAGTCAGGCAAGGCATGCTTAGGGGTCAAAGCAGTAACAGGCTCCCATCCTTCCGGGAAGCTTCAAAAAGGGCGAGGCTGCTGACAAAATCAGGGTCTGTGCTAGGAAAGATTGAAGGCAAAAGGAGAAGAGGGTGGTCAGATAGCACCCCTGACTCATCGGGCATGAATTTGGGCAAACTCAGGGAGATAGTGAAGGACAGGGAAGCCTGGCATGGTGCAGTCCACGTGGGGTTATAAAGAGTAGGACAAGACTTAGCAACTGAACACAACACCAGGTGGTCCAATCTGCTAATCTTGGTGAATCTCTCTGGTCCCTTTAATTCTGCCCCAGGTCCTTTTGTGACTGCTCCTCCCTTGATTAGCAAGTCTTTTGTGCTTTGGAACTCAGAGAAGGTCCTGGAAGCTGAAGGCCAAAAAAGGCTACTCACCCGGGAGCCCCACAGGGTCCAGCTTGACATCACTTTCAAAAACAAATCACAGCTGTAAAAAGACGGGTGGTGTCTGGAAAAAGGAAGAGTTCAGGTCCCCTTCTTCACAGTGAACTTGACAGTGTTTATGTACTGAGCAGAAAGAGGCAACAAAGGGGAAAAATGGCTGGATCGGAGTGGCTCAGCTGGTGTTCCTGAGAACTCATTTTGGTAAACAGAAAACACCCCCCCCCCAAAAAAAAACCCCAAAGGAACAAAAGCAGAAGCCCTAAGCTCCTTTAAATCAAAGGAGGCTGAGAGAAGGAAAATCCAGCCTTTCCCATTTGCTGGACTGCACCTACCAGGCTTCTGTGCTTGCCCAGCTTCCAAACAGAAGAGCACGGAGTCAGCAACAGAGACGTCATTGGTTTAATGGATGGGGGAGCTGACACGCCTGAAGCAAGGTTCTGAAGCGACACCCCACCCTGTGAAGTGCAGTGCAGGCAGGACATGGTGGCAGGCTTTGCTGTTGAAGGGAAGGGGAGATGGCCAGTTGTAGGGGAACTGATTTCAGGTGTGCTCATTAGTTACCAGGGAAAACAGCAAAGGGACAGGCCCTTCACCACTCCTTTGATAAGCTATCACTAGCTGGGGCCTGGGGCAAGTACCTAGGAGGTGTGTAGGAAGGTCGATCATGTGAGTAGGGTGTAGGTGAAGCAGGTTCAGGTCTCCCCGGGCATGCACAGAGAGGTGAAACACCATCCTGAGTGGCTTGACCATACACCCTCACATCCGCTTCCAGCTATCTACCACCAGTGAGAAAAGCTTGGCTCCACAAAGCATCAAATGCCATTTTCTATTATATACCTATTTCTCCTTATGTCAACGGAAAATAAACATCAGTAACAATCCCCAGAGTAAAAGCAGACAGTCTGGATAGATCTAAATTTCAGCTCCCAGTAAAGCAATTTTTTTCTTTTTGGAGAAATATTTTTATTAAGACCACATAAAACTGCTCACGTAGGTACATTAAGTGTGAAATTTCTAAATGCACTCACTCCCTTGGAATGAGCAGTCTCTCACATGAAGACTTCCTTTTTTTTTTTAAATTTTAAACGAAGACTTCTTTTTACAGTACTGTAACATATAAGCTTAAAATAAAACAATTTCGTGTAGGTTTTCCGACTGGACACCCAGCCCTTTCGTTTTAACGAGGTTGTGCACAGAATAGTCATTTAGTACTCTTTAAGATCATTTAGCCAGGCTGTTCTTGGGTAGCGCCAAGTAGGTTTTAGGAAACTTGTTGACCTTCTCACGCTGTCACCTTCGGGTCAAAGACAGAAGGACTAAGAGACCAGGGCCATCTGCCCCAAAGAACTCCACTCTGCTGCCCTTTTACGAAAGGGCTACTGCATTTCCCCGATGAGGTGGATCACCTGCCCAAGCGCTCTCTTGACAGTGTCCTAGGCTCGACGGATGTCCCACTGGCCCGCCCTCGGTCGAGGTGTCGCAGGGAGAGGGTCGGTGCTCAGTGGTCTTGGCACGTACAGCGCTTCCGGGAAAGCTAGCGGGGAGGCCGAGGAAGGCTTGGAAGGGTCTCCATCCACCAAAGGCGTCTACACTGTCCTGCCCCCAGTCCCCAGTCTGGATATCCCCAGAGCCTCGCGGACGCAAAGCCAAGATCCCACCCTCACCCTAGACTCAAATTAGAGGCGACGATCGCAAGCCTCTTGAAACAATCGAGAGGGCAGTGAGCTGGGGTCTAACCGGCACCTGGCTACGGGCCTCAGCGGGGCGGGGTCGGGCNCTCGCGGACGCAAAGCCAAGATCCCACCCTCACCCTAGACTCAAATTAGAGGCGACGATCGCAAGCCTCTTGAAACAATCGAGAGGGCAGTGAGCTGGGGTCTAACCGGCACCTGGCTACGGGCCTCAGCGGGGCGGGGTCGGGCGGCCGGAAGATGGCGGCGGCGGCGGGGACCGCCGGTCACTCTCCGAGCCGCCCTTGACTAGCTCGCTGCCGCGCCACCTACCTTGCTAGCGAGGGTTCCAGGCTCGCCGCGCTAGGGGGCAGTGACGAGCACCTGGATCCACCAATCAAAACCCGGAGTCCGGGACGCGCCCAATCAGGGCCGGGAGGCGGAGACTGGGTGTAGAGTGCAAGTTGGCAGCGCATGTGGTGGACGCGGAACGCTGGGGATCTCTGCGCCAGATTCTCCGCTTTTCGCGCGCTCTGTACCCCGGCCCCTGGCGCCGGCCTGGGAAGGCCGAGGAGGCAGGGGGCCGAAAGAGCTGTCCCGCTGTCGGCCCTCCGGCGTTGCAGCCGGAACCGCGGAGAGCCTGCTGCAGTGGTCGCGGGCCCACCGCCGCGGCCGGTGCCTCGACCGACTCTCTCGTAAAGGAGGCGTCTCAGTGGTTGCTGCAGAGGGAGATGAAGGACCTGTTAGACCGTGAGGCGACTTCGGGGCCGGCCAACTAGGAGGACTCGGCGAGAGGGCGCCCGCTCCCTCCCGGCCTTGTTCCTTTGGCGCCGTGCGCGAGGTGTCGCTCTCCGCCGGGCGCGCGGCGTGTGCACGGGGCCCCGGCGGGGTGAGCGGGCGGCATGTTCCCGCNAGCCGGTCCAGCCGAAGGGACCGCAGAGAGGTGGGGCTCGAGGTTTCACATTTGATGGTGGTCTTGTCACCTCGTACCTCTTCCCATAAAGCTGGCAGCTGAGGGAATGAGGTACGTGTAAAACTGGGTGACAACAGACTGTCGAATATGTGAATCTGGAGCTCTGTGAATAGCTGAGTAGCTGTGGAGTAGCTGTCCCCATGTCAGTGTTTCTGTCATCAAATGTGCCGTTGATGCTCTAGTGTGACTGTCCCGCCCCACCGCGGGTGGCAGGGATCCCCACGTGGCAGCCCCCAGACTCGCTCTCTCCAGCTCATCCACCCTCTAGAAGTTTCCCCACTCTCAGTAGGAGTGGACGCTGCAGCTCTNCAAATGTGCCGTTGATGCTCTAGTGTGACTGTCCCGCCCCACCGCGGGTGGCAGGGATCCCCACGTGGCAGCCCCCAGGCTCGCTCTCTCCAGCTCATCCACCCTCTAGAAGTTTCCCCACTCTCAGTAGGAGTGGACGCTGCAGCTCTGTGTGTGTCCTCGTGCCCCGTGTGACATTGCACGACTAACCACAGTCTGTGTTTGCACGCTTCCTCCCGTGCTCTTGGGACCAAGCAGCGTGGCGGGAACGCAGAGGCTGGATTGTGCTAGTCAGGACTTACTCCTGCTGAGATTTGGGGTGAGTACAGGCCGGCCTGGTCCCGCGGGGGGCACGGAGGCCACTCCCTAGGAGTGGAGGGTCAGCAGGTCTCCGGAGGTCGCGCCCGGGAGAGGAGCCCTCAGCTGCAGAGAACGTGACCTTGCCGCCCGGCTGCCACCTGAGTGGTCAGAACACGGCCCGAGTCTCCCTTGCATCCGTGCACACGGGTGTCCCTCCCACAGCAGCAGTGCTGCTGGCCATGCCCTGCGTGCACGTTCTCGGAGGGAACAGGGCCCGGAGCATCAGGGTTCACAAGGCTGCCCTGCCCTGGGCCTTTCCATCCAGAGGCCAGTGTTTAACACAGAAGTGCCCCGGCATCTGGGGGTCGGCCACCACTGAGGGGACACCCTCCCTNCTTGGTATTTCTGTCTACAGAAAAGGAATTGTGCTGACATGGCTGCTTTGCCCCCACGAGAGGGGAAATGAGGACTGGTGGCGGCAGCCTTGGGGCCTTCACTCCTGTCCCTAGGTCTCCCTTATTCGGGAGCCTCCCTTGTTCCAGCCTCCTTCTCCCTGTCCTTCTAACAAACACAGCAGCTTTGTGCACTGTTTTCTTAGAATTCTCTGAGTTGACTTCATCCGAGGAACCTCTTTCTTGCTAAGGCATTAATGGATTCTTTTTCCTAGATAATATTGGAAATAACACAGTGAAGGCAACTTACTTTAAGCCCAGGGATGAGGGGTGCTCTAATGCTAATAATATCAAGAATTATGGCACGATAAGGGGTGGGAGGGCAGGCATTGAAGCCACCTTAAATAGCAATCATACTGCATGGCCTCTGTCTGTGTCCAGAAGCATGGCACACAATCTGTTCCAGGCACCCCTGGAGAGCTTGCAGGTCATACTGGGATCTATTGACGTCTGCATTTCAGGTTCCTTCCCTGAGCTTCTGCTGATGCTGCTGTGTATGAGCGTGTGTTTATTTAAATCCAGAAATAGTAAAATTTACTTTTTGGGGTGTACTATGAGTTTTAACACTTGGTTTTTTTAATTTTTATTTTATTAAAGTATTTACAATGTTGATTTAAGTATTTACAAACTTGATTTACAATGTTATGTTCATTTCTGCTGTTCAGCAAAGTGATTCATTATACATGTATATATGTACATTCTGAGAGGGTGATGGCATCCCACTCCAGTACTCTTGCCTGGAAAATCCCATGGACAGAGGAGCCTGGTAGGCTGCAGTCCATGGGGTCACTGAGAGTTGGACATGACTCAGGGACTTCACTTTCACTTTTCACTTTCATGCGTTGGAGAAGGAAATGGCAACCCACTCCAGTGTTCTTGCCTGGAGAATCCCAGGGACGGGGGAGCCTGGTGGGCTGCCGTCTATGGGGTCACACAGAGTCGGACATGACTGAAGCGACGCAGCAGCAGCAGCAGCAGCATGTACATTATTTTTCATATTCTTTCCCATTATGGTTTATCACAGGATATTGAACATAGTCTCCTGTGCTTCATGTGGCACCTTGTTGTTTCTGCATCCTGTGTATAATAGTCCGCATCTGCTAATCCCCAACTCCCAGTCCCTTCCTCCCCCAGCCCTTTCACCCTTGGCAACCAACCACAAGTCTGTTCTGTATGTCTGTAACAGTGTGTTTTGACACCACAGTAAGAATATAGACTAGTTCCGTCACTCTCAGTCAATCCTCATCCCTCACACCCAGCCCCTGACAATGATCCATTTTCTGTTGCTATAGTTATCAGTAATTTTTGAAAACATCGTATAAATGGAATCATAAATTATGCAACTATGAGACTGGCTTCTATCACTCAGCATAATGCCTTTGGGATTCACCCGAGTGGCTGCATATATTAATAGTTTGTTCCTTTGTTCCTTTTTATTGCTAAGTAGTATTCCACTGAAGGCTTAGTCATTCGCCCATGGAAGGGCATTTGAAGTGTCTCCCATGAGGGGTGATTATGAGTAGAGGTGTCTCCTATTTTGTGTGAACATAAAATGGCAACCCACTCCAGTACTGTTGCCTGGAAAATTCCATGGACAGAGGAGCCTGGTAGGCTACAGTCTATGAGGTCGCAAAGAGTTGGACACAATTGAGCGACTTCATTTTCTCAAGCCTTATCATGGCTAAATACCTAACAAAGGGATAGCAAGTCCTGTGATAAATGTGTCAAATAATATAAAATAAAAATAATTGTAAGAAATTGCCAAATATTTTCCATTACTCCAAAACAAGTGATAATATGGAAATGGCTCTTCTAGTGCCTCAGAGCTCACCCATCTAAAAGCAAAGCCAAAGAGTATTCTTTTCTGAAAGAAGCAGCCATTAATAATTTGTTTGACTCAACGTTTGTGCCTTCTCACAGCTGTGAGAATTCACCCTGGGGGAAAGCAAGTACTCTGTGCCTTTTTATACCAAACTTGGGCAGGCTTTGTATTGAGCTTAGACGGCTAAGTTTGGAGCACTATCTGGTTCACAGCATCGAGCGAAGCCTAGAATGTGCAGTGGGAGACTGGCAGGCTTTCTGCCTAAGCCCAGAGGAAGAAAACAAGCCCGAGGGTCTGCAGCATAGCACTGCATATGCATGATGAGAAGCGACAACACCCGAACTGACCTTCCAAACAGTATCATGAGAAAAGGAAGCAGCTAAAGTGTGACAGTCCTCTAGTACTTCTGCTTGTTGGTTGTCTTTTTGTCTGATGGGTCTGNGCCCGAGGGTCTGCAGCATAGCACTGCATATGCATGATGAGAAGCGACAACACCCGAACTGACCTTCCAAACAGTATCATGAGAAAAGGAAGCAGCTAAAGTGTGACAGTCCTCTAGTACTTCTGCTTGTTGGTTGTCTTTTCGTCTGATGGGTCTGAGCCCCTGAAACAATCCCTGCAGTCTGAATCTCTGAGAATTAAAATTAGCGAACATCCAACCCACCCTCTTATGGAACCCATCAGCAATTGCACACAATAAGAGTTTAACCAAACCCTAGGAAAAACTTTTCACTAATCACAGAAAAAGTCATACTTTACTTACAGTATTTTAACACATCCCACTGTGTTAAACCCAGGGGAATGATGGTTATATAAAGGATACATGTACATTTCAGAGGTAACATTTTATAACTTTTCTAAATTTATTTTTTCCAATTTAAATCCTATACTAGCATAGCTTTAAATCACTCCTAGGACAATTATAAAATAGAAAAATTGATATATATATAAAGGGCATAATGGATCAAGGATCATATCAGACAAACCTATAATTATAAGAATTATGGTGAATGATAAGTAGCAATTGGAGAACCTCAGAAGGCTTTCCAGCTTATCTTGGATGACCACCCAAAAGTTTCATTGCTCCAGCAAACATTTTGTCTCTGCAGTCTGGAAAAACTGAACTGGAACTCTTAGGCAACATGACTTCCTCCTTCTCTCAGGATATTTAGCACTCTGGGGCAGTCCCTTCCAGAAGTCAGAAGTTTGGAGATCCTACAACAGCTAAAACCCAACAATGAAGTGGCCACCCCTATCATCTAGTGACATCTGTCTAGTCCCTTACCCCTCCCCTAAAATGGCTAGACACAGCTGCCTAGCCTTCCTGAAGTTTCTCCCTACTTCTGCGTTCACCTTTCCCTTCTCTGAAAAGAAACCAGGGCTAGGAGTTCCATTCTTTTCTTTTAAGTTATCTAGAATGCAAATAGTAGGTGGGTATTTGTGGTCACCTTAATTTGAAATGCTCTCTTCTTCCCCTGAAGGTAGTATACAGTATATGAAATTGAGGAGTAATAAAGGATACATATTTTTCTATTTACCAAGTTTGTATTATTCAAAATAAAGCAATGCTAACATTGAAGTGTCCTAGTCAAGAACCGCAAATAGCTCCACCTGAGTACTTTTCTAGATTTTTATTCTATCTTTAGGTCTCTGTGACTTCTTATGTATCCAAAATTGATGTGAATTACTCATTGAAATTTGAAATGGTAATTTTTAGTCACCAAATAGGAATGAAAAATAAAAATGATTGCTTCAAGATCCTACAAGATGTTTTGCTGCAATTACATACCAGGTTTAATAATGGTCAAGTCTGACACATCCATTCCAGCATCCTGTTCAAATTAATTGAAGCAAAATATTTGTGGGTCTTCTCTCTCTTTTCGCCTCTGGAAATTTATAATTCAAAAGAATGAAAGGAGCCTGATTGTTAACTAAAGAGAGTTCACTAGGTTGCTTCTTTAGGGTGTTTTCGTTGTTAAAGCTGCACAGCCACAAATTACTGTTACTTGTTACCTGTCTCTACCTTCAGTAACATTACCTGGAGATCAAGCTGCACTGAGAGATGCTATTTTTATATAATGCCACAGGGCATATGCATAGTTTTCCACTTCTGATATTATGTAACAGAAAGCCATTAGAACTAGTTCCAAATGAATCCTTTTGTTTAACCAGTTTCTAAAGAACTCATCTTTTAAATATACCAGCTATTTTGTATAGCTGAACAATTATGATTCTCAGAGGTCACTGTGTGAACCACAAAAATAGCAATGTGATGGTCGAGAGCAGTTCGATTTCTTATTTTCCTTATATGCCTTCTTTCTGGTGTAAAAGCATTAAGGAATTTTGACATAATGATAAGCTGCTATTTAAAGTCCCCACTTGTGAGATTGGAATGCAGTGCATTCAGAAGAAATGCACATACTATACATTCACTCTGAGCGAGAGCCCACAACAGAGAGCCCACTTTTGTGCAGAAGTGGGAAGCAATTCATGTTTAAGATTTCTGTGACCTTGATTACATTGACTGTGGAGGTGATTATCAGAAAAATTGGATAATATCTTTGGGACTCTTATAGGGTCTTTTAGGAAGCAAAATATGCTGGTGATAACTAAAAACATTTTATTGCTATCCAGATGTTTTGTTCTGGTAATGCCAAACATCTGGATGTTAAGAAACATTTGGACAATTGAATGCATTTTTAAAGTTGGGGTTTTTTTAATGTGAATTTGTTTGCTATCGTGGCCATGGCTGCCTAGTCAACATCAGAACATGACTGTTTTGTAGTTTTATATCATAATGCTGGAACATAATCTCAACGGTATATCTAGAAGAGATTTCTTTCCCAGGTATAATCCTCCTGGATTTCTGAAGAAATTGCATTCAGTTGTGTAAGGGATGTTTATAAGAAAACTACATGGATGAGTGATCATTATCCAATTAAGTTGATGTTTTACAGGAGGGACCTTGCAAACCCAAGGTTACACATCAAGATGGAATTGAAGGAAACTTAATCTCAATTCAAGGAACTGGAAAGTGATCCTAAGGGTTATAAACATTCATAGGCTAAACCTATCACCTAAAACAAGCAAAACATATAGAATGAAATTGTCACTAAGGGAAATCACTATAAAATTGATGAAAAATATTGATCTCCTTGGAATTACAGTTATGGAAGTAAAGCTGTGTTTGATCTAAAGATATACTGAACAAACAGAATCAAACAGAAATTTGAAGCAATTAAAAGATGTTAGAGCTATGTTAGAAAATAACATTTCTTATGTTTAAAGAAAACAGTTGATGAGAATAGGAAACATTACCCCATTTGTGTCCTTCCTTAGTTCTCTGGAAAAATTTTTGTGCCTGCTATATACTCAATTAGATGCTCGTTTCTTCTAAAAATATCCCAAAACTAAGCAGCCAAGTTCTTAGCATTGTGATTGTTGACAAAGAAAGATAAAACATCTCCATTCTGCAGTCTAAGTGCCTCCAGGTACTTTTTTCTAAGTTTGTCTCTCTAGACCAAAAAGTAATACAAATTAACAAAAGCTTCCAACAGTTCCTATATCAGTTACTCATTTACTTTACATACACTCAGTAAACATATACTATAAGGAACTCATCTTGCTAAAGGAAAAGGGAAGGGAAGGGATGAGATACAATGAGAATATGAGATACAATGTCCCAAGGACTGTGCCAGATGTTTTATATCTGTGTGGCTATTTGAAGAGATGATTACTACCTTCAACAAGTTTGCAATATAGTAAAAAGGAGATACAAGTACTCTACCCACAATCCAAGGCAGAATGTGAGCAGCACTACAAGACAAACACCAACCAAATTGCCTATGACAGCAGTGAGGAAGAAACCGTTTCCAACTGGGGAGGTCAAGAAATACTACTCATTGAAGAATAGCTAGCATTTCAATAGGAGTAGATAACATTGGTGGGCAGAAGTTGAGGGAGCTAGAGGTTAGCATATAAAGCTATGGGATGTAAAGTATAGAACTGGAGAGGAATGGAAAGTGGACACAAATAAACACAGCTGAACTGATGCATCGGATACATCAGTGCCTCCCAAACATGTCAGAATCAAAGAATTACTTGTGTGTACATGCATGTACCTGTGGAGAACAAACATTAATTCCTCAGCACCATTTATTTTTTAAATATAAGTTTATTTATTTGAATTGGAGGCTAATTAATTTACAATGTTGTATTGGTTTTGCCATACATCAACATGAATCCACCATGGGTGTACATGTGTTCCCCATCCTGAACCCCCCTCCCACCTCCCTCCCCATACCATCCCTCTGGGTCATCCCGGTGCACCAGCCCTGAGCATCCTATATCATGCATCAAACCTGAACTGGTGATTCATTTCATATATGATATTATACATGTTTCAATGCCATTCTCCCAAATCATCCCACCCTTGCCCTCTCCCACAGAGTCCATAAGACTGTTCTATACATCTGTATCTCTTTTGCTGTCTCGCATACAGGGTTATTGTTACCATCTTTCTAAATTCCATATATATGTGTTAGTATACTGTATTGGTATTTTTCTTTCTGGCNGATCCTGTTGTGATTTATGTCGGAGAGTGTTTTGCCTATGTTCTCCTCTAGGGGTTTTATAGTTTCTGGTCTTACGTTTAGATCTTTAATCCATTTTGAGTTTATTTTTGTGTATGGTGTTAGAAAGTGTTCTAGTTTCATTCTTTTATAAGTGGTTGACCAGTTTTCCCAGAACCACTTGTTAAAGAGATTGTCTTTTCTCCATTGTATATTTTTGCCTCCTTTGTCAAAGATAAAGTGTCCAAAGGTCCATAGGCTTTCTTTTTTGTTCCATTGATCTACATTTCTGTCTTTGTGCCAGTACCATACTGTCTTGATGACTGTGGCTTTGTAGTAGAGCCTGAAGTCAGGCAGGTTGATTCCTCCAGCCTCGCTCTTTCTCAAGATTGCTTTGGCTATTTGAGGTTTTTGTATTTCCATACAAATTGTGAAATCTGTGAAAAATACCATTGGTAGCTTGATAGGGATTGCATTGAATCTATAGACTGCTTCCTCAGCACCATTTAAACTTTTTTATTCAGAAGCTCCAGAATACATTTTTGGCAAACATTTTTCTTCTTCAAATAAGCACTCGAAGTGATTGCTGATATCTGGTAAGTTTGGGGAACATTGGAATGTGAGGCATAGAATTGAGGATGGCCTTGCATTTGGCTCTTATTTAGAAGACAATCCATTGGCAAGTGAGATTTCCCACTTCTCGGGTCAATAAGCAAAATATTTCTGAATTTTTTTTGTGTCTTTATCCTTCTGACTCATAAATCACATTTTTATAATTGAAGTATAATTGAAATGCAATGCTGTGTTAATAATGGCTGTACAGCAAAGTGACTCTGTTATACATATATATATGCACTTCTTAATGTTATTTTACATTGTTGATATTGAATATAGTTCCCTGTGCTGTACAGTAGGACTTTGCTGTTTATCCATCCTATATAAAAATACTCACATTTCCTAACCCTAACCTCCCACTCCACTCCTCCTCCAGCCCCCTCCACCTCAGCAACCGCCAGTCTGTTCTATACGTCCCTGTTAAATCACATCCTTTAAAGAACCCAGGCCTATCAGATAGATGCAACACCAAGCCCCCACATGCCTGTGTTGAGCAGCTAAGGGAAATGTGAAGTGTGAGTGCCCACAGCCCAGACAGGAGGCTGCTGCCACATTATGTGCTATTATTGTGTTGAACTGGGCTATGTTCTCAGTAGAAGGTTTATATGGTCCTCTGAAGGCAATTTAAAACAATGTTCTATAGCTCACACCCTCCTCTGGGTTGCCCCCCCTGGCAGGGCTGGGACTTGTTTTGAGTGGTCAGGGAATGCCGATCTTGGCCTCTTGTGTTTAAATAGAAAAAGCACACAAGCTGTGGGAGAGTGGAGAGACAAAATGAAGAGACATTGCTTTGGGATTCCAGTCTTTTTGATTTTAGTAAAGAATGCTCTCCTGTCTGTGCTATGATGCTGATACCAAGCTCTTTATTAAAATCTTAGTGGAGGAGAGTCTGGAGACCCCTCCTCTCATGGGCCTCAATTCTTGGTAAGGACGCAAAGAAGAATCTAAGGTCTTACCCACTGCAAGAAAGTTTACTGAAGATAAGGAAAGAAAGAACACAGGGAGAATACCTCAAGGGAGAGGTGGGCCAGGCCAAGGGAGGCCAGGAGATTTTTAGGCAAGGTCATTTGCATAACCCAGGAGGTCATTGATTGATTGTCTTGACTGACAGCTGCAGGTGATATAACAAGATGTTCTATTGCACATATCTTTCCTGTAGTTCAGGCTATTATAATTAGATATAGGTATTTATGGAATATTTATGAGCAGTTAATGAGCCCAATGGCTGCCAAAGGTTACTTTAGTACAGATAGTGAGGCATGCGCCAGGGTAGGGAAAATCCTCAGTCAGTGGGAGGTTTTTCTGGCCCCTTAACTATTTTGGAGTATTGATAGAGACATATTTGGGGCAGGATTGGTAAATAGTTTGGTGGGATTAGATAGCCATTGGATGTTTAGCTGAAGGTGTCATCTCTCATTGCTCTCAGCTAACTTCCTTCTTAACAAAATGATGCTTTTATTGCACCCTAGCAGAGGACCATGGAGCACCATGGCATTTTGAATGTCCAAGGAAAGGATTGAAGAATGATTCGAAGCAGAGGTTAAGGCAGAGGATGGAGGTTAAGAACTGAGATTCTTGGTCTCTACTCTCTGGCTTCAAATCAAGACTGTGTGATCTTTAGCAAGATCGTGCCTCTCAGGGACTCATCTTCACCTTTAAAATTGGCCTGCTGGCAGCACGTAACTCACGGGGCCATTGTGAGGACTGAGTAAGTTCATATGTCAAGTACTTAGGACCTGGCATATAAATAACATGTGTGTTACTTGTTCAGTCCTATTCGACTCTTTGCAACCCCATGGACTGTAGCCTGCCAGGGTCCTCGATCCATAGAATTCACCAGGCAGGAATACAGGGTTGAGTAGCCATTCCCTTCTCCAGGAGATCTTCCCAACCCAGGGATCTAACCTGTGTCTCCCACATTACAGGTGGTTTCTTTACCTTCTGAGCCACCAGGGAAGCTCTAAATATTAATATAGTGTAAAAGTATCCAGTTATTTATTTTCTATTGGTTTCTTTGCTCTTGACTTGCAACTGATGTCTTTTTCCTTCACATTTAACATGTTCTCTGCACATTTCCCAAGTTAAAGAATTAACGTTATATGCAGAAAAATGCATATTTTAAAAACTATTATTCTTTAATTTCAAATGGAAAAGTTTGATGTTTGAATTCTACAATATTTGTATGTGTCTCTGTGTATGTGTGAGATAGTGTACAACAAAGATTGTGCAANGCACATTTCCCAAGTTAAAGAATTAATGTTATATGCAGAAAAATGCATATTTTTAAAACTATTATTCTTTAATTTCAAATGGAAAAGTTTGATGTTTGAATTCTACAATGTTTGTATGTGTCTCTGTGTATGTGTGAGATAGTGTACAACAAAGATTGTGCAATCTCTTTCTCCATTACATGTCTGTTCAAATAGAAGACTAATGCATTTTTGTGAGCAAGCAGCCCTTTCTCCATTACATGTCTGCTCAAATAAATGACTGATGTATTTTTGTGAGCAACCAGGTCACAAGCTGAAGTTTGGATTGATTCATGTGACTTCTCCTAAGAACTTGCAAACTGTTCTTTATCTTTTTCTTTTTTCTAGCTGTGTTCATTGACCTGCACCTTGACGGTTTGTGTGATGCTCATGGGCTACAGATCAAAATTACAGAAAATAAGGAAGAAGTAATAGAAAGAAAAGATTAGAAAGGAAGCATGTTACAAATTGCTAAAAGACTGTTATTGCTGTTGTTTAGTCGCTAAGTCGTGTCCAACTCTTTCGCGATCCCAAGGACTGTAGCCCACAAGGCCCCTCTGTCCATGGGATTTCCCAGGCAAGAATACTGGAGTGGGTTGCCATTTCCTTCTCCAGGGGATCTTCCTAACCCAGAGATTCAATCTGCATCTCCTGCATTGGCAGGCAGATTCTTTACCATTGAGCCACCAGGGAAGCTGACAGTATTACTCAGCCATTAAAAAAGAATGAAATAATGCCAGTTGCAGCAACATGCTTGGAACTAGAGAATATCGTTGCTGTTCCTCGTGTTGCTGTTCAGTCACTAAGTTGTGTCCAACTCTTCACCACCCTATGGATTGTAGCACACCAGACTCATCTGTCTTTCCCTATTTCCCTGAGATTGCTCAGATCCATGTCTATTGAACTGGTGATGGTGTCTAACCATCTCATCCTCTGCCACCCACTTCTTCTGCCTTCTGTCTTTTCCATTATCAGGGTCTTTTCCAATGAGTCAGTTCTTCACATCAGGGGGCCAATGTATCAGCACCTTATTTTAAAAGAATCATGGATCACCAAGGTGGGTAGGATCCATCACCCTCTAGATTCATCAGATTCATCTGGGGGATTCTATTCACGGAACTTCTGACAAGTGCCGAGTTTTAAACAAACTTCCAGGTGATGCCAATGCTGTGATCCCTGGACCGACACTCTGAGAAACACTGCAGAGGACTTTTCTCCCCATACCTTTCCTTCATGCCACTTTATTCATTTTTTTTCTATTAAAAATAATAGTATTCCCTTAATTTCTTCCTGCTTTAAGCTGATTTAGCTTTCGTTGGAGTTACTGCCATTTATCGTACTCTGTCATCTCTGTTTGTAAAGTAGTCCTCACCCCTTTACAATGGATTCTTCCTTCCCCAGCCCCATCTCCACTTGCCCTGCTGCTGTCAGCCCACACCTTGCCTCCTGCTTCTCATGTACACATCCTGCTCTAATAGCCAGGACAGCCTGCAGCAGAGACTGTTCACTGGGTCAGGGCACAGAAAAGAGAGATCTTGAGGTTGGGTTAAAGCAACAAAGCTGTTATCCAGGAGTGCACTGGGCCAGGAAGAAGCAAACAGCAGGGTCTGAGGTCAAATGCTGAGTGATAGACATGAGACGTGTTGAGCTAAATATCAGGTGAGGACTGTACCAGACATCTGTCACTTTGGCTTTCCTATCACCCTTTCCCTCTTTCTGATAGAACATCTGCCTTTTCCTTTAAAAAGCTGTTTCTCTTATACTCTGTGGGCTGATCATTTGGGGCCTCACATCATTACTCCTTGGAGAGTGAAATGGCAACCCACTCCAGCATTCTTGCCTGGAGAAACCCACGGACCGAAGAGCTTGGTGGCCTGTAGTCCATAGGTCACAAAGAGCCCGACACAACTGAAGCGACTTAAGACACGTGCATGCATCATTACCCAGACTTCCCTGGGGGTTCAAATGCTAGAGAATCTGCTTCCAGTGCGAAAGATCTGGGTTTGATCCTTACATCAGGAAGATCCCCTGGAGAAGGGAATGGCTACCTAACCCAGTATTCTGGCCTGGAGAATTCCATGGACAGAAGAGCTTGGCGGGCTATAGTCAGTGGGGTCACAAAGAGTTGGACATGACTGAGCGACTTTCACTTTCATCATTATTCCATCACGAGAATAAAAGCTTAGCAGGTATAAATGCTAAACTGTTCATTTACTCTGCTCAGGGTCTAGAACTGTGCCGGCCCATAGTCAGCAGGTATTTAATGAGACGGTATAGGAAACATTCGATGAATATGTGAATATTCAGGTTGCAGTGGAACTCTACAACAATGCCAGCATTACATGGAATAGCCTGCTGACTGCTGGAGTCTGAGTGTTACGGGATCAAAATAAAAACCACCCCTCCCACCCCCCCCCCAAAAAAAAAANAATGCTGCCTTAGAAACACATAAAAGTCTTCTCAGTTTACAGAGACAGATTAAGTAAACAAGAAAATATCACATATTTTCTCTCTGTGGTTGAGGTCATTTTTAATGCACTACATTTTATTCTCTTTAATGTCCGTCTCCAGCACACCTACCCTCTCCCAGTCACCTCTTCATTCCACCATGATGGAAATACCTAATTCCTTTCAAAACACATTTCCCTCCATTGGAAAGGTCAGGGACTGACATTTCTAGAATTTTCTCTGACTCAGATACTATCTAAATGTGTTGACTGCCTAAAGGTTGAGGTGGGTAATTGGACATAGGTTTCATTTTCTCTCTTCTGGAATTAGTATTTTTTAAACTTCACAACCATACATTAGTCTTCTTTTTTTCCTTCTTTTTTTAACACTGATGTCAAAATATTCACTTTTGTTATTACACAAATGAACCAATCACATCACAAACAACCTTCTCTCAAACAGTTTAGAACAAGAAGTAACTGTATAGGATACTTCAAAAATGCACCATCTGGGTGATTTTTATTATTTAAGAACTATGAATTTTTATTAAAATCACATTTTTTCATGAATGTATGTATACATACATGAACTTGTGGAAGACTTAAATGCTACACAGAAGCATGAAAACATTAAACAGCCATCACTACTGCTGGCTCCAGGCATATAGTATCTCTTTTCATTAAAACAGGACCTTTTTTCAGCAGTAAGAACATGGCAAGACCTGAAGGAGGTCCAGCCTTTTGGCACAGGAGTGCAGACACAGCTCTACTGTTTGACGCTGAAATGCTATTTATTAGATAAACATTACATGGAAATAGCCAAAGAACACAAGGCCATTGCTTGAGTGGGCTTTTTTTGCCACCACTTACTTCTTTTCATGTTATCTCCTTAAAGAGGACTTTCATACCAGAGCAACCTTGAGGAAAATGAGACCACAAAAAAAGCATTCATGATGGCGATTTTCTAGACCCTCCATTCTATTATTTTGGATATTTCCTTTTGAACACGGGCTCTCTTTCCCACAGCTATGCTTGGCCTCCTGATTTGCAATGACGTTATGTCTGTGTTGGGGACTTCCCAAACAGCTACTAGAAAAATTAGTGCCACAAATGTAACATAAAGAGCTGAATTCTAGCCTCTGGTGTTTCGCTCTAATTCAAGGATTCTTTGACTATACATGGAGTCTTGATACAGAGATTTTTTTTTTTTTATCATTTATGGGGATGTAAGAGAAAATAAAGGTAAAAGTAAAACCCATATGCCAGATACATNTGCAATGACGTTATGTCTGTGTTGGGGACTTCCCAAACAGCTACTAGAAAAATTAGTGCCACAAATGTAATAAAAAGAGCTGAATTCTAGCCTCTGTTGTTTCGCTCTAATTCAAGGATTCTTTGACTATACATGGAGTCTTGATACAGAGATTTTTTTTTTATCATTTATGGGGATGTAAGAGAAAATAAAGGTAAAAGTAAAACCCATATGCCACATACATGTCATCAACACTGCATCCAATTCTTCCCAGTTCTGTCAGTTGATATTTACCAAGCATCTTCTGTTTAAAAGATAAAATTTTCCAGGGGCTACTATGATAAACAAGAAAAAAAATGTTATTTTCAAAGAACTTACAGTCTAGTAGGAATACGAGGGAGAAAATATTTGCCATACACACTTCTAGATTTGAACCAAAAGAAAAATACAAATAAATGAAAATTTAAAATGAAGAACATATCTTAGGAAGAGAATGAAGAAGATAGATTAGAGATGCTTTAATGAAGGAAAATTATTTGAGTTACATCTTATAGAGTGGTTAAAAGTTCAAAGCACTGGAATTGGAAACAGCAGACAAAAAGGCATGTGCCAGCATCAGAAACAAGCAAAGTAGGTGCCTAATTCAAGAGCAGTGAATAGCCCAGTTGTGCAGCCATGACCTGTGCGGGCAGCTTATGGTTTCGTTCAGGATGGCGACACAACCCACACACACCGCTTCGTGGTTCTTTCTCTCCTCTGCCTGGCTCGCCAGCATCAGCTCATGCTAGTCAGCGTCCCATCGCAGTTGGCTTCCATTATAATTGACAAAGTCCCAAGACAGCCAAGATCAGAAAGAAATTAGGTTGGACCTAATCCTAATCGGAAGGATTAGAAGATAAATTGATTGTAGATTCCTAAATATGAATAAGAAACTTCAGGCCCTTAATGCTTACTGCCATTAGCAACAGAACTAAGTGAAGCGCTGCCCAGGTGGACCTGGTGGTAAGGAATCCAGCTGCCAATGCAGGAAGCGCACAGGACGCGAGTTCAACGCCTGGGCTGGGAGGAGCCCCAGGAATAGGGGCTGGCACCCCACTCCAGTACTCGTGCCTGGAGAATCCCATGGGCAGAGGAGTCTGGCAGGCTATAGCCCGTGGGGCTGCAAAGAATCAGACATGACTAAGTGACTGAGCACATAGAACTGAGGGAAGCTCAACAAATATTCTTTTGAAATAATGAGTGTATGATGGGAAGAATAAGAAAGTCTATCAAATTTTTGCAAGTAGCTAAAGTTATGAGCAAATGGTTAGATATTCGGTCAGTCTGCCTTTCAAATTTGCCATATTTTTATTAACATAAGTATATTTAAAACATGATCTATTTATTCAAAGATTGCTAATATTTAAATTTCTACATTCCCCTGAGCATATAGGTTTCCTGTTAGGTTGTGCTTCTGTAGTTCAAAATGGGGAGAAATTCTTGCTGTAGCCCCACATTTGATTTCCAAATTGTTGAAAATCAACATATCCTTTTTTTCTAACTCTCTTCTCAAACCTCCACTTTTCAAACTGAAATGCTCTGACAGTATTTATGTTTTTAATTTTCTAACATGATCAAGAAAAATAGAAAATGTATGACGGGGAAGATCAATTGCTACTGAAAATGCAACCCCGTCACAATTTATCTTAAAAGCCCAGGACTAACGAAAAAGAGTTAAATCTATTTGTTTTTAAGGAAAAGCTTTCCTCAGTTCAACTTTAAGAGATGATTAATTGCAGTGATTTTCTCATGTGTTCACTGATCTCACTGGGCTGCCTGCATTGAATTCAAGTGGCAGTTGGGGCTGAATAGCTTTACATCTTCTATATCACATGTCCTGNTGTTTTTAAGGGAAAGCTTTCCTCAGTTCAACTTTAAGAGATGATTAATTGCAGTGATTTTCTCATGTGTTCACTGATCTCACTGGGCTGCCTGCATTGAATTCAAGTGGCAGTTGGGGCTGAATAGCTTTACATCTTCTATATCACATGTCCTGCTTCCAATGTAATTACAAGTTTCTAGAAGCTGAATATAAAGAACTCATTTAGGATGGCTATTCAGGTTGTTTACTATACAGCATACATACAGGTATTCAGAACTGTAAACTCATTCAGTTCCTAATAGGCTTTTTTTTTTCTTTTTATGAATAAACCTCTTGAAACAGGGAGGTTTTGCTTTAATAAGTACATCGATGTTAAATTTTGCCTTTAGACCAAAGTCCAAAAATGAGGTTTGATTTTTTGCCATTGCACTGTAAATCTGTGTTCACATCAGGGGCCTGGTTCCCTGGTGCTCATTGAGCAGGCTCAACATCTGAAAACAAGAAAAAAAAAGAAGTGCCTCTTTCTTCTATGGGAAGATGACAGTGGTCGATCTGGAACTATGAGCCATAAAGAGGAGAAGCTCACGGTTCTGTCTATAGTTTTAAAGCAAGAGTAATTTCAGAAAATTTTCAGTCAGCAAATTGGTACCCTCAGTGTTTTGAGTTTGGTCTTTGTCATTTTGTACTTTATTTGTATGGTCAACATTCTGTCCCTTGCTTTGCCTTCTACTTCCTTTTATCCAAAAAAAAAGGCATATTTTTATATTCTCTGCCCTGTTTCAGGGCAGAAAAAATTGAAAATTGAAAATTCCTATGACACATTTAATAAGTGTAAAAAGTAACCTGTCATATAGTGGAGTGCTTCTGTTTCTGTAAAGCAATAATAATAATATTATCTAGATTAAACACTATTGCAATTTTCATGAAATTGTGTTCATTCTCAATAAGATCTTTTTTGAAATGTTAGCAGGCAGATCTGTTCTTTTGCACCAGCTTCATTTTTCTCCCCAAGAATAAAATAGATTATCATGGGTCTTCATTTTATCTAGTCACTCTCAGATTGCTGTTTGTCCATGCCAGCAACTAAATTATGAAAGACCATCAATCGTTAAATATAATATATCCGTCTGAAATTGTGAGACCAGCTAACCTGACCAGTAAATGATTGGCAAGATCCATTTAGTTACACAATAAATGGACTTCCCACCATTTCTAATACTCTATCATGCGTATATTCCCTGGATATGTAGTCACCACCATAATGTTCAAATAATAATATCCCTGAGCTACTGCTACTTGGGATGGGAGCATCCAAACTGCTGCCCAATGAAGAAATCTATTTTCAGTTCTGACTCTAAGCATACAGCAGCTCTCACTGTCGAAGGGGGATTCCTACTCCCCTTCCAGGACCATGACACACAGAATGTTGAGTCCATTAAGACAACACGCAAACTAAAGCGCAAGGAAAGCCAGAAGCAGACAGGAAAGTCTAAGAGGGTGAGGGTGTCCTGTGGCTACCAGGCAGCCATAGTGGCTGATGGGGAAGCAGACAGCTGGCATTTGCAGATGTCATGGGAGGAAACGCCGGAAACATTCTCTTTTCCAAGTGTTACTTCTTGCAAAGGAGTAAGAAATTGCCTTTGAGGAGCTTAAATTCTTCAAAGGATCGGGGAGAGGAAATGAACACTCGGACAGGGGAGAATCCTAGGTGCTAGCCAAGGTAAAAAGAAACTCAGAACAGGCTCAGGTGCTTGGGGTTCACTGTGAAGGCTGAGAGCACCGATGTTGCTAACTACAGGTGGGGACACCCTCTGTGAGGGCGCAGTACTTGAACTGAAATTGGGGGCAGAGAATTCAACCAGAAGGAATGGAACACAAAGTTCCTGGGACATAAAGAAGACTTTCCGTTCATTTGCTAGGGCTGCCATAGCAAACACCACAGTCTGTTGGGCTTAAACAACAGAAACATGTTTCCTCACAGTTCTGGAGGCCAGAAGTCTGAGATCAAGGTGTCAGCAAGTTTGGCTGATTTTCTGAGACCCCCCTCCTGGGCTGGTGAGTGCTCCCTTGTCTTTACACCTTCATGTGGCCCTCCGACTGTGGGTATCTGTGTCCTAATCTCTTCTCGTAAGGACACCAGTCACACTGGGTTAGAGCCCTCCCTAATGACCTCATGCTCAGTGGCTAAGTCGTGCCTGACTCTGCAACCCCATGGACTGTAGCCCGCCAGGCTCCTCTGTTCATGGGATTATCCAGGCAAGAATACTAGAGTGGGTTGCCATTTCTTCCTCCAGAAGATCTTCCAGACTCAGGGATCAAACCCATATCTCCTACGTTTCCTCATTGGTGGGCGGATTCTTTACCACTGAGCCACCTGGGAAGTTGAATGACCTCTTTTACCTTAACTAAGGACCTTCTTAAAATCCCTCTTTCCAAATACGGTCCCATTCTGAGGTGCTGGGGTGAGGAGACTTTAACATATGAATTTGGGGTACACTGTTCAGCTCATTAGAAGCTCGGTGTGTTCAGGAGACAGAAAGAGTTCTGGAATGGCCATAGAAGCCGAGCAAAAGCCGGTCAAGGAGCGGCAGCAGGGGGAGAGAGCAGACCCCACATTTTACTTTATGTGTCTTATTCCCTGCCTGGCACAGCCAAGCTAAGCTCTTCCCATGACTTCAGTGCTTTATTCAGTGTATCTTATTCCCAATGATTTTTGAGTGGCTTATGTATTGCACCACTTTAGTAAACAATTTTAAATGTTTTCCTATGTGATTTTGAAGTCATTGGCACATTACAATGATAAATTACTTCTTATGTCATAGCATTACAGTGAGGATTTTACTAGACAAAAGCATGTAGACACTAGCGTTCAAAGCAACCACTGCTTGCATCATCACCATCATCACTGAGAAGTGAGCCCTAGATCCCTTTAGGGAGCCATGTTCACCTTAACTCCCCCCAAAAGAAGAAACTTCTCCGGGGCTTTCCCCTCACACCCACCCTGTGAGGGGAACGCAGCCCTTTCCTGCCTTAGACCCACTGCAGCGCCTTCCCGTGTTCCTCACCTTCCAAGGCCTTCCTTCATGAGCACCTATGTGTGTGATCCCCACATGAGTAAAAATAAATAGAGGGGAGCAGGGGAGAGGGCTTTTTTTTTCCCCCTAGTTGCTGGAAACAAAAGCCCTCAGAAAACTCCAGAAGGGCTTTGCCTTGTGTGAACAATCATATATTTTACTCCACAGTGAGCAAGTAAGGAGAGAAATTTTATTGAAACTAGTGGAGGCAGCTAAGAAAAAATAGTAAGCCAAGGTCCCTGGGAGAGCTAAAGGAGAGACCCAAAATCCTCAGAGATAACCCTAGAGATTTAATTTATACCAGGAAAAGCTCCCTCCACTACCTTCCCTCGGGGTCACTTAGTTCTTCAGCTGTCCCTCACTTCCCTACCCCGACTCTGCTCAAGTCCATGCCACAGACCACGGCAGCCACCACCGAAGCTTAGAACTTGAGTCCTCTACTCACACTTTCCGAATAGACGAGGATAGGAGAGAGGCAATGATAAGGATATGTGGGGGAAATGCTGAGCAGACAGGGGAAGGGGTATCCTCTTGAGAACTCTGAACACACTTTTTCTCAAAAATAAAAGTCCTTTGTGGTTTTGTGTCAAATAGCTTCAGTAGTGTTCTTATACTGCAGTACTTAAAAAAGCAAGGCACCTTCTAAAGCAGGTCATGCGAGTTCTGATGGCTGACCGGGGAGCATGTCCTCATGCATGGCATTACTTCTACTGGAAAGTGTAGTATAAGTTCAGTAGGTGTTCAGTGCTTTTTTTTTAAAGACTCAATTTTATCCTAATCACTTGAGGTAGTCAGAATTGTTGTTCAGTCGCTAAGTTGTGTCCAGCTGTTTTTGACCCTATAGACTGCAGCGCAGCAGGCTTTCCTGTCCTTCACTGTCTCCCAAAGTTTGCTCAAGGCAGAATCAGTTCAGTGGCTCAGTCATGTCCGACTCTTTGCAATCCCATGAATCGCAGCACGCCACGCCTCCCTGTCCATCACCAACTCCTGGAGCTCACTCACATTCATGTCCATCGAGTCGGTGATACCATCCAGCCATCTCATCCTCTGTCGTCCCCTTCTCCTCCTGCCCNGCCTTCTCTGAGACTGAGGTATGGATAAGTTAAATACTTGTCTTAAGTTCCCACAGGTAGAAAGTTCCAGAACCTACGTGAAATCTTCCTCAAACCTGTTCTGCTCTGACAAGAGAATCCTCTACTCCAGTCTTCAGCTCAGCGTCCCCTCTGACTCCTTGTCCCTGTAAGTCATTCCATGGTCTTTTAATTAACTCCTGTCTCGGGCATTGCTAGAATTTCCTGCTTTGTTCCTACCTTCTTTTCATCAGTCTGAAAAGATTTATACGTCCTCCTCTGAAAACTATCCCTGGAAAATTCTCTGAAATCTAGCTGAAGTGTTGTATCATGTAGACTGTGGAGCATTTACGCATTTAAGAACATCTTTTAAAAGATCTATAATGGCCAGGAAACAGGTCATGATCCCCACACTTGTTACCTATCTAGAGGCACTATGGCCAGTTTTTACACTCCATCATTATAATCACCTCACCAACCACAGTTCATGCTTTCCTTCCCAGGGTGTTGCATGCTCAGATTTGCTGTGACCAAGATCTTGGTTAACACCCTTGCTTCTGAATTCACTGAGTAACCACAGCCGAGTTGTCAAGATTTGAGGCATGGGCTCAGTGGTGAGGAATCTGCTTAAATGCAGGAGACACACTTTCAATCCCTGGGTTAGAAAGAGACCCTGGGGAAGGAAATGGCAACCCACTCCAGTATTCTTGCCTAAGAAATCCCATGGAGAGACGAGACTGGCAGGCTACAGTCTGTAGGCCCCACGGGTGGCTCAGACAGTAAAGAATCTGCCTGCAATNAATGAATACCCAGGACTGATCTCCTTTAGAATGGACTGGTTGGATCTCCTTGCAGTCCAAGGGACTCTCTAGAGCTTCTACAACACCACAGTTCAAAAGCATCAATTCTTTAGCACTCATCTTTCTCCACAGTCCAACTCTTACATCCACTGGAAAAACCATAGCCTTGACTAGACGGACCTTTGCCACTCAAATATATTCATGGCCTAATTGCTGGAATCGGTGAATATGTTACCTCACCTGTCAAAAGGGACTTTGCAGATGTGATTCGGGTTAAGAACCCTAAGATGGAGAGATTACCCTGGATTATTCAAGTAAAGCTAAGCTAATCATGAGGCTCCTGAAAAGCAGAGAACATTTTCCAACTAAAGCCAGTCTTTAGTTGTGGAAGGTGTGATTCTGGAACTCTGCTGTCTTTGCAGATGAAGGAAGGGGCCACAAGCCAAGAAATGCAGGTAGTCTCTTAAAGCTGGAACAGGTAAGGAAAGGAATTTCCCCCAGAGCCTCCAGAAGGGAAAGCAGCTCTGTTGACATCTTGATTTTAACCCAGTGAGACTCATGTTTGACTCCTAACCCACAAAACCATAAAATAATACATTTGGGTTTTTTTAAGCCATTAAATCTGTCATAATTTGTTTTGGCAGCAATACAGAACTAATTCACCACCAAAGTAATGTGTGTTTATCTTAAAGACTTTGGAAATTTGGGGAAACATTTTAAAAAGCAACAAAAATCACCCAGAATTCTACTATCCTGTATATTCACTATTAACTGTTCAGAATATATTCTTCTAGTCTTTTCTTACAAAATTAAAGTACACCTTTAACCAATCTGTTTTTAAAAGCACAAATATAGGCGTTTCCTGATCAAATGAAATTATGTGTTATTTTTATAATCTGCTTTTCTTCTGTATTGTGTGAATATTTCCCTGTTACATATTTTCCATAGCAGTGTTATTCAGGTTACATAATATTCTATCTCATAATTGTGAGATCAAAATTATATTTAAAATCTTTTAAAACTATGTTGCATTCACATAAAGTTGTGACTATAGATTATATATGAATACATGTATATGTTATAATGCAACTGTATTGTATTTACTTATAAATCTGTGCCAGCATATATTACCACTGGTTATTTTTCCATCACCTTGGAAATATCAAGTTTATCTTTCCATCATCTTGCCTTTTCAGTTCCCACTCAAAGACCTTCCTATTCAGATGTTGCAGATATATCTTCCTGACCTATGATTTGTCATGTACTGGCCAACAGGTGTCAAAATAGAAACAGTCAAAAGGTCTGTGGACTACCTCAATACAAGCTCACATATTGTACTGCATAGCTTAGTTATATCTAGCTTACCAGAGCCTTCTTCTGAAAAGGAGAGTTAGTTCAATTTTCCATCTAAGATAGGATTCCATTGAACTTCATCTCTTGCAGAGGGCAATCCAGCCTTTGCCTACATTGTTCCAGTGACTAAAAGCATTCAATACCTTTAGACAGCTTATTCACGTGAGGGAAGCTCTTATTAATAGAAAATATAACCTCCTATCAAACCCAAGGTGGCCCCCCTCTAGTCTTTTCTCACTGATCTTGTTGACCCTCAGAAGCAATACGCAATAACCCCACACCCTCTTCTCCAAAGTAGCTCTTCAAATATTTGAATATAGCATATATAACCTTGACATGTATGAATCTCCTAAAAGAATGTTGGGACTTTGAGATCATGGCTGAATGGTAGTGAAGTGTGGTTTTGCTTAAAGATGAGTTGTTCGAACATTCTGTTGCCAACATTCAGAGAAATGTCAAGCAATTCACTTATAATATAGAAGGAAACAGAGCAATTCCTTTCTCTCTCTGAGCTTCATTTACTTGGGTCTAAATTTTGCAGTCCTGAAGACACAAAAAATATTCCCAGAGTGTTGGAATTAAAAATGATTTCCCTTCACAGAAGACCAGGCACTATGCAGGGATGTATCTTTCTAGGGGATCATGGGCTAAGAATGGGTAGAGGAAAATGGACGAGACTGTCTGCTTTTATGTTACTCTGTTCCCACTCTGTTACTCACCTAGCCTTGATTGCAGTTCTAGTAAAATATTCCAATCTTGTCTCAGCTGTTTTCTGGGTATTCAAATAAGGATCATAAAGCTTCTTTGGTGGTTGAAGGACAGAATTATCCTCCTGGCAGCAGTACTTAGCAAGAGAGCTTTAAGGTAGGGATTGCAAATAGGCATCATCTTTAATGCCAACAGCAATCAATTAGTAGTGGCTGTCTGGAGTACTGGGGAGAAAGACTCTGAGGCTATGTCCAGATTCAACCGAAAAGAATGCTTATCAATCACTGCTATAGATCATGAATATGAAGAGGGAGCAGCAACATAGATAAATGATGAGTACCATCCTTGCCCTAAAGGAAGTTGCATATCAAAGAACAAGGGTTGCAACCTTGAAGGATCTAAGTTTTCTTTAATTAAAAAACTTTCATTAAGAAAGCAAATATATAAGGAAGCCATCACCTTACAATTTTACACTATAATTTTTCTAAGACATTTGCCTGTATTTCCTTCAAATGTTCATCACTCAGCATGGTCTTCGGGCTTTCCTTGCAGCACAGTTGGTAAAGAATCTGCTGCAATGCAGGAGACCTGGGTTCAGTTCCTGGGTCACAAAGATCCCTCAGAAAAGGAAATGTCAACCAACTCATTCCAGTATTCTTGTGTGGAGAATACTATGGACAGAGGAGCTTGGTGTGCAAGTCCATGGGGTCACAAGAGCCGGATACAACTTAGTGATTAAACCACCAGCGTGGTCTTCAGGACTTTTGACATCTAGATTATCTTCCATGGGCATACCTTCTAAAATGTTATACCCAGAACTCTCTGGAAAGTGGTGAAGTTGGAAACAACACAGCTGAATATACCCCCCAAGTAACACTGAAAACAAGGAAAGAGAATTAATACCACAAAGCATAAAAATTAGCCTCAAACACTTCTATCAAATGCATGGAAAATCTAACAAGTATGGCACTTCTAAAAAGGAGGAGCAGGAAAAAGCTTAAGATTACCCCAATGGCAGAAACTCTGATGTGAGGATAAACATATTTCTATTCTGTTTCTTTTTTAAGCTTGATAAATAACAACTATTGCAGAAACAATAGGCAAAATACTTTATTAAGTAATATTTAAGAAATAAAGCTTATTTGGGGGCTTCCCTGGTGACTCAGGGTTAGAGCATCTGCCTGTAATGCAGGAGACCATCTACAATGCAGGAGAGTTGGATTGATCCCTGGGTCAGGAAGATCCCCTGGAGAAGGGCATGGCAACCCACTCTAGGATTCTTGCCTGGGAAGTCCCATGGACAGAGGAGCCTGGTGGGCTATAGTCCGTGGGGTCACAAGAGTTGGACACGACTCAATGACAAATCCGTCACCACCAAGAAATAAGATTTATTTGTAAAGAAATGTAATAGTAGAGTTTTGTATATATTAAATAACCTTAAACAAGTATAAATGTTCAACATATTCTTGGACTATTCTAATTTATTTTTCTACCTGTCCAATTATTTTTCCAATGTGCATGAAACCAAAAGATGTAGAACAGAATGAAGTTCAGAAGTGTCCAGTCTTCCTTTGGAAAACTATATGGTNTAAATAACCTTAAACAAGTATAAATGTTCAACATATTCTTGGACTATTCTAATTTATTTTTCTACCTGTCCAATTATTTTTCCAATGTGCATGAAACCAAAAGATGTAGAACAGAATGAAGTTCAGAAGTGTCCAGTCTTCCTTTGGAAAACTATATGGTGTCTAATTAAAAGCTGTGCTGTTTGAAGACCTCTTGTGGTCCCAGCAGATACTTGGAAAGTCATGGGGTTTTGTGCTTGATGTTTTGTTTTGACTTGTTTATTGTTCTTATTGAAGTTTGGCTGATTAAATCAAGCTCTCCAAATAAAACCGCCTCTCTAGAAGATTCTAATAAGAAGGCATATTGAGTCTTTGCTAAATTCTAATACAGTTTAGCCTGCCACCTCAATTCAGCCTGCCACCTGACCACTACTCAGCCTAGCATACCAGCTGGTAGGTGAAAATTGACTGTGAGCTGGGGAAATTAAATTCTTCCTGCACTTTTTTTTAATCAGATAACTTCTCTCTCTCCCCAACTCAGCCATGACATGGTACTATCTTATTTATGCAAATTGTAGATGATGTGTCTAAACTAGGAGGACATAAGAGAAACAAGGGGCCAAATAAAGACTAGGAGGTCAAACGTGTCAGTAATAAACGTATTTCTTCAGTCCTGCTCCTCAGTCCAAAACTGTGAAGACTTGATTTCAAGAGTGCAGATGTTTTTCAACAAAGTAAGAGCATTTGGTACATTTTTGACAGATGGCAAGATAAAGTCCATTTGCTTACGAAGCCACTCCTTCTTTGATGTGGGTAATTATGACCTCTTGGGGTGCATACCAACGTTATCAAAATCCATCTGGGTTGTGCTTTCTCTTGTAAAAATGCCTCCTGTTGCTTTACTATTAGTGTTGCTTTCATGCCAACAGTGTTCCTGACACTGTATAATCCCTGGAAGACAGAGTTCTGCACCAGTGACTTGAAACTTAAATAAGACAGACCCAGAAATTGAGTCATAAAACTACAAGTGAGAATGTGGGAAGATTTGAAGATTGCAAGTTTTACTTTCCTGTTTCTTCATCTTTCCTTGCGTTATCCATTAATCTATGCAGTTAATTTTTTTCCCCTTACTTTTTTCCTGTGTTACAGGATAAAACTTGCTGACTGAAAGGGGGAAATTTTTTTCCAAAAATACCAATGTACATAAAGAAGAAATTGAAATTTCCCTCTCACAGTCTAGTGCTAACGGTGAGGTGTGTGTTATTCCAGATTTTTTTTTTTTGTATGTATAACTATACATGACTTTCAGTGTTGGTATTTTTAAAAAAAAAAAAAAAAAAAGGCTTTACACAGAGACAGTTACACAAAACAGCTTTTATAAAAATTTTTAGTAGAGTAGCTTTAAGTCAGCCTGATAGATTCAGAGAAAAAGAACCAAAGCATTAGTGTGGGCAATAAGAATAGAGAACATGAAACTAGAGGAAGAGAGAAATGTCTAAAGCCATCAACAAATGAAGAATCAAAAGAAGACTTCACTGTGGTCCAGAAAAGTAAACAGAGGTTCAGTTCAATTCAGTTCAGTTGCTCGCTCAAGTCCAACTCTCTGCGACCCCGTGGACTGCAGCACACCAGGCTTCCCTGTCCATCACCAACTCCTGGAGCTTGCTCAAACTCATGTCCATCTAGTGAGTGATGCCATCCAACCGTCTCATCCTCTGTTGTCCCCTTCTCCTCCTGCCTTCAATCTTTCCCAGCATCAAGGTCTTTTCCAATGAGTCAGTTCTTCACATCAGGTGGCCAAAGTACTGGAGTTTCAGCTTCAGCATCAGTACTTCCAATGACTATTCAGGACTGATTTCCTTTAGAATTGACTGGTTGGATCTCTTTGCAGCCCAAGGAGTCTTCTCAAGAGTCTTCTCCCACACCACAGTTCAAAAGCAGCAATTCTTTGGCACTCAGCTTTCTTTATGACCCAACTCTCACATCCATACATGACTACCAAAAGAACCATAGCTTTGACTAGACAGAGCTTCGGCGGCAAAGTAATATCTCTGCTTTTTAATATGCTGTCTAGGTTTGTCATAGCTTTTTTTCCAAGAAGCAAGCGTCTTTTAATTTCTGTATACAGAAATTCTGTATACTGTATAATTTCTATACAGTCAGCAAAAACAAGGCCGGGAGCTGACTGTGGCTCAGATCACGAACTCCTTATTGCAAAATTCAGGCTTAAATTGAAGAAAGTAGGGAAAATCACTAGATCATTCAGGTATGACCTAAATCAAATCCCTTACGATTATACAGTAGAAATGACAAATCGATTCAAGGGATTAGATCTAATAGACAGAATGCCTGAAGAACTATGGATGGAGCTTCATGAATTGTACAGGAGGCAGTGATCAAGAGCAAGAGAAAGAAATTCAAAAAGGCAAAATGGTTTTCTGAGAAGGCCTTACAAATAGCTGAGAAAAGAAGAGATGCTAAAGGCAAAGGAGAAAATGAAAGATATACCCATATGAATTCAGAGTTCCAAAGAAAAGCAAGGAAAGATAAGAAAGCCTTCCTCAGTGATTAATGCAAAGAAATAGAGAAAAACAATAGAATGAGAAACAGAGGCTACAAAAACAATAGAAAGAAAAGAAAGGTGTCTTTTTATTCACAGTGGTATATCCAGGGCCTGACACAGTAGATGTTCAATAAATATTTACCTACTAAAATGAATACCCCAAATCTCACTTCCATTGTGTAGCTTAGATCAAATGAGAACCCAGGAAGGCAGGGACACATTTACAGTCGTTAAAAAGACAAAAAATGAGCTCAAGGAAAGCATTTGATAATGAAAAAGAATTGACGTTCGATACTGGCTTTTACATGTGGAAGAAAAAGCGTATAAAGTTATATGAAAAAGGCAATCTGGAACAAATGCAGTTGGTGATTTTGTCAGACGTAGAGGGAAACTCTTCAGTATTTATTAGGGAAGACAATCAGACAGGCTGAACTGGGGAGACAGGAAATGAAGGGACATGTCTGTCCTCAACCTAGGACAGACTNAATGCAGTTGGTGATTTTGTCAGACGTAGAGGGAAACTCTTCAGTATTTATTAGGGAAGACAATCAGACAGGCTGAACTGGGGAGACAGGAAATGAAGGGACATGTCTGTCCTCAACCTAGGACAGACTTTTCCTACTGGGTTATCTTACTCATTTTCAACCTTAAGAGGGAGGGATTCACTCTATCCATTCAAGATATGGAAAGTGAAGTTCAGAAAGATTTAGTGTCCCAAATCTCTCGGCTTTCATAATATGTAATTATTAATCAATTTTCAAACCAAGGCCTTAATTCTCTAAGCCCAAGCCTCATTCTAAGAGATCAAAACTTACTCCAGAGTAGTAGGCGGGAATGAACCTATCAGATTGATAGTAGCATAATGTCTCAAGCTTTCCAGGTGGCACAGTGGTAAAGAATCTGCCTGCCAAGCAGAAGGCAACACGAGAGATTGCAGTTGGATCCCTGAGTCAGTAAGATCCTCTGGAGTAGGAAATGGCAACCCACTCCAGTATGCTTGCCTGGAAAATTCCCTGGACAGAGGAGCCTGGAGAGCTACAGTCAATGGGATCGCAAAGGGTCAGGAACAACCGAGCACATCACAGAGCAGCAGCATAGCATCTTGCTGCTTGTATGACGACATAGTGACCATTAGCATTGGCATCACCTGGAGTCATAACCCTGGGCCCTGCTCCAGAATCACTGAGCCAGCAGATTCCAGGTTATCTGTATGCATCATAAAGTTTGAGAAGCACTCATATAGACCATCCTATTACCTGGAACTCGCCATCATCTATTTGGGGGGATTTTAAGAATTTTCTAGGTTTCCCTAGTGGCTCAGATGGTAAAGAATCTGCCTGTAATGCAGGAGACCCAGTTTTAATCCTGGAGAAGGGAATGGCTACCCACTCCAGTATTTTCTACAACTGAAAAGCATGTAAATAGTGAGAAGCTATTTTCCACCTAGTCCCTAGAAAATTGCATATGGGGCCCTCTTTAATTATTTCATCCTTGTTATGTACATACTGGTAAGTTCATAGGGTGGAACAGAATAAAACAAGTCCAAGGCCACAATTGCTCCAATCTGGCATAGAGTGAGCAACGCTTCTCAGCAGCATCCAACGAAAAGGCAATTTTCCACCCAAGTTCATTCCACTCCTTTCTATCCAAACATGTACAACAGCCAATTTTAGCTCCATCTCTACTGCTTAGACCTCAGAAACAACCCCTGACAGACTGCACATGTCATGAGGGAATGGTAAAGTGTTTGCTTTGGAAACCCGCCCTGCACTTCTATGAACTGCTGAGGCTTAGGTAACCGAGATCCAGAAAAGCAAGGGTTTCATTCTAGTGTGGTCCCTCCCACGCTCGCACCCACAGGATGCAGCTGGCTCTGGACACCTGAACAGTATAGAGTTCTCCAGGCTTCTGTCATCAGCTACCCAATGGCCTTATGAAAGCCACTTTCCTTCCTCCTTCCTGTGCCTCAATTGCCTCATCTGTAAAATGGACCTCACCTAGTTCACAGGGACTCTAGGAGAATTAATTAGTGTTTGTAAAGCATTGAGTTTCCCTAGATGAAAGTAGCTATATAAGTGTAAATGATTATCATTATCATTATTATTATTATTACATAAAGTATGGATGACAGATTAAGGATGGGATTATATGTCAACCTCCTGGGGATGGTTGATTTCTGGATAAACAAAAAGGGTTGTAGACTGTTATTATCCACCCTCCTTTCCCACGTCTGTTCAGGGATTCACTACCATGTTTGCTAGGCTAATAATGCAGAAAGAATTCCTTTCACCAGTGAATTCAATAAGATGGAAATGACTGAAGACTAGAAAATCCTGTGAGCTATATATCTGCAGGATCAAGTGGATCCTGCTCCCCATGGAAACTGTGATCATCCGGTGAATAAACATAGACACAATTCTAAACCTAATTTGCCACGGAGCCAAATGACCAAGTCAGTCCAATTAAAAGTTTGCATTTTCTTTTCAGACATACTATAAGGGAAAGTATGAATAAATGCTAAGAGAAGTCTAAATCTCCCCCAGATGATCTCACCATAAAACAAAGTTAAGGAAATCTGTAGGGGATTAAGGCCACTTCTGTTCACTCAGGATAAAATTGAATCCGCCTCACAGCATATGTTCAGTCCTTTCCATTTGCTAGGACTTGGCCCTGTGGGTGTGTGTGTGTGTGTGTGTGTGTGTGTGTGTGTGTGTGTAACAGAACTGGAAGTCCCAGATGCCAGCCAGGCAGAGCTGCCCATGAAGAAAGTAGGGACTTTGCAGGGAATAGCTAAGTAAGAGGCCCTTCATGTGGGGCCCCACATTCCTGGGTGTCTATGGGTCTATGAACTCCCTGAAATAATAGCCCGAAGGCTTTTATGTCTCTGTGAATTTTTCCAAGGAAAAGGATCACTGCTTTTAGAAATTTTCAACCAATTCTGTGACCTAAAAGGATTACGATCCAAATGCCTTCCTCCCACTTATCTCACTATTCTTGGACATGCTCAATTTCAGTTCCCCTGAAGCCCTAACTCACACCACTGCCTGTTATGGAAGTGATATAGCTGCATCTGATTTTCCCAGCAATTCTTCTTGTATGCTGATCATTCTTAGAAATCAGTTTGATAAAGTCAACATGAGCCCTATAACCTGAATCTGGTTCTGATTTCTGTTTAGTTAGGGACACTTTGTTGTTCCACACCTTTCTCCATTTGGAATAACATTTGTGTTCTGCTCTCCAAGTTTTTGACTAAACATCTAATGCTTATACAGTTGATTTAACTGCCCTTTCACTGCATTAAAATGACCAGACTGTCACTGAAATTTGGTGGAGAGGGAGCTCAGTCTGAGAAAGTATGAATCTTTTATTTTATTTCAGATAAGCTCTTGGAAAATGTACGTATTTTCCAAAGCAATCAATCAGAATTCACTTGGCGACTAAGCAGTCCCACAGGCCCAGTTCCTTTATGTGATTTATGAGATCTTCTCTTTCCAATAAAGCTGAAAGTACCTGGAGAATAGCTTCTCACCCAGCAGTTTTTAACTGCAACTTCCAAGTGAAGCCAAGAATCCAAAGGAGCACAATGGGATGCAAAAATCCAAAGAGTGAGAAAAAGAGATGGAACAAATTCTATTTGGAGGTGGAATATCCTCCTCAAATCACTTTCAAGCTCAATGATTCTGCATTTTTAACTCATGCAAATATTAATTTAAATGCTGGTTTATATCGTAATTCAGAAAAGATCCTGTCACCATTGGGTAGTATAAGAAATTTTTTCTTTAATGACACATACTACCTTAGAATAGTCAAAATAACATTGGCCTGGTGGCTTGAGTCCTGAGTCACTACTTGTTTCCTGTGTAAATTCTCAATTTCTTATTTGTAAAATGATGAGAGTCTACTAGACAGCCTTCAGTTCTAAAATTCTGCGTCCATGGAACTCCAGACAAATACTCTCGGCACTGTTTGGGGGCACCCAGTTCAGGTTTCTGATGTGCCGGCTATCACCAAGAAACGTGTACTGAAATGCTTCTTTATGTCAGGAGCTGTGCCTAGTGCAAGATATTTAAAATAAAGAAGACAATATTCCTGCCCTCAAAGAGCTCCTAATTCAACCATATACCATTAGTATAATATTATGGGATTAAACTAGCAGAAATCAACCAAGTTCCATGAACACATAGTAGGAGAGAAAAGGCATTTGAAACAAAGGAGACAGCAAGTGCAAAGTCACTGGGGTATGCAGTACCTATCAGGGGGCAGAAGCAGGGATATAATGGGCTCAAGGCCTCGCCTCCCCCGACCCCAGCGAACCAGCCCAAGCAATCTGAAAGGAAACCCCAAGGTCTCTTTATCCTTCTCCCTATAGCTAATGACTCCCCTGCTTCCTTTGTACTCATCTTGGCACCCTCTATTTCTATAGCCAAGCAAAAGGCAGCCCCATCCAGAGAGAAGGCTACTACTGAAGGCTCCCCAGTTCATCCTCACTTACCATTTCTTTACCTGCTGCACCTCTCCAGTCTCTGTGTTATTTGTGGCTAATAAAAAAGAGGAAGGGTGGGAAGGAAGACTGGGATCGTCTTTCTCCCTTGCTGCTACAGGATAAAGAATTTTTTCACTTCCACTCAATTTCCTGTTCAAATGCATTTCTTTTTTCCCTTTGTTCAATTTGATTGGCATCTCTAGAAAAGTTCCTTTTCCTCTCTCCATATCTTCCATTGTAAAAGAGTAACCAGATCTCTTTCCGGGGGTATATAAAGAGGAACTAGAATGTCTGGGCAAAGTATATTCTCATAAGTATTAATGGGTTGCTCTTCATAAAAGATGACATTACCAAAGAAGGAGCTTTCTGTTTAAATTAATTTTCTAGCAATGTTCTGCATTGATACTAACTCATGTTTTTTATCCCATCTTCCTTGGAATGAAGGGAACATTACTGGTCAGCAGCTGAGCCAACAGTACAAAATCCAGGATTCGCACCTCCTGTCCAAAGTTCATACAAAGATATGACATTACTTCTTTAGTATCAAACTAGAAAGCACCTGAAACAATTTACAATTCTTATGAGATTAGAGAAAACATTCCCAATAGTATTTGGTCAAATAACAGATATTCTCCAAAAAAGGAATTTTTGTAATCAAATAATTTGGGGAAATCCTGGGTTTAAAAATTTAGGCAGTCTCTACTACAGGACTTTTCAATGCCTTTAATAAGTGCTACTTTGGTTTGTAAATCTTCAAGAAAATTGGTTCACAAATTTCTTAGATCCTTATTCCCAGAGGATGTATGAATCACCCTGAGGAACTATTTTAAAAATCTAGAATATCAACCCCACTTCCAGAAAATAGGAGTCCACAACAGCCCTAGAGTCTCTTCTTTAACAGACACCCCAGGTGGTTCAAATGCAGAAGACCAGCATGTTGAGAAACTCTGACCTGGACTATTTCCCTAACTAGGCTCCTCAGAATACACTTTCAGTTCAGTTCAGTTCAGTCACTCAGTCATGTCCAACTCTTTGCGACCCCATGAACCGCAGCACGCCAGGCCTCCCTGTCCATCACCAGCTCCCAGAATTTACCCACACTCGTGTCCATTGAGTCGGTGATGCTATCAGCCATCTGTCATCCCCTTCTCCTCCTGCCTTCAGTCTTTCCCAGCATCAGAATACACTGTAGAAAATGCAAATGCTATTGTATGGAACTAACTCAACATTAGTCAAAGAGAGGGTTGATTTATTCCACTTCACTATGGTTCTCCATCATATTAATTTGAATCATTTTTGTTATAGTTGCACAATATGACCTCACTAATGAAAAGTAATGGGCAAACTAGCAATAGATTTGAGAGAGGGCAGCCAGCTTTTAGCAACAAGACATTCAGAAGTTCTGACATCCAGAAGTAATTCTAGCAGAATTAATAGAATCAGTGTCAAGGTTTTCTTTGTTGAGTTTATTTTTTGGGTGATTCAAATCTAAACACTTTCTTCGACATCTTTTTAAAGGCAGAGAAAAAGGAGAACACTATATTTGCAGGGGTGAGTGGTAAATTTAAACCATCTTAGCATTTGGCAAATTATCAGGTTTGGTCCCAGGGTTTTTGTGAATGGTGACAATTAACCACTAACACCTCTGAGTTATCAACAGTCAAGTACCAGAAAGTAAACATACCAATGGGATTTTGATTCTTTTGAATCAACAATATGTGAAATGGGTCATAGCTGCAGTGAGCCAGGAATTAAGTGTTAAATACACACTGAAGCAGTGTCAAATTGGAGAGTATTCTTACTATCTCAGTAGGACCTACTTTGGACTCAGTGTCTAATTAAGAAACAGTACCTCAGGGTACACATTGGCAGGAAGCGCTTCAGTAAAATGAAATCAATAATTCAAAGAGGGAAAGTTCAGTGTTATTAAAATGCAGAGTAACTCTATTCTAATTGGTTTTCTGGAAACAGTGCTAAGATTGAATATAGGTAAGATTAATTATCTAAAGATAATCAAAAGTATGTTTTTAAAATCTTAGAAAGAGTATCAATTTAAAATAAACACATTTCACTTTAAAGGAAAGAGAAAATTCTGATAAAATGAACTGAAATTATTAACATAAGTTTATTTCATTTATCTTCTGAGTTTAACATTGTTATAAGACTTAATGGTAACATTAATGCTAATGTTAATTAATAACTTAGTCAACATTAAGTTATTAGCTAGCTTAATGCTACTCTGAGTGAGGACAGATTGTGTGAGTTCACTAGAGAGTATTTTTGTTTGACTTTTTTCAAAGATAGCAACTACGGGCACTCAAAATCTAGCTAAGGAGTTACCCTTTCATATAGTTTTAGAATCTTATATTATGAATTGTATTATTAAAGCTATGAGGCAGTTGCAGGGATCATGGAATCTGTATTATCAAAAGACTTTCATTTGTAAGGTATAGAAACCGAACATGGTTTGAACCTGTTTCTCATTCAACTAAAATATCAAATGCTTACCTCCTTAAGAATCTGGTCTCTCTGTACCCCTCAGCTCTGCTTTCCCAGGCATTATTCTTGGGACAATTCTTGGGACAAACTCTCCACAGATGACCAAATCAACCATTTGGCTACTCCAGGATTATATTTTACTAGCATAGCAACAAAGTAAAAAAGCAAAATGTCCCCTTCCATTAGATTCAGCCAATGAAATAAAGTAAATGTTTGACAACTAGCTTTCCAGAGAAAAAAATGCTGGTTTGTGGCATTCGCTGATTTTTATGGTGTAAGTACTTCTACCCTGGTCAATTTCTGCCTACTAACTTGACGTCACTAAACATGGAGTTAGGAAGGAATGTGCATTTTACAGCCAGTCAGCCCTTGGTATCCCTGGGGGATTGGTTCCAAGACCACTTTCTCAGATACCAAAATGCAAGGATGCCCAAGTCCCTTATATAAAATGGTGTAGCATAGTCGGTCCTCCTATTCAGGGTTATCCAGTTTCAATTTCAGTCATCTATTAGTTGCATCTGAGAATATGGAACCCTCCAATACAGAGGGCAGATCGTTTAGTATATAATACAATAATTAGAAAGCTTTGAATTGTGAGTATTCAATAGCTGTATTTTAATATAACCTAACTGTAAGTTCATATAATCTAATTTTTAATAATGGCTATATTTAACAGCTGATTTGCAAAATTCTTAGAAATTGGGAATTGCAGGCCCTGTGAGCCAGTTCCATCAGAAATCCAGGATAGTTCACCAGAGTGTAGCTTGGGCGACATGTCCACATTTAGATCCATCTCTGAGGCAGAGGGAGGTGGTGCTCTGACTGGCCAAGCCTGTTCATGTGCCTAAAGATGAAGTTAGATTGCAAGGTGTAGGCTGGGAAAGAGTCTATGATGTGGGAGAGAGTGGTTTTACAAAACATAATGAGAGAAACAGGAGAGACAGCCAAAACGAAAGACATCCTCGTCAACAGGTGAAATACCTCCCAAACAGGTAAGTAGCGAAAGTACAGGAGTTATGGTCCACTGTGAGAGTAAAGTAAGATGCTATTAATTATCGTGCTGGAAGCACAAATGAAGAATCTAAGGCCCCAGCAGGCTGACTGGGTTGGCTTGGAGTCACACCCATCAGTAAGTAGGAAGGCCAGGACTAGAGACTGAATTTCCCGACTGCCCTCTCAGCAGGCTCCGCAGAGCTTCTCAATTACAATAGTGTTCCTGCTTTTTTCTTTAGGAAGGTCATCCAATAGGAAATCTCCAAAAAAATAAAGAATCAGAGTATATTTAGTTGTTGAAATTATCTAAAATCTACTTTTTACATTTGTATATTGTACCTTATACATTTTAAAGTTTCTTATTCAACATTTTAGCTCACCATTTATTACTAGTAGAAATAAAGACTTTTGAGAAAAATTTGACAAAACTAACAAAGCCTTAAAAATCTTATATACCCTGTGATCTAACAACTTCTGTGAATTAGTTTAAGGAACTTAAATATTTTACTTTAAGAATATTTATTATAGCCTTATTAATAAGAGTGAAAAATAGAAATAACTTAAATAGTAGCAGACAAACAGAGAAATTATATTAGTCCACTAAAGAGCCATAAAAATGAAATAAAAAGAAATAAAATTGACACAGAAGTCCGTAATATATGATTACAAATTTTTGTAGGAGGGAAACATGATCAAGATGATAGACCATACCAGAATATCAACAGTAATAATCTCTACATTGAACAAAAGTTGCTCTGGTGTTTTTTAAGTTTATTTTGTTTTTTTAAAGATTGTCAATTATACAAGCTGCTCGATTATTTTTTTTATTTGCTGTGAAGGGAATGGCTACCGATACCAGTATTCTTGCCTAGAGAGTTCCATGGACAGAGGANTGAACAAAAGTTGCTCTGGTGTTTTTTAAGTTTATTTTGTTTTTTTAAAGATTGTCAATTATACAAGCTGCTCGATTATTTTTTTTATTTGCTGTGCTCTGTCCACTGCAATGTCCTAACTTTCTTCACATCCTCAGTGCTATGTTCATTCTGGTATAAAATCAGCTGAAAACTTTTTATTGATGATGGATCCATCACATGGCAAAAAAAAAGAAAAAAAGGAATGAGAAGAGGGTTAAAAACACAACTCAAGGAAAATTCGTGTGTAAACAGTCAGTAAAAGAAGTCTGGTTTATCTGGCCTGCAGATACTACAATTTGCAACTCTGTGCTGACTTTTCCACAACAGTTCTAATTTTATTTTAAACTACCTACTTCAGGAAACTTTTGTAAAACAGTAGAAATAGACTTCAACTCAGATTATTTCCAAAAATTTCTCCTGTTTCCCAGGTAAAAAATGAATTCAGAAAGTCATGGGCTTTTAAGAATTCAGCAAAAACTGAGGTTTGAAAGACTCCAAATACAGTTTAGAAAAGAGTCAAAAGATCGAACTTTGAATTTATTTCACCAGAGGAAATTGAAGAAAGAAGATTAACTAAAGACTATGAAACAGGGAGGGGAAGATTACAGTAAATGAATTTCTTTAAATTCACTTAAAGGAAAGTTTATAAATGCAAATTTTAAAACACACAAAGATACTTTTCTTTTGCAAGTAATAATGAACTTTTAGGCTACCAAATTGATCAGTTGAAGATAAAAAATCCAGCAGCACCCAGGGCAAGGAACCCTTGAAGGTAGAAATCCATTTCTCTAGAAACATGTTTATTTTGCCATTAAATAGTAAGTGAAGGAGTAAAAAAAGAAACAGGGACACTCACTTCTATAGAAATATTTGCTGCAAGGCCCAGATTTTTAAATTACAGCTATTGCATCAGAAAGAGGACTTGGAAACTAAAAATGTGAGTTTGGATCCTGGCTTTGCAATTTACCAGTCCATTACCTTGGAAATATAACTCCACCTCAGTATTTCAGTCTTAAAATTTGGATACTATCTTAACAACTATGTAGTTGCTACAAGCACAGTGACTGGTACATATTAGATACTCAATAAATATTGGCTAAAAGAATGAAGGGTGTTTGCAAGATTACCTTGCAAACTGTGTAGCCAACAGTACTTCCATATCACCTAACAGCCTCTGACACAATAACATATGTTAACTTATTTTTCATTTTCTGTTCCCCTCAACTAGATGAAAGCAGGATTTTTGTTTTTCTTTTCTGCTGTTACTTCTCAACTGTTTTCACCTTTGAATTTAAAACAAGGATCTCAGAGCAGAGTTTGTCTTTCAGGCCCTCTGTTCTTATATGATCTTGGTGACCAGAATAATACATCTATAGCAGAAAACAAATGACCTTGGTTCCGAATTACCAAAGGCTTCATACAGTAAAGGGTCTTCCCTGGGGCTAAAGCTGAAACTCTAGTACTTTGGCCTCCTCATGCAAAGAATTGACTCATTGGAAAAGACTCTGATGCTGGGAGGGATTGGGAGCAGGAGGAGAAGGGGACGACCGAGGATGNCTTCCAAGGACTAAGCGTCTTCTAATTTCATGGCTGCAGTCACCATCTGCAGTGATTTTGGAGCCCCCCCAAAAATAAAATCTGACACTGTTTCCACTGTTTCCCCATCTATTTCCCATGAAGTCATGGGACCAGATGCCATGATCTTCGTTTTCTGAATGTTGAGCCTGAAGCCAACTTTTTCACTCTCCTCTTTCACTTTCATCAAGAGGCTTTTTAGTTCCTCTTCACTTTCTGCCATAAGAGTGGTGTCATCTGCATATCTGAGGTTATTGATATTTCTCCCGGCAATCTTGATTTCAGCTTGTGCTTCTTCCAGCCCACAATTTCTCATGATGTACTCTGCATATAAGTTAAATAAGCAGGGTGACAATATACAGCCTTGATGTACTCCTTTTCCTATTTGGAACCAGTCTGTTGTTCCATGTCCAGTTCTAACTGTTGCTTCCTGACCTGCATATACTGTCCCTCAAAAAACCTTGTGAAAAGAAACATTTTGAAGGTGAATTTTCTCTCTGATGACATTTCAGAGTACGAAGCTGCTGTTAGACAGTGAAAGGCAAGTCTATGCAATGGGCCTGATGTCCAGAAGACAATTATCATAATCTTAACAGAATAAGATAGAGACAGAGGCCGAGTGCAAGGAAAGAGACTAGTGGTATGTAACTGAGGAGAAGAAAATTCCTGTTTTTCTGGACTGATCATTCCTAGAAACGGAAGCCTGAAGATGATGGAGCCATGTTAGGCTATAGCTCCCAACCCAAGGTGAACACGCATAAAAATAAATCTGCCAGTAAGAACGAACTTGGTTTCTGTATTTTAAAAGGCAGTTATGCATAATTGTCACCCTCTCTTTAAATAATTGTTCTTGGTCACCAAGAAAAACTACAACAGAGAGAAAATGAACTGAAATCAATTTTCCCCACTTAAAGCCTTAAAGCAGCTTAAATTTTAGCTATTTCACCAGAAAGTGATTTCTTTTATCCTCTCAGACAAGCTGAGCTATCTCGGTGCTTTCTTCCTGTGTGTTCTAACTGACAGATAATTAAACAACGGTTGGGAGGCTGCATTCACAAAAGTGGTAAGGTGCCTTTTTGAACCTCTTAGCATTACCTAAAAATCCCGTCATCTCAAAATTGTGACTTCCTCAGTTTCTCTCATTGTTGACACCTCAAGCAAATAATTAAAGTTAGGAATGTTCCATGTGGTGCTCTCAAAATACAGTATTCCTCTCAGACTTGTGAGCATAAATAAAACAGAAAGTTGCATTTCCTCTTAGAGGGGGTGCACAGACTCAGAAAAGGCCGTAGAGATTTCCTGTAAAGCAAGGAGCCATGAAAAGGCCCAGTTTCCCACCACAAACAGTGACAGATATTAAAATGAAGACTTACATGATGCCTCTTGAAAACTAACGTGTGTGATAATTCTTGATCAACACCATGGAAATTGGAATGTTTCTTTTATCCTTCTGAACCTTCTTGCAGTGACTCCCCAGTTCCCTTCATACACAGGCAGGAATGCACTTGGCAAGCTTTCTAGACAGAAAAGAAAAGAAAGAGTTCAGCTTTGAAATTCTCTACATGATTTAATGTATGCTTCAGACAGAGAAGATGGAAGCTGCTGGCCGAAGCTCAGGCTGCATCACTGTGATGTAGACCTACCTGGATACCATGGGGGCATCATCTCCAACCATCCTGGGTGGAACGAACAGATTAGCAACACCTGTAAGCAACAAGTCTGCATGGCAATGTCTGCAAGAGCAGGGCCAGGGCATGAACTAGGATCTCTTCCAACAAGCATTCCCACCGAGGCTCTCAAAACCAGCTACACGGTCCAAGCCAAAGCCCTGCTCCCCAAACTATGTATAGCAGCTTTCTAATAGTCGACAAAACTGAAACACTGGTTTTGAAAGGCTGAGTCAAAAAACTTCTCACACAATAAAACATAGGCTTTACCCCTAAGATTGTGTTATAAATTTAAAATGTTTTCTGTGGAACTCCTTTTAACCATTAGATATTCTATCAATTAGAGAGTCTATCAAAATCTACAGAATACTAACTGTATGTGATCTTTGCAAGGAAAAGAAAAAGACCATAATTACAAAAATATACTTGGGTTTTGATGGGAGTCATGGCTACAGAAAAAGAGCCAGTATGGAGTGTTGGCTTCACTGTCTGGGACCAGGATTCTGCAGATGGATACTCTGTGCAATCAGTTCATTCACATTTTAATTGCACTGTGGTGGAATTGTAAAACTCATAATTTGAAAAGGAATTGCGTGTATGAAACTCAACAGCATTTCTCTTAACAATTTTATTTTATTCTTTCCATATACTGTTCTCTCACAATTAAAATAAATAACTGATTTCTTGACCTGTCAGAAGTCTCTGATGAATAATCAATCGACTTAGTGATTTTATTTTACAATTAATATTTAAATAAAAAGGGAAGAAGGATTTCTTCCAAAAAGCTTTTTTTTTTTTTTTGATGAGCCTTACTTAAATGATGTTTAAAATAAAATACAAAAGTACTAAAAACAATTCAAAATGACATTTCCTACTCCATCTTCACTCACGACATTTCAATGACTAAGGAGAAGGGAAACTAACGACATGAAAAATAGTGTGGAAAAACAAAGAAATAGGAATTTGATAAGAAATATTATTTCTATACTTGGATTTAGCCCAGGTCATCTGCCTAATATTCTGACCTATGTGTTTATCCAAAGATTTTCTTAGAGACAGCTGAGGTATACTGAAAGGAACTTTGTAAGCAGAATTCTTTTTTTCTTTTTTTAAGCATGATCTGTGTGATCAACTTACAACCTCTCTAACTAACTCTCATGTGTAATATGGGGTTGATCATTCAAACTTCACAATGGCAGGCTGAGGAGTCAATAAAATAATGCATGTGAAAATGTTTGGTTAAGTACAAACAGTCTGTGGTTGGATGTGAAATTCTAATTGAGTGTCCCATTCAGAGGGAGACAGGCAGGATCACAGGAGCTAAAGGAGCACTCTGAGCCTCTCAGGAAGTGGGCGTTCTGCTGGCTACAAGTTGGGTGAACAGCAATGCTGAACAAGGAACCCAGGGCACTGTCCTAGGGTTGTCATAAACCAAAAACCTACCAGGTATTTACTACATGTCATGCATTTCTAAAAGCATTTTGAATGTGTTAATCAATTTATACCTGACAACAACCATCTATGGTAGAGGTACCATCATGATCACCCTCATTTTACAGGTTGAAGAACAGAGACAAAGAGGAAAATACAAAAAGCCTCACCTCCCGAGGCTCAGGAGCTTGGATTCTTAATGCCTCTCCCATCCCCTCCAGCAGAGAACAAAGCCCCAAACCTGAACAGGGCTGAGAAGACCAAAGAGACCTGGGGTCTGAACAGAGAGCCCCGGGCTGCTGGGTCCTGGGGTATGGGGCAGAGGGGAGGCCAATGGTCATCAGCAGGGGTGACCAGGTTCCAGTGCAGAAGAGGAGAACAGGATCAGGATACATGGCATTTACTTCAGCAGGCAGAGCAAGAACAGAGGCTGAGCCCAAGGATGAGGCAGAACCAAACATTTCTCTCCACTGGAAGTGAGCACCGTGCTGTGTGGGCAAAGTTGGAGGAGCCCCTGGAAAAGGGCAAGGAGGAACCACTTACACAGACATTACCGAAAGCAGAAGAGACTCCAACATCTTTCATCAGCAATTGTTTCCTTCCCCAGGGGAGCGTGGAGCCTGGACAGCAAGATCAGGTCACGTGGGAAGATACATCTGCAGTCATGTATCCACACGAGGTCTTCAGCTCACTGTTGCCTCTACTTGGAATGCTCTTCCCCACATTCTTACAGTCTTTCACTCGCTTTGTTCGCGTGTCTGTTCAAAGTCCCTCTGGGGAGCTCTCTGCGTCCTGACCCTGCTTTCACACATCAAGCACCAGCTGTAATCATTTCATTCATCATCTTTCCTTCAACTGGAATGTTGAAGGACGTTGTCTCCTTTCCTGCTATACTCACGATGCCTGTAACTGTGCCTAGTCCATAACAGATGTTTTGCGATGTTTGTTGACTGACTGAATGGGTCAGAATGTGTTCACATCAACAGCAAGGTGATCTTATTTAGGATAACAACCAGAAGGAAGCTAAGAGTCCAATCTGGTGAATCCCAGATCTTTTCTTCTATCTATAGAATGCTTTCCTGAAGGACTAAGATATAAGCAAGAAAAACCTTATTAACTGTGAACCCTGGAAGTGAAGGAGAGGCACTCTCTAAGAAGAAATGTAGATAATTGTTTGGAGAACACTTCTCTAGACCAACTGCTTCATTTTCAGAAGAGGAACTTGAAGCTGTGAGAGGTTACATAATTTGCTGATAGTCACTAAGTCCAAAAGTTAACTCTCATGAACTCCAGTCTCACTGAAGACCATATTTGCTAGCTACCTGTTTTGTACTGGGCAGAATGAAGGTTCTGGCCCCTTGATTAGATTTTATGTAATATCACTCTGTCTGCAGAGTCCTCAGTCTTGCAATTTCTGAATATTATAAACTCAGGTTCTAGGTAAAGAGTTTCATTTTTCCTTTGTTGTAGTTCTGACTAAAATTTGGCACACACAGGAAATGGCCCAACATGAGTTTGTCCAACCTTCTTAATACCGTTTCCCTCACGAAGCCCTCCCTTGCACACCCAGGATCTTAGCCTCATCTCTTTTGGCAGCTCAGCAGTGTTCCTCTCTCCCCCAGTCCTCCCCTCCTCTGTACAAAGTTGAGCCACACATGTTCCACATCTGTCAAAATGCCCTCCAGCAGCTACACACTGCAAAACACTTACATACACAATTCCTCCTGAGTAAGTGCATGTGGCTTGCCCTCTCTCTCTTAATCTCTCTCCCTCCTTCCTTCCTTTCTCTCTCCTTTCTCCCTTTTATACTGTCTCCCTTTCTCCTCCCTATAACCCCACTCAGCTCCTGCTGTGAGAGGCTCTTCCTTCACCTCTTGCAATCGAAGCCTCTCTCTCCTTGGTGCCTCTCTCCTCTCCCTCCTCCAGGCTCTGCCAGGCCTGACTCATTTGCCGCTTCCCTCCATTCCATGTCTCTTGCAGATGGCAGGGGGGAGTGGGACCATTGGCCATGAGTAGCGAGTGATATGTTATGATGGAAAATTCTTCTCTAAATGAAACTCAGCCATCTGGCAAAATGTGCAACAAGGGAAAACCAAAGCAAGAAGGAAAAATCCATGCTACGTTTGCTCATTTCAGGTTGGGGAGGAATATAAAAATAGAAGATGGACTACTCCAAGCCATCTAGGTAACATGGAANCATGGCATTTACTTCAGCAGGCAGAGCAAGAACAGAGGCTGAGCCCAAGGATGAGGCAGAACCAAACATTTCTCTCCACTGGAAGTGAGCACCGTGCTGTGTGGGCAAAGTTGGAGGAGCCCCTGGAAAAGGGCAAGGAGGAACCACTTACACAGACATTACCGAAAGCAGAAGAGACTCCAACATCTTTCATCAGCAATTGTTTCCTTCCCCAGGGGAGCGTGGAGCCTGGACAGCAAGATCAGGTCACGTGGGAAGATACATCTGCAGTCATGTATCCACACGAGGTCTTCAGCTCACTGTTGCCTCTACTTGGAATGCTCTTCCCCACATTCTTACAGTCTTTCACTCGCTTTGTTCGCGTGTCTGTTCAAAGTCCCTCTGGGGAGCTCTCTGCGTCCTGACCCTGCTTTCACACATCAAGCACCAGCTGTAATCATTTCATTCATCATCTTTCCTTCAACTGGAATGTTGAAGGACGTTGTCTCCTTTCCTGCTATACTCACGATGCCTGTAACTGTGCCTAGTCCATAACAGATGTTTTGCGATGTTTGTTGACTGACTGAATGGGTCAGAATGTGTTCACATCAACAGCAAGGTGATCTTATTTAGGATAACAACCAGAAGGAAGCTAAGAGTCCAATCTGGTGAATCCCAGATCTTTTCTTCTATCTATAGAATGCTTTCCTGAAGGACTAAGATATAAGCAAGAAAAACCTTATTAACTGTGAACCCTGGAAGTGAAGGAGAGGCACTCTCTAAGAAGAAATGTAGATAATTGTTTGGAGAACACTTCTCTAGACCAACTGCTTCATTTTCAGAAGAGGAACTTGAAGCTGTGAGAGGTTACATAATTTGCTGATAGTCACTAAGTCCAAAAGTTAACTCTCATGAACTCCAGTCTCACTGAAGACCATATTTGCTAGCTACCTGTTTTGTACTGGGCAGAATGAAGGTTCTGGCCCCTTGATTAGATTTTATGTAATATCACTCTGTCTGCAGAGTCCTCAGTCTTGCAATTTCTGAATATTATAAACTCAGGTTCTAGGTAAAGAGTTTCATTTTTCCTTTGTTGTAGTTCTGACTAAAATTTGGCACACACAGGAAATGGCCCAACATGAGTTTGTCCAACCTTCTTAATACCGTTTCCCTCACGAAGCCCTCCCTTGCACACCCAGGATCTTAGCCTCATCTCTTTTGGCAGCTCAGCAGTGTTCCTCTCTCCCCCAGTCCTCCCCTCCTCTGTACAAAGTTGAGCCACACATGTTCCACATCTGTCAAAATGCCCTCCAGCAGCTACACACTGCAAAACACTTACATACACAATTCCTCCTGAGTAAGTGCATGTGGCTTGCCCTCTCTCTCTTAATCTCTCTCCCTCCTTCCTTCCTTTCTCTCTCCTTTCTCCCTTTTATACTGTCTCCCTTTCTCCTCCCTATAACCCCACTCAGCTCCTGCTGTGAGAGGCTCTTCCTTCACCTCTTGCAATCGAAGCCTCTCTCTCCTTGGTGCCTCTCTCCTCTCCCTCCTCCAGGCTCTGCCAGGCCTGACTCATTTGCCGCTTCCCTCCATTCCATGTCTCTTGCAGATGGCAGGGGGGAGTGGGACCATTGGCCATGAGTAGCGAGTGATATGTTATGATGGAAAATTCTTCTCTAAATGAAACTCAGCCATCTGGCAAAATGTGCAACAAGGGAAAACCAAAGCAAGAAGGAAAAATCCATGCTACGTTTGCTCATTTCAGGTTGGGGAGGAATATAAAAATAGAAGATGGACTACTCCAAGCCATCTAGGTAACATGGAACAAAAAGTAGAACCATCTGGATTAGTGACAGAAACACCCATATTCCAGTCTGTGTACATAATACTGAAATTCAATATCTGAAATCAAGTTTTGCAAAAAGAAGTTTGTGGTAGACATTTTTAATGATGCTGGTTGGGGACAAAATTTACACTTCTGCTTGATATAATCCATAAATAACATTGCTTTGATCTTCCTGAGTAAAAGTAAAAATGGTTCCATGGGAGATTTTTCCTTAAGTTTTTTAACTTTATAAAATATTTTAATATCAAAATAAAAAAATTACCTAACATTTCTCTTTTGTATCCATATTATAAGTCTTTCTGATTTTCAAATATTCTACTCATGTAACCTTAAATCAGAACAGAAGGTCAAAGTTTAGAGTAAGAACCATAATATATCCCTTCTCATAAAAAAGCTATACATCAACCACAATGAAGATTTTTCCATTTTATTTTCAACTGAGACAGAATTTTGGCATGAAGCAGAGAAAGAATGTGCTTTATGAAAAACAGACAATGCTGACTTTTCCATAACTTGTCTCTATCAAGTAGAAAGTTCTTTTCTAACAATGAAAATACAAGACTATTTATGTTTGAATAATAATCATATTTGAATTAGTCACATCATATTGGATATGAATTATCTATGTGCAATGTGGGAAAAGGGAGTGGTAATTATCAGAACAACTTCAAGGCCCTCTTGGTTCCCCTAGAATGTGAATAAGATGACAATATGCAAATTTCAAAGCACTGTAATCAGTCCTTCAAGAACAACTCAGTCCTGGCTGTTGCCAATGGTATGCGTCCCGTGAAGGGATCCAAGAGTCAACATTTGATCTGCCCAAGAGGACCAGGATCTTTCTGTCTGGCACACATTCCACACATGTGAAGCTATAAACTTGGACTCTTTCAAAACGTTATTTCTTTTCTGCTCTGTGCTATTGTTGCTTTGGGCTCTGGGTGCCAACCTCTCACATATTCCATGAAGTTACCCTCAAGGAGGGCATCTATGACTGAGATGAAGAAAGGAAGAAAACCTGTTTCCCAGCTTGATGGTGAACTATTTGCTTTCACTGTTTCTCTCTTCCTCTGCCTTAATCTACTTCTTGGAGCTCTGGCAGTGCCAAAGGAAATATTGATTGGTAAATCTGGAGTAGTTAAAGCCTCTTTTGATTAGAAGTGACAGAAAAACTCTTCACACTTGCTAAAGCAAGAAAGAAAAAAAAATAGGAGAGTTATTATAATGATATACAGGTGATCACACACCCTAAGACAGGACTGCAGCTGGGCTTCAGGAAGGCAAGAACAGGAAAGAAAGGAAAGGGGTCAAGAATTTCTCCACCTCTCCTCCAGACTCTTCTGCCTCATCCTTCCAAACACGATTCTACTTTGTTCAACCAAGTGAATATAAAATGGCACCCATTGCTCTTGGGTTCAAACATTAAAGTTCTAGTCTCTCAGAGAGACAGACTCAGAACCCTACAAAAAAGGTTCTGACTGGCTCCACTGCACACCCTTGGCCTAATGAGTGGTCCTGGGGAGGGTGGAGTCGTCTCCCCAGGAACTGCTGTAGGCCTGCCCTTCAGAAGGCCTAAGAGGTCAGTGATTTGCTGGACAGACACAAGATAAGCAATTACTTGGTGATCGAATCAAGAAAACTTGCCAGGAAGTGGAGTCAGAGTGATAAGAAAGAAAAACTATTTTAGCCATCAGAAAAAAATATATACATTTGTGATAGACAAGCCTTAAATAAGTGTAAATCAGATAGGATCCAACATAATGGAAAGAAGAAACGTGTAACCTGGGTGACCTATGAGGAAGCATTTCTCAGCCCGTCTCAGAAATCCTCAGGAAAATGATCCCCCGGAATTGTAGTTGACATAGGGTGAGGCTTCTTAAACTCTGACAGTTTTCTTCTTAAACTTTGTGGGAGAGTTTGGGTTGGTGGGGAGGAGGCTGAGTGCACAGAGGGCCAGCTTGAAAAGGAAGCATTCGGCTAGGGTGTCACAGAGCTCCACTCCACTCTGCCTGGAAGACCACAGGAGCAGGAGCTTCTCCATGGAGCCATGGAAAAGCCCGTGACCTCTGCAGTCAGCTCGACCTCCGTCTGCTTCTTTGGCTGTGGTTCCTTCAGTCTATAAAGCAAAGAACAGTTTGAAACCAGGCTCTGGTATAGACAACCCCACCACTCAACATCTCCCAGACCCAGAACTGGGCACAATGAGTGCTGTCAAATTCCTGCATGTCAATTACACATTATAACGGCAGCAGTGTCTCCCCAAGATAAACGGAAAATTGAGAACGTGAAGTGCCTTTGCAAAGGGGAAGGATGCACAATGTACTACACAAGGCAGTCACCTCACATTCACAGCCCCTAAGGGACCCTCCCAGATTTGCACCCAAAGATGGGAACCCAATTGTTATCAAGGGCAAGGCCTTGTGGGTAGGGCATTTTTTTTAAGGTATGAAAGGCCTTAGAATGAACGAGCATGGAATCCAACAATGATTGTTTGACTTGTATTAAAGGGAGTCCATCCTAGAGTACCAGCATTTGAATCAGCAATAAACATGAAGGCAGCAACCCGCCGGCTGCATTAAGAGCTTAACAGTGAGCAGGCTGCTGGTGCGCCCACATCAACTGCAGCCCACTTGCAGGAAGCAGAAACCCAATGTGTCACCTTCCTCCCAGCTGCCCCAGCAGAACACTCATCCTCCAGGAGAAAGATACCGGTCTCAACAGAGCCTCACCCTCTCTGCCTCACTTCTCCCCTCCTGGAAGCTTCAGTCTCGCAGAAAGTGTTACTTGAGACAACAGGAGAGAAAGAAGGAGGAATCCACAGGACCAGGGCAAACAGGAGCCCATTCAAAATAAAAGAAGGTGTTGCTGACTATTAATTCCCAAAAGTTCACAAATAACATTACCAGTCAACTTGGTAATGAGAGACACACTATACAGTTTATGAATTTCATCTGAAAGAAGATGAATTTTGAGGGCTTACTTGACTTCTTGCCAAAGAGTTTTCCAAAGACCCTAGGACCATTTATCTCCAAGAGGGGAAAGGCTTCATTACAAACCTACAAAATTTTAGCTTCTGTCACCTCCACCCTTCTGAGGACTGTCACTGATACTGAAACCCAAATGAGCTCTTTGTCTGAAAAGACTCACTCCTTCCATCCATCCAGCTGTCAGTCCATCAGTCTTTCATTAGTTTATTAAACACCTTACCCCACCACCATCATTTCTACTATATCCCGGGCACTGTACTAGTTCCTGGAGATGAAACAATGAATAAGACATCAGTACCACTCTTAAGGGGGCTTTCCCGGTGATGGCTCAGCAGTGAAGAACCAGCCTGCAGTGCAGGAGACACAGGAGATGTGGGTCTGACCTTTGGGTCGGGAAGATCCCCTGGAGAAAGGGCATGTCAACCCACTCCATGCTCTCCAGTATTCTTCCCTGGAGAGTCCCATGGACAGAGGAGCCTGGTGGGCTACAGTCCAAGGGGGTCACAAAGAGTCGAACACAACTGAAGTGACTTGGCGTGCATGCATGCTACTCTTAAGGGGCTTTCAGTGAGTGGAGGGAAAACCATGAGAGAAACAATATGCAATATTCCTGCCTGCGATCTCCTAGAAATTTGGCAATCTTGCCTGAAAGTTCTAACCCTATTCAAACAGGGTACGGCACATTTTCCACCTATTCTCCACAGTCAAATGGTTTCAGTGCTGGAAATGATTACTTTTTCTGATCAAAGAAGTACCAAATATCAAGATAAAGTATCATCCATCATTTGAAGAAAATCTAGTGGAAAAAGTAAATAAATTACAGTCTTCAGAAAGAAGGGCCAGTTTACAGAGGTATCAAAAAATGAAACAAAATGTCTTTAAATGAAATGTGTAAGATAGAAAAAGTAAGTTTCAGCAATTACACATGTGCCTAAAAGGCTGAATGCCAGGGCGAGGGTGGAGGCAAATCAAGCATGTAGTCCTAAATCATAAATCGGATCCTGCTACTCTCTGACTTAAAAACCTTCCTTGGATGGTGATAACCATTTTGAAGTCTATAAATGCATCAAATCAATATGTTATACACCTTAAAATTATAGCTCAGCTTGTAAAGAATCTGCCTTCAATGCAGGAGACATGGGTTCGATCCCTGGGCCGGGAAGATCCCCTGGAGGAGGGCATGGCAACCCACTCTAGTATTCTTGCCTGGAGAATCCCATGGACAGAGGAGCCTGGCAGGCTACAGTCCATGGGGTTGCAAACAGTTGGACACAACTGAGCAACTAACACTTGTGTCCTACATCTTAACAAAGCTGGAGGAAAAAAAAGAGATCTCACTTGGCACTTTGTTGCTCATATAACAAAATCTAAATACACATTCTCACACAAACAGGTGGTTCATTTGTTCATTCATTCAGCAGAGTCTACAACATGCTTTGAAACGTTCTAGGCCATGGGAACACAGGCCATGACCACTGCATTAAAGAATTTCAGTCCAAATGAGGACACAGATTTTTTTTTAAACTGATACAAAGCCCTCGGAGCCATATCACACTCTATACAAGGTGTCACGGGAGCACCAAGAACAGACAGCTGAATTCCTTCCCAGGGCAAAGGGAAAACAAGAGAAGGCTTTAGACAGAATAGATTTTCATATGAAGACTCAAAGGATAAATGGGAATTCTTTAAGAGACAGAAGAAAAAAGGCAACACAGCCTATTAATCAGAACAAAAGGACTGAAGCATAATTTTTTTTAATTTTCCACTTTTTTTGAAGTTTTTTTAATTAATTTTAATTGGAGAATAATTTCTTTACAATATCGTGGTGGTTTTTAACATACATTGACCTGAATCACCCATTGGTGCACATGTTTCTTTCCATCCTGAACCCCCCTCCCACCACCCCACCACCCTATTCCTCTGGGTTGTCCCAAAGCACTGGCTTTGAGTACCCTGTGAAACATGATTTTTTACTTATTCTTCTCTGTGGAATTATCCAGTTGTTTGAATGGATCAGTCCAGCAAGACAAGGTGATTATGCCCGTATTCACAGCCCATACCAGGAAACTTTAACTCTGGGCTATAAGAAAAAGATTTTGCAGAAGTATTTGGTATGACAGCAGAAGTTTACCACTTTCTGTCAAGTTTTATAAACCTATTAAAATTTTTTTNGAATGGATCAGTCCAGCAAGACAAGGTGATTATGCCCGTATTCACAGCCCATACCAGGAAACTTTAACTCTGGGCTATAAGAAAAAGATTTTGCAGAAGTATTTGGTATGACAGCAGAAGTTTACCACTTTCTGTCAAGTTTTATAAACCTATTAAAATTTTTTTCAATGTATTTATTATTTGGTTGCTTTTTTAATCTAAAAATCAATGATGATTTTAGTAAAAAGTGAAAGGAAAGTTAAAATGATCCAGATAATTTGATACATATAAACTTTATTGCATAAGCAGAAGAAAATAATTTAGTAATAATGTGGTAATTTAGGTTATGTTCACATCTGAATGATAAGATGCATTTATCAAAGAAAGTCTTCTTGGTGCCAGATTTGGTGCTGCATCGTTGAGAGACACAGCCTGCCCTCAGCACACATTCCAACAGGAAAGACAGACAATAAATAGGAAATTGAGTTTAAGAGATCATGAGAGTTGTGACACAGGCTTGAAGGAAACACCGAGTGATGTGATGGGCAGCTGCTCTTCTCTGGGGCTGTGATACTTTGGCAGAGACTGAAAGCAAAACTGAAAATCTGTATTCTAGAGTTAATGTTTCATTATTATTTCTACATGGACTAAATTAATAATTATTGTATAAAAGTGAATAGAATGTACTTTGGATCTGGACGCACAGAATCTGGCTTTGGGTGAGCTGCTTCTCTTTTCTGGGCATCTGCTTCCCCCTCTGCAATTTGGCCATAATGATATCCATCTAACCAAGCCATGAATGGAACTAAAGAGGAAAATACAATAATGTATCAGATACATGCTTCTGTATTATTCATTTACATCACCCAGCAACCTTAGAACATAGGCAACATTACCCTCATTTTATAGATGAGGAAACTGAGCATCCATAAGGTAGAAATGGGATTTAAATGAGGGCAATCTGACTGCAAATCCCCATGCTTTTAAAATGCTCCCCAGTATTAGCACTTGACAGCCAGGGCTCAGTCAGTCTTCTTCCCTTCACTTTGGGTGAATACAATTTTAGAAAACAGAAATCCTTTTACAAGTTTATCCTATGAAAATAATGAATGAGCGCCAAGAGTTAGCTAAAGAACACCCATCACCTGTTAAAGAACATTTATTTAAAATTATTTTAATGTTCATGTCCAACAAATATATTATAGAGCCATAAAATAATGGTTGTAAAATATCAAATGACATGAAGAAATGTTCATTATATGTCAGCTGAAAAGCAAGTTAAACTTGTCCCATGTGATCAATTTCTGTATATATGTATGCCCAGAAGAAAAAAAGTCCAGAAAATACATTTTCTTTGTGCTTTTCTATATTTTTCAAAATCTTGGTAGTAAGCATGTTCTTTCAGTACAAGAGAAACCATAGAATGAGAGTTATCCAAACACTACTCCTTTTCAAACAGACTGTTCATCTCTTTGTATTTATATAAGATTTTCCCTTGTGGAATAATCTTCTGTTAATGAAGATAAAGTATTCCAACCATACGTCGCATTCTAGGAAGTCTGGAAGCCAAGGGTAGATAAATAGACTCAGCCCTAATGGTGGCACTGTCTCCCACTTTGCATGCTGTAGAGCACCTCCTCTGGGAAGGTCCTCTCTCCAAGTTCATCGCCTTCACTGCAAAGGATCTTTACCTGCCTGTCCAGGCAACTAGGGGCTTCCCTGGTGGCTCAGCGGATAAAGAATACACCTGTAATGCAGGAGACACAGGAGACTTGGGTTCAGAACCTGGGTTGGAAAGATCCCCTGGAAGAGGGCATGGCAACCTGCTCCAGTAGTCTTGCCTGGAGAATCCCATGGACTGAGGAGTCTGCCAAGAGCAACTAAGCACCAGGCAACAAAAGGAGCAGGAGGAATATTCATCTCCCTGGTGGAGAGGAGGCGCGTCTTGTTTCTGCTACTCAAAATAATTAAAACACTGATCTTTAATGTAGAACAGGCTAAAGAATGGGTTGTTGGAATGAGACAGGATGAGACATTTTAATGTAACAGCCATTGTCCCACTGTAAGGAAATCAGACTTCATTTTATCTGAATTTAACTGTAAGCTTCATCAGCATTCTTCTGACTACAAATGATATCTTCTTGGTTGGAGACCCCTATGGCGCACTAACCTATAAAACAAATGAATTAGAAGGAGCTTTTCTGCATCGCAAAAGAAGATGCTTGGCTTCACAAAAAAATTCACCTCAGGGCTTTTTAAATATCTGGATCCTTCTGAACAGCTGTTTGTTTACAGGTCATTAACTATTTGGCTGAAAGATGAGACGAGGCCAGGGTGAGCCAAAGAGCAGTGCCACCAAGAACTAGAGATCAATTAAACCTGGAAATAGAGCTCCCCGGTGCAGAATCCGACCCCTTTGTTTGTCTGCCCTGAGTCCGCGAAGGAACCGTTAGGGCGCCAAGAAGAGCTAGGCAAACTAGCAAGAAAGTATACAGTTTTCCTGAATTTCTGAGAATGCTGCTATGGATTCAACTGTGGCCAAGGAGGTTGGGGGAGGGGCTCCCACAGGCCTCAGTGGGAGGCCTGGCCCTTAGACTACTTGGTGGCTAGGACTTTGCTGTCACACGACTGTGACGGGAGGAGCCTGTCAAGGTACTGCTCTGCTGCTGCAGCTTTGGGACGAGGGCTATTGTGGCTCCAGAACACTCTCTGACATAAATCTTAAGCCAGAGAAGGGTCCCATGGGAGTCCTGCCCCGGGGTTCTTTAACCTACTGCAATTAACAGGTCTGACTTCAGGCTTCCCTGGTGGCTTAGATGGTAAAGAATCTGCCTGCAATGCAAGAGACCCGGCTTCATTCCCTGGGTTGGGAAGATCCCCGGGAGAAGGGAATGGCTACCTACTCCAGTATTCTTGCCTAGAGAACTCCATGGACAACAGAGCCTGACTGGCTACACAGTCCATGGGGTCGCAAAGAGTTGGACATGACTGAGTCTGGGAATTGAATTGAATCGTACCTCTGTTAACTAGATGGATCCAAACACCATTAAAAACAAAAATTAGACCCAGTTTATCCCCTCTCATTTCCTTAGAATTCTATGCTAGTTCTTCCCAACAAAGTTCAGGCCTGGGTCGTGCCATCTCTTTTCCCACCCGAAAAGCAGACTGGTTTGAGGTTTTACTGTTCAACCATTGCTTTCTGTTTCACTTAATGAAAATTTTAATTTTTCTTGCAATTATTGATCTGGTGTCAGTTTTTCATTCTAGAGGCAATGATTTATGGCCAAATTACATAATGTGCATTGATCCAAGATCTAATCCCTTTACTGCATTTATTTTCCTACTAGTCTGGGAATCAGAGCTGACAGCACTCACTTTCTGACAACTTAGCCAAAATTTAGCATCACTTCAGTGGCACACGCAGGAGTTACCCACACTCCCCTCTCAGTTTAACTTGTACCTGGAATGGTGCGTTCGTATTTGCTCAGTCACATCTGACTCATTGTAACCCTTTGGATTGTAACCTGCCAGGCTCCACTGTCCATGGGATTTCCTGGAGTGGGTTGCCATTTACCTCCTCCAGGGGGTCTTCCTGACCCAGGGATCGAACCTGCACCTCCTGTATCTCCTGCATTGCAAGTGATTTTTTACCCATTGAGCCAAGCCATGGACTGTTGGGTACTGGCTCCAAATCCAAGGTACCTATGTTGGCCAACAAAAGGACCCTTCTAATGCTGATCACATGGTACCACTTTCACATTCCAGGAGTGGTCTCTAAAAGCAGTTGAACCTATTGACCAATTCCTGCCTGGGAGAACAGCTAAATAATAATGATGTCAAATCAATTCCTTTGTCAATTGCATTGTCACATATAAATGGACAACACTAAACAATTTTAGCCAAAAGTTTTCCCCAGTCAGTTATACAGGATTGCATTTGGAGACTGAATTGCCTTGGAATCAAATCAAGTGGTAGTCCTTTTCAAAATTAAACATAATTCAGGAATTAAGACACCTCAAGGGCAAAAATAAATGAGCTTTTAGGTAAACTTTGCCCTCAAAATACTCCAGGTTAAAGTCTGTTCCTCTTGACTTTTTAATGACACAGAATGTAGGAAATTCAACTAAATATTTCTTTAAATTCTGAAGCAGCTCAGAAATGAAATCCTCTACACTGCCATAGATATTATTGAGTTTATTTTCTGTGATTTTACTCAAGAGCCTTTGTTGTGTAGGTATTCTTTTGAGAAATTTCTTTAAGAGCTTAAAATTCTTCTCCCTCAAAAAAAAAAAAAAAAGTGTCTTTCTTTTGTAATAAAATTTGATCCTTAAGAGCTTTGCAAATCATTCTATTTCCTACCTTATCTTGGCAGCTAAAAGAGTATAGTGCCTGCCTGGTGAGAGCAAGCCTGGGTGGCTAGGAGAAGGGACAAGAGGGACATTTTTATTGTATGCATGTTTTACCTTTCAAATTGTGAAACTTATGCACGTATTATCTATCTGAAAAGTTGATAAAATTTAAGATAGCATGACTATGGCAACTCAGAAGCCTGCTCTTTATCCTGCTACTATTCCTTCTCTGGTTTTGGTGAGAATCAGTAGGCTATTTTATTTTGCTTTGTTTATGTTTATGACAGCCTTGAGAGTTTGACTCATTGAATCAGTGCCTTTTATACTCAATTGCCTCATATTCTGATTGGAATTAGGCTAGATATAAATACACCAATACACACGGAAACACATGCATACACACAAGTTGCACATTCCAATCCTAATGCTAAAAGGTCCCTGGAGAGCTCCTGTTCCCATCCCCTGGCCTGATGAGTGAGAAAGACCCAGCATAGGGGATTCCCACATCCTCTGTTAATGAGGGTCCTAGATCCAGAACCCAGGTCTCAGGACAACTCCCAGTCCATTGCCCTTTCCATTAACTTTGAAAATATATTTCAAGTCCATGAAAAACACGATTTGCTTATTGCATACCACTTGGAAAAGCGTAATAATTGCAAAAGCAAAAGGTATCTCCAAGAACTAATTTTCATCTTTATAGGAAAATGAAATCAGCCCAGTCTATGTTTCTTTTAGCAGAGCTATTTATATTCAGCAATGTGTGTTACTTTGAGGAAAAGGACCTGAGTATAGTCGGTTTCTGCTCTGCTGGTTCTTTCCTCCCTATTACCTTGAGCTAAAATATAAANAATGAGCCCAGTCTATTTTTCCTTTAGCAGAGCTATTTATATTCAGCAATGTGTGTTACTTTGAGGAAAAGGACCTGAGTATAGTCGGTTTCTGCTCTGCTGGTTCTTTCCTCCCTATTACCTTGAGCTAAAATATAAACTCCTTAGCACAGCATCCAGCGTCCTTTGGATTTCCACTTTCCTGCCTGGGTTTTCAGCTCCACCCCACCCCCACATACACACAACTCCTCACTTTCTACCACTCCAAACTGTTCCTGGGTTCCCAAGCTTTGCGGGTTTCTCGCATTTTCCTGCGTCTGCACTGGCTGCCCTCTCTGCCAGGTTTCCTGTCTTCCACCAAAACCACCCAGCCAGATAACTCTCCCATCAAGACTCAATGCCACTGCCTCGGAAACACTCGCCTGGCCCCACAGACGTCCTCAGTGGCCTCTTCCTTGTGCTCCCGCTTTGTAGATGCCTCATCAGTGTTTATCTCACTGCCAGGCGAATAATGATGACGTTCGTCTCCCTAATAAATCCTGCATTCCAGAACAAGACAGTTGATTTTTTCATAACTATCTCCACATCTTCTACCCAGCACTGTGCTCAGCGCATAGTAGGTGATCAACAAATGTTCTCAGGAGGAAAAGAGGGAGAGAGAGGAGGAAAGGAGGCCATTATCTGGGATGCCAACAGAGAAAAAAAAAAAA
>SJYV01019664.1:1133687-1169271 GCA_006410875.1 Neotragus pygmaeus
AGACAGCAATCCCCTTAACTGGCAACTGTGAACACCGTACAGTGCCCAACATGTTTGCTACCAAACAATAGGTGCTCAACAAATGAAACTTTTGTGAGGTCACCACAGAGCTATAAGTCCTCTGATATCAGATTGATTTATCGATTTATTTCTCCTCATAAGAAAGTAGCATTGTCTCCAATTAATAGGGAGATCCAACTGCACCTTCCATAAATATACTTCTCTTGAGCTGCCCCATACCCAATTCTGCTGGCCACAAGTGCCTACTGGTCCATCAGAAAGGATTTTCTCATGAATATCCAGCTGCAGGTCAGTGATGCTTTCCTCCACCCCATCCTCCACTGAGTCTATTCCACGGAGTCATTCAATTTGTTGCAAAACTACTTTGACTTGAAGGTGTCCGTTGAAACAATAGACAGGCACCCACCGATGGAGGGTGGACTCTTTGCCCTTATAAGTACTGATTTTCACCACCTCTATGGGTGGAATAAATCATTTTGTCAGTCTTCTGGGCAGTTCTGGAGTTTAGGTAGAAGCTAAAAGGCTACAGCTTAATAGAAGCATTTGTAACCCTGTTAAGATAAACAGACACAATTCCAAAAAAAAAAAAAAGTGCTGAGAAGCGACAGCCTAGGTTGTTTTCCCCCAGATTCCCATCAGGTACAAAGACCAGGAACAAGTGGAGTTACTTCAAAAGCAACAGTCTTGTTTCCTGAAAGATCTGTGCTCAGAGGTTTAGAAACTCAGGGGTGAATCTAGAGGTGAGAAAGTTTTCACAGTGCAGGGAGATCTAAATCAGATTTGGAATTGCAGAGCCCAGGGCTGTGGCCAAACTTTCCTTAAATTTGTACTATTTTCCCTTCATTTTGTCTTAAATGTTATTGCTTTATATCCTTTTTTCATCAACTCAGAATTTGTTCAGTATTCACTTATTTTACTCCCAGGTAAAATAGAAGAGATTTGGTGCTCCGAAATTTTCTGAAATTGGCTGTTTTGATTTTTCTTAAAGAAATTTTAAAATCCATCGATTAACACACCGCCCTCCCTCACGCATGCACACATCCTCATCTTTCAGGAAGATGTTACAGTGTCCCAGAGGGTTGTAGAAGGGATTGAGAGGTCAAGGAATCCCTAGATTTGCAGACACCTGTCAAGTTGGGCTCAACACCTGCCCTCGGATCCACCCTCTGCAACCCCGGGGGAAACAGTACCCCCGTGGAATGAAACTCCACTGATCTGGAACTGGAACGAGCGAGGGGGGTTAAGGTTCTAAGGCGACACAGATGTCAGGGCAGAACTTTCAAACAGGCTGAGCTCCACTTCATCTGAGAAAATGCGCCTGAGAGCCCAGCCTTGGAGACTGGGCAGACTGAAAACATGGAGTACCTTGGCCAATGGAAAACGATCATCGTGATGAAAGTAATATTTTGAATACGACTCTAAGTGCGACACGCTAACTCGGCTCAGGCCGGGACATTGCGACGAGCTGAGGTTTTCACATGCACTCCTCAGACTTTTGAGTTTTTATTGAGATGACGAGGGTGGGAGGGGAGGNGATTCATGGGGTCGCAAAGAGTCGGACATGACTGCGCAACTGAACTGAACTGAACTGAAAGTGTCTCCAAATTTAAAGCAATGGATATAATTGTTCCTCTGAAAAATAGCATAATAAATACATTATTTCCCATATGTTTCCAGACTTTGGGGATACTCTGTAGCGTACTGATTATATTTTTTCCCAGATTAATAGTTGGTCTCATTGCTTTAAATATGGAGGTGCTTCACCTGAAAAGGTATCTGGAAGCTGACAAAAAAGGATACCAAACATGTTACTTGAGAGTGTAATTAATGCATTATGTAAAACAATATATCCTGTGAAAACCATAGTTTGCCTTATGTTTCCTGATCTCTTGGACTCCTCCTTGAATTAATGATTTTCCAGTTTTCTGCCATCACCTGTGTGTGTCAATTTAAGTATAACACAATCAAATCACTATAAACTTTTCACAGTTTATATGACAAAATTTTAAACCTTATTATAATTTGAAGTCTTATTTTAAAATATTTTAGATTACAGAGGTCAAAATTTTTAAATAGATTGCTAATTACTGTTATTTTATAGCCAGCAATTATGTCGTATCCTTTTACAGACATGATTCCACATCATTTATTTCTTAATCTATAAACTGCTTTAAAATTGTCCATATCCACAGCATGTGTATACATATATATGTATATGTACACACATGTATATATTGTTTTAGATCAGATAAATCAGAAATCTCAATAAAATATGAGACTCACTCAGTTTTTCTCATAATGACTGTGATGCATCTGAAAGTTTTCTGTCAATCAGGGGAAAATTCTTGGTTGCATAGTTTTGTGGAAATGGACTAAAAGAGTTTGTTGCCCATTTTGTTTCTTTGCTCTTTTCTTCAGTCTATATTATGCATTATTACCATTACCGTTGAACATAGATAAAAAGAACTTAAACCAATCAGTTGGGGCTTCACAGGAGGCACTAGTAGTAAAGACCCTGCCTGCCAATGCAGGAGACGTAAGAGACACAGGTTCTATTCCTGGGTCAGGAAGATTCCCTGGAGCGGGTGTGGCAACTCACTCTAGTATTCTTGCCTGGACAATCCAATGGACAGAGGAGCTTGGTGGGCTACAGTCTGTCCATAGGGTCACAAAGCGTCAACAGGACTGAAGTGACTTAGCACACATGCAGGCAAGTCTATCGGTATAGTTGCTGATCACATTTACTTAGTAGGAACAAAAGGAGACATTTGATCCTTACCTTGTTTATTGATTTTGTTGTTGCTGCCGTATGCCACTATTCTTGAGGGGAGGGAGAGTATTGTTTTGTTATTAATTCAAAGAACTTTAAAAATTGACCTTTCTAAAACCTGGATAACTGTCCAGTTTCCTTTGAATTTTCTCACTGTGAAAGCATGGCCAGTAACAAATCAGGTAGTGTCAGCTCTTTTTCCCTACTGTACGCCCATCAACAAATCAACTAATCAGGGCCTCAGAGTAGACACTGACACCTGAGATATCTGCTTGGGTTGTTTGTACAAGTTAACTGGAAAATTCTCTTAGTCAGTGTGTGAAGAGATACTACTGTGGCATTTGAGTTAGGTACAAGATTAAGTAGTCACTAAACAGGGTTCCAGGATCATTGCAGATAAATTGAGGGCTGGTTCACAGTATTGTATAAGCCTTATTATTTGTAGGTTTCACTTTGCTGAAGTTTCACAGCTTATCTCCTTGTTTATTCTGGACTTCAAGCTAGTGTAAAAGTACCTGTGTAGGGTTTTTCCAGGTGGCATCATGGGTCATTCCATCATTTCAGGTCTCAACTTAAAAAGTCATCTGATACTGGGAAGGCCTTTCCTATTCACCCTACATGAAATGGCAGAGCCCCCGCCACCCCCAGCCACTCTGGAAACCCCTTAACCTGCTTCACTTTTCCCCATAGCCTTTGTCACTTCTGGCCAAATATTTCCTTATTATAGCTGTTTGTTCCAAAAAGAAATCTCTGTACTGTCTGGTCTGTGGCTTTACCCACAATCTTAAGAGTACAGCCTGGCACATAGTCGGTACTTAATAAAATACATGCAGAATGAATGACTGCAAATATTTAAGGAGCTTCAGATTCAAGCATCCCCTCCCCAGTCTAATAATATGTATACTAATATATATATAAGCAAGTTAGAGAGTTTACTCTTATTCCACTTCTTATAATAGGACCATAAAGTTAGCAAATGGTCACCCTTGTTTTAAAGGGTAGGCATTTGGAGACCATTTTAATGTGAAAGATAAAGGAAAAACAGAAACCAAGATTTCTTGGTTAATTAATTTCTGTTAATGTGATAAAGGAAAAACAGAAACCAAGATAAAGGAAAAACAGAAAATAAGTTGAAAATTTCCAGAACTGAGTCTTTTGAGGAGGGGATGGTTATTTTATTTACTTTTTTGGCAGGGGGCAGTTGGCAACTACAGTGGAGTTTCTGAGCTGTTTCCTCCCTTATCTGAATAAAGCCAGAGAAATGTGATGGAGTATGAGGAAAGAGACTGATCAAATACCCCTCCTCCCTTCTCTCCATCACAAAGTGATCAATGATATGTAAGCACATAGCAAACCAATGCCATATTAATAGAAACAAGAGGAAGTATTGGTATGACATCCCCCTTCATAATGCTTCTCTGTAACCTTAAAAGTAGAGGCAGTATCTGAAGACAGACTTGTGCTATTGCCTCATATGTTAAAACAAGGGTGATGGACCATCTTTCACTCAAGAAATCCTGACTTAAATTCCAGAGGTGAAAAGCTAATCCTCTAAGTGATTTCAGCCAGCTTAGTAGGAAACATAGCTGCTCGAAATTATTATTTTAATGTCTCGGGTTCCAGGGCTAAATTGGCAGTGAGTCAGCTTTCCTATTAAGGCACTGTGCCAACTTATTTGTCCAGAAATTATCCTGTTTTAACTTGGGGGTTCTTTACTGCTAATAAGGCTAATACCTCTGAAGTACACAAAGCACTTTCAGATTCATCTCATTTACCTTCACTGCATCTTTGCGTAGAGGTCTAACCAAGGTTATCCCCAATTTATTGATGAAGAAACTGCCTTTTAGTTCAAGATGCACCTTCCGAAGGAGTTAGGTTTGGATTTTTAGAAAGAAACAAACAAAAGAAAGAGGAAAAATGAACAAGCAGTTATAATCTGTCTAAAATTGTTTGACAGTGTTTTATTGTTTTGTAAATATTTCTGTGTGTATATTGTTCTACATTAAATGCTTTGAGATAACTATAGCCTCTACTACTGCTAACTTGCATGTAATCTTGGAAAGGTCACTTAATTTTCTGGACTTCTTACCTACGCTATGTCTCAGTTTCCTGAATGATAAAGTGAGAGGCCTGATGACCTTTTAGGCTCAAAATTTTCTTGATTCTAAAACACTGGGTTTGGAGGCTATAACTTTAGAGGGGTGGTTAATAGATAGGAGCTGAGGGACTTCCCTGGTGGCCCAGTGGTTAAGAATCCACTTTGCAGTGCCAGGGACACGGGTTTGGTCCCTGGTTGGGGAACTAACATCCCATGTGCTTCTGAGCAAGTAAGCGCATGCACCACAGCTAGAGAGCCAGTGTCCTGCAACTACTGAGGCCCAGGTGCCACAACTAGAGGGAGTCTGTGCCACGACAGAAGATCCCGTGTGATGCAGCGAAGAGCCCACATACTGAAACTAAGACCCACTGCAGCCAAATAAATAAATATTCAAATAAATAAATAAGAGCTGATATTATTAATTGTCATCATTACCTAAATCCCTGATTAGAATTATTTAGCAGCCTGCTCAAAATTATTCATGTTAACCAGGTGCATCTTTTAAAGATGGTCTTTTTATTCATGTTACAGTGCAGCCATTTCAAAATTCAACAGTAGCTGTATTTTAAAGACCTAAGAGAATGTCTGATTTGGTTTCCTCTTACCAAAAGTCTGGTTTAATAGGCTGCATTGTAATTTAATATGAGGAGCTTAAAATACCTTAATAGAGCAGATTATTAATCTGATGTAGTTACAGCAATGGCATACTTATATTCACACTGAAAGTTACAAATGTGAGCACTGTGTTTATAAATAGGAAATGTGGAAAATGTATAAAGGAGAACTCAAAGTAGTATGTCCACTTACTTATGTACTCACATAGTGATTATAATTTTGTTAAAATGTTCATTGACCAAACTGGAATTAATTGGGGGAAGTTTGAAGAGGGTTTGCTAGAAAATAAGAGTAGCCCAGGATCCATTTTAGTTGCATTCCTAATATTTTTTAAACCATAATAAAATTCTTATCTCCCGACTCTCCCAGTAAAAGCTGGTGTAAATATGCAGTCAGTGGTGAAACTCTTTCTGTGTTAATCTTAATATACGTTGGCCTGTGTCACCATACGTACTGCCCTGGCTAGTCCATTTTTCTAGCACTGTGATTAATTAAATCACTGATTTTTAAGCAAATTCTCAGGCTCTTGGATCTTACTCACATTCTAATTAGGCTGGGGTTACAAACGGCCCACCGGGAGGCAGGGTACCACTTATATTATATCTCTGAAGATGGAGTTTGTGAGTTGTTGGGATGAACACAGCAATGAGCCATGGCCCAGATCCCAGCAGATTCACAAGTGACTGTTAAGTGCTGTTCCAATAAGAAGGCCTATAGAAATGTGACATTAATAATCACCAGTTTGAATCTGGGTCACTTCAGCCATGACTCAAAGATCAAACGCTATCAGCTGGTAATGAGTGTGTGAAAGTGCTGCAGGAAAGTGTTCCGTCTCTTAATGACACCTTTGTAGGCCTTCTCAGGAGACAGCTAAAGGGAGGGATAGAAATAAAGTCGCATCTGCTCCTTGGTCTGGAGGCCAGCCCTCCAGGTTACAATTGGCACACTTTTGCAAAGATGTTTTCTGAACAGTTCACGGTAGTTTGTTGTTCCAGCTTCTTAAATGGATATGTAGAACCTTTCATCTTCTGCCTCTTTTCCTGGCCATTTATTCACTTCAAAGTGATGTAGCTGTTTTGAATATTCTCCACTGCCTTTTCGCTCCTCTGAAGAGTAAGAAACAATTTCACTTATGAATTCACGTTAACCGTTTAATATGAAAGTTTCCAGTTTTGTTTCAGTTTAGGGGCATCATTTTCACTTCAGCATGCCTTCGTTGAGCCCTGTGCGTTGTCAGGCACTGTGTTAGGCTCTAGGACTACAGACATCAATTGAGGATAGTTCCTGTCTTTAAAAAGCTCACCATTTTATAGAGAAGGAAGGCATTTAAGCACTTGTGAAATACTGTGGTGGAGGCACGGATACAGAAATGTGCCAGATACAGTAGTGACACAAAGCCAAAAGTAGGAGTCGTTTGTTCTGTATGACTTGTTAAGGAAGGCTCCAGGGACGAAGAGATAGTTGAATTGGGTCTTGATGACTGAACAATGACTCATTTTAGGCAGAAAGCAAAATTTGTGCAAAAGCAGGAAACAAGACAAGCATGATGCTTAGTGAATTACAAATCTTTATATTTGGCTCTAAGATTAATTATGCAGTGGACTTATTGCCACCTTTTTAACACCTCAGTTTTAATCAGAAAATAAGAGATGAATTTTGACAACTTGAACTGTAACCCTGTCTTTCTTCTCTGTAATTGACTTTAAACTTCTGAATCAGAGCTCTCTCTTCTCCTCCTTAAATGTTGCATTAGCCTGGCCAACCCACCAGGTATTTATTTACACTTGTGTCTTTTCATTGTTATGTTGGTACAATCTAAATTTATTTACTCTTCAGTTTCACTGCCAAGTTTCAATTTCAGCCTCAAGTGTTTAGACAACATTATATAATAAGTGTTACACTTTTATGACATTTGCTTTAGTATGTAAGAGCTTTCCATGAAAGCTAATGGTTGGGAAAAAAAGAAGCCTGAAATGTCACCAAGTGGCCTCCAGATGTGTTTTATTGTGTTGGTATCTCTGTTTTGTTTTCATGAAAATTTTTTTTAAGTTTAAAAAACCTTACCAAGCAGAAAAAGCAGACAGTAGACTTGTAGGAGATGAACTGTTTTCATTCCCTGATTGTTATTTCTTGATCTCCTGTTTCAAAAGCTGTGATTCAGCTGAAAAAAATCTGTAACAATATAATTTAGAGTACTGTACTGTTTAAAAGCAAGTCATGTTATTATGTTTGTTTTTCAAAGATAAAGTCCACTCCTTAGGTTGGAAGGCCCTCTGTTTAAATATGTTGTTCTTAAGTGTGGTGAGATTAAGATGTGATTTAACATCTTTCACAGTTTCTGCCATCTAATTATTCCCTGAGCAATCAGTATGTTTTCAGGCAGTCTGGCATGTGATAAATATTTTGTAGCATATGGGGCCGAACGTGCCAATTGTAAAAGATTTTGTAAGCTTTAATTAATTTTGACAACAACCAGATACACTCTACTTTATTGATGAGAAGTCCACAGACAGTGGAGTTCAGAGCGTTGTCCAGATTCATTGAACAAAGTGGTTGACAGACTTTTTGGATAGCTGAGCACTGTTCTCAAACACAAGGTTATCCAGAACTCCAGCCTATCAAGTAGGAATTGCTCTTGTTGAGAGGAAAAAAGGGAGTTTGTGATAGGGCTTCCAGATTTATCAAAATAAAAAAGCCACGCAAGATGCTTGGTGAATTTGAATTTCAGATAAACAATTGAGAATTTTTTTTATGTTGCCTCACAGACTGAGAGAGAACAGACTGTGGTTTTGCCAAGAGGGAGGGGGTGAGTGAAGGAAGGATGAGAATTTGGGATTAGCAGAGGTACACTGTTATATATAGGATGGAAAACCAACAAGGTCCTACAAACTATATTCAATATCCTATGATAAACCATAATGGAAAAGAATATTTTAAAAAAGAATGTAAAAAAGTAATTTTTAGTGTAAGAGCATCTCAAATATTGCATGTTCCTAAAAAAAAGAAATGATTGGTAGTTTGTTTGAAATTCAGTTTTAACCATGCATCCTGTATTTTACCTGACAACTCGAAGTTCCTATTTCTAGCTCCACCCTTTCAATGCCCCTGTGTCCTCCTCAGCCAGCTGAGAGTCCTGGCTCCTTGCACACAGTTTAGGAAGAAATAGAAGAGACAGAAGAAATGTGTACAAATGCTCCAAGAGAATTAATAATACATTTTTCTTCTCAGTCCAGTTTAGGAAGTATTATCACTTCCTTGGCTTTGTTAGAGAATTTACATGAGCATGTAGTCACTGCTACACACAATGAGTGAAAGTTACTCAGTTGTGTCCAGCTCTTTGCAACCCCACGAACTATAGCCCACCAGGCTCCTCCGTCCATGGGATTTTCCGGGCCAGAATACTGGAGTGGGTAGCCATTCCCTTCTCCAGGCGATCTTCCCAACCCAGGGATCAAATCCAGGTCTTCTGCTTTGCAGGTTGGATTCTTTTCCATCTGAGCCACCAGTTGTAAAGAATTATTGCCTTTGCTTTGCCTTTCTTGTTTTTTAGGGTAAAATACTTAAGTCTCCCAGTCTTTGGAAACAATGTTTGTCAAGTCAGCTATTTGTAGAAGTCACGGAATTGCAGGTTGACCAAAGAGAGTCCACACATAAGGAGAAGAATGGGTGGGAGCTTGTGAGCCTGACTCTAAGGCAGCCCCTAAGGGAGCAGTGCCTTGCATGGGCCCTTCCTTGGCTTTTGGTCTAGTGGACATGTACATGTTTTAGTGGTCCTGGCTTGAGGATATTACCTGTTAACGTAATGCAGTTATTTTGTTCCAATATTTTAAACCAGCCCTTGGATTATTACTCTCATTTTTCAAGCTGACCCCTTTGTGGAATATTCTTATGTATTCAGCCATTTATATTTCTCAGTGTAACTGAGTAGAGTCTCATTAGTGATCAGAAGCCACTAAATTTCTTTAGGATGAAACAATCCTTTAATGCTCGAGGGACTCCCTGGATTAACTGATGAGAAATCTTTTAAAAATATACAAAAAACTAAGGACCTTTTCCCAGACCTGTGGGTCCCCAGGTGCTTTGGATTTGAAGCCCTGCACGGGTGGCCTTCTAACTCTAGTGACACTTTTGTATCAGTAAAATATTAGTAATGGTTTATTCCTTGGAGGGTAGATTAGGAATGGATATGATTTTGTGTCCCCTTCTCATTTTTTTCATAATTTGTGCTGTAGGTGTGTTACTTTTTAAATAAGGAAAATAAGTATTGGTGATATATTTTAAATATTTTGTGGAGGGGAACGCCAATAACTGTTTCTGTGTTTAAATGTTCTAAAGTATAGATGAAGACCATCTGGTATATAGTTTTTATTTGCAAATACTTATGTATCTCTGAGGGGCTTCCCAAGTGATGCTAGTGGTAAAGAACCTGCCTGTCATGTAGGAGACATAAGAGACATGGGTTTGATTCATCAGTTGGGAAGATCCCCTGGAGGAGGGCATGGCAACCCACTTCAGTATTCTTGCCTGGAGAATCCCATGGACAAAGGAGCCTGGTGGGCAACAGTCCATAAGGTTGCAAAGAGTCAGATACAACTGAAACAACTTAGCATGCATGTATCTTTGAAGGTTAATTATAATATGAAATCTACCCAAATTGTTCACACTTAAAATTTATCTCTTATTCATCCATCTGTTTTATTCATTCAACATATACTTACTGAAGAAACAGAGACATACTCCTATACAAGAAAAGGGGTGATTAATGGAAGCAAAAGGAAAGAAAGATCCAAAGATGCGACCTATCCACTCCATCCTTCAGGACTCTGCGATGTGGAGGTCTGTCTGGGCTGGGGAATGCACTCATTCCCCAGGAAGGAAACCTGCTTGCCCTCAAATGAGCCCTCTGATGCAGAGTGAGCAAAAGTGACTTTCACATCAAAACCTAAAGACCCAGGTCACCCAAATACTGCTGGGGGTTCACTGTCTTGGACCATAAAAACAAACACAAGCTCCCATCCCAGGAGCTGGGTCTCAAAAGCCACCAGAACCCCTGCTTGTTTCCAAACAGAAGGCCTGAGACTCTGGCATTCCACTGCTTCTCACCACTGGCTTTAACTGTAGACTTGGTTTGTACTGGACGATTTCACACCCTACCCCACCAAGCTGATTCCAGGGATTTTGTTTTTGATCAACTATATAAGTTACAGGGACATTTTCTTTTTCCTATCAGCTTCTTTTTGAACTCTCTTGGAAAAGGAAATAGCCTCTTCATAAAATTCCCTTTTACTGGTCTTTTTTGTTGACTTAGAAACTCATACCAAGTTTATAAGATGGAGAAACCTAAAATTTTTGTATTTCTTTCTTTTCTGATATTAGCATGTGCAAAAAACTACCTATTTGTGATGTTTATACTTACTTTCACATTTCAAATAGGCTTCATTTTGCTGGTACATTTTTCAGTGGCTAGATAAAGGTAGAATTTGCAAGGTGATTTGAGGGGATTTGCTTGATAAACCTAGGAAATTAAAGATTTTATATTTGCTAAGACAGCTTTGGGGATTAAGGTTAAATTCACACAGACTATTGCATATTACATTAAATTAGTTATTATTGACCCTAACATGTAAATGCTCATGAAAATAATCTCCCCAATATATAAAATAGTTGCTTCAAAATAAAACTAAATATTTTCTTCTTTGTTTTGACTATATATTTTAAAGTTTATATAGTACTTTTCAAGAACTCACTGAATATGGAACTTATTAAGGTTGCACATTTGTATTTGGAAAGCCACTGAAATAAATATAAAGGGACTTCTTTAAAGATTTATTTTACTTATGAGTAAACTAGGTGTTTTCTAGATAAACATGGGTGCCATTCATAACTGCCTAATTATAATTCTGTGAACTGTTGAAATCAAATCAATGTCTTGATCAGTTGAGCTGTCAGATGGAATTTTATCAAAAACCCATATACTTCATTCATACTTTAGGACTCCAGTGAATTTTGTCACAAAAAATCACCTCATACCCCATCTGGAAGGCAGCCATTTCAATGTGGAATATGACCATTGTTTAACAATGCATAGTAAAACAAATCATCTATGACTCACAGAAGGAACTGTATCCAGTTGAAACTTCCAGGGTAATTCAGGTAGGTGGACGTAACCACCCAGGTGTCTTGAAGCCATTCCAGTTCCAATTGGCTAATGAGCTCATAAAGCTGAGATCGCTTTGCTATGTCTCCCTGACTAGTTTACTTGTCCATTAGCATGATTCCACGTAACATCATGCTGGGACATTGATTTCATATTGATTCACAAAGGAATACTTTGGGTCACGCAGTGACTGTCTGGTCTACAGCAGGTGTTTCTGTGGGACTCTGATTTCAGAATCTGTGCTGTTCAGCTGCTGACATAATCTTTCAGCTGTACCGGCCAGAGCAGAGTTTCACACAGAGCAGTAGTGCCATACTACTCGTGTTAAATATGAACCTTGGTGGGGTTACATGTTTCCATCATCGATCCATCTGCTCTAGGGATTGCATCACCACAAAGGAGTTCATTTGTCTTGTTTTGAGGGTCATGTCTGATTGCATAGGTCAGCAAAGAATAGATGACTGTTTTTCACTTTGCTTCATGTCTGTGCCTCACTTTTTCTCTACGGCTGCCAAGCAGGACAATAAGTTTCTGAACAGCTGGTACCATAAGAATGACATCCAAGCTGGAAAAGGTGACTGCTTTCTTTTGAAAACCTGAGTTAACCAGTCTGGAAAGTTAAATATAGACCCTCTCTAAACTGACTTGATCACAGAGGATTCTGCATCCAGTAGGGAGAAAGGAGGCACTAGATGGCAGTCTTAAACAAACTTGAAATGATGTTTCCTCTCTTAAATGCATTACCTGAAAGCAGTCACTTCTGTTCCAAATGAACGTGCAAATCCAGGGGCATTATAAACTTTAATATCCCACTATAAAATTTTGCTTTTGATATGGAAAAATATTCCATATATAAATCTTGCTCAATCTACAGGTTAGTTATCCCAATAAACTCCTTGTAAATTGACAGTATCACAGCTGAAAAGGCATTTAGTTCACCTACCTTGCTGGACATGATAGCTTACCTCGGTCTACCCCAAATATGTTCAGAGCACTTACATTAGTTTGTTGTTGGTGGTGATGTTGTTCAATTGCTAAGCTGTGTCCGACTCTTTGTGACCCCACGGACTGCAGCACGCCAGGCTCCTTTGTCCTCCACTATCTCCCTGAGTTTGCTCAAACATGTCCATTGACTGGGTGATGCTATCCAACCACCTCATCCTCTGCTGCCCCCTTCCCCTTTTGCTTTCAATCTTTCCCAGTGTTAGGGTCTTTTCCAGTGATTTCCGCTCTTCACATCAGGTGGCCAAAGTATTAGAGCTTCAGCTTTAGCATCAGTCCTTTCAGTAAATATTTAGGGTTGATTTCCTTTAGGACTGACTGGTGTGATCTCCTCACTGTCCAAGGAACTCTCAAGAGTCTTTTCTAGCACCACAATTTGAAAGCATCAGTTCTTCAGCACTCATCCCTCTTTATGGACCAACTCACATCCATACATGATTGCTTATAAAACCATAGCTTTCACTATATGAACCTTTATCAGCAAAGTGATTTCTCTGTTTTTTAATACGCAGTCTAGGTTTATCATAGCTTTCCTTCCAGGTGTCTTTTAATTTCATGGCTGCAGTCACTGTCTGAAGTGATTTTGGAGCCCAAGCAAATAAAATCTCTCACTGCTTTCATTTTTCCCTTTCTGTTTGCCATGAAGTAATGGGACCGAATGCCATGAGCATTACAATAGTTTTAAAAATGCACACAGTAGAGTAAAATTGCTTCCCTAAGCTAAGATGAGCTTCTTGAAAATACTACTTAACTGTCATTTCACTTTTTCTGTAAGTATATTTTCCACCTTACCCTGTTGTAAGGTTAGTAGTATTAGGTTGATGGAAAAACAATAGCAGTTTCTGACCCTGAGTTTTAAATCATTATAACTAGGCTCAAGCACATCTTTATTAATCAAAATAGGAACCATCACAATCAATACATTTTTCCCGATGAGAAATAAGTTTGTTTATTTCTGTAGCATAAAAATCCATGCTTCAGGATTGAACAAACTCTTGGAAAGTGTTTTCTACATACTGCTGATTGTGGAAGCATTTTTCCCGTAAAAAGTTGTCAAGAAGCTTGAAAAAGTGGTAGCCAGTTGGCAAGAGGTCAGATGAATATGGTGGATAATGCAAAAATTTATGTGCAGTCACACATTATCGTGGAGAATAATTGGGCCTTTTCTGTTGACCAGTGCTGGCTGCAGGCCCTGCAGTTTTCCATGCATCTCATCAATTTGCTGAGCATACTTCTCAGATGTAATGGTTTTGCCAGGATTCAGAAAGCTGTAGTGGATCAGATGGGCAGCAGATCACCTGTGACCATGACCTTTTTTTTGGTTTAAGTTTGGCTTTGGAAAGTGCTTTGGAGCTTCTTCTCTATCCAACCACTGACCTGATCATTACTGGTTCTCATATAAAATCCACTTTTCATCACACATCACAATCTGATCAAGAAATGGTTCGTGGTTGTTGCATAGAATAAGAGAAGACAACACTTCAAAATGACAATTTTTTTGATTTGTGGTCAGCTCACGAGGTACCCACTTATCAAGCTTTTTCACCTTTCCAATTTGTTTCAAATGCTAAATGACAGTAGAATGGCTGACATTGACTTCTTGGGCAGCTTCTCGCGTAGTTGTAAGAGGATCAGCTTTGATGATGCTCTCAGATGGTTGTTGGCAACTTCCGATGGCCAGTCACTGTGCTCCTCCTCTTCAGGGCTCTCATCTCCTTTGCAAAACTTCTTGAACCACCGCTGTACTGTACGCACATTAGCAGTTCCTGTGCCAAATGTGTCGTTCATATTGCAAGTTGTCTTCACTGCTTTATGACCCCCCATTTTGAACTCAAATAAGAAGATCGCTCGAATTTGCTTTTTGTCTAACATCATTTCCATAGTCTAAAATACATATAAAATAAATAACAACTAATAATTCATGAGCAAAAAACATAAAACAAGAAATTCACATTAAAATGATGTATAGCATAACCACATTTAAGAATGTATTCCAGTATCAAATGGTAAAGTTCAACAGTGCAAGCTGCAATTACTTTTGCACCAACCTAATATTTATACTGTGAAATTTTCATTGTTTAAGATAATACCCAAAAAAATGTTTCCATGTTCCAAGGTACAGTGAAAATTATGTATGCTTATTATCAAACTTTACAGAGATCTGAAGGACAGTTTCTGTGTTTATATTGGGCCAGATTACATTCACAATGAACACAACTGATTAAGCTCCCACACATCAAGTATTATTAGAAATTGCCATCATTGGGTTATAAGGTTGGAGGTGAAGCTTTGCAGGGGTTGTAATGAGTTTCTTTTTGTGCTATTCCTTGTGTAGATGTGTGTGTGTGTGTGTTTAAAGAGGAATGTGTATCCCACCTAAAGACGATAACACTTATACTTCTCACCTTTCTGTCTTGGATAATGATGTCATTAGAAGTTAATTGTCTGTTATGAGGTGAAGAAAAGTGTGCTTAAAAAATAGTTGAAGTTTTTTTTTTTTTAAATAAAAATATCCCGAAGTGTTGCTCCTTGGGAAATACCCCAGAAAGAGTCTGGCAAGACTGAAAATTTCTATACCAGATTGTCTTCTAATAGCTTTTTAATAATAGGCGCACAAAGTACAATTCCATTCAGAAGGGGTCCGTTTAAACCAGGGCCCCCCAACCCCTGGGCGGAGACCAGTACCGGTTGATGGTTGGTCAGGAACCAGGCTGCACAGCAGGAGGTGAGTGGCCAAGGAGTGAGTGAACTTCATCGATGTTAACAGGGCTCCCCACTGGTCCCATTACCACCTGAGCTCCGCCTCCTGTCAAATCAGCAGCGGCATTAGATTCTCATAGGAGTGTGAACCCTACTATAAACTGCACATGTGAGGGATGTATGTGGCTGACTCCTTATGACAATTATTCCAAAACCATCCCTCCCCGTCTCTGTTCTTGGAAAAAAATTTTTCCGTGAAACTGGTCCCTGGTGTTGAAACAGTTGGAGGCTGCTGGTTTAGACTTTTGGGAGACGTTGCTGTGGTTCATTCACTAAGTCATGTCCGACTCTTTATGACCCCATGGACTGCAGCACGCCAGGCTTCTCTGTCCATCACTATCTCCCTGAGTTCGCTCAAACTCATGTCCACTGAGTTAGTGATGCCACCCAACCATCTCATCCTCTGTTGCCCCCTTCTCCTCTTACCCTCAATTTTTCCCAGGGTCTTTTCCAGTGAGTCCACTCTGCATCAGGTGGCCAAAGTATTGAAACTTCAGCTTTAGCATCAGTTCTTCCAGTGAATATTCAGGGCTGATTTCCTTTAGGATTCACTGGTTTGATCTCCTTGCTGTCCAAGGGACTCTTGAGAGTCTTCCCCAGAACCACAGTTCAAAAGTGTCAGTTCAACGCTCAGCCTTCTTTATGGTCCAACTCTCACATCCATACATGACTACTGGGAAAACCATAGCTTTGAGTACATGGACCTTAGTCAGCAGAGTGATGTCTCTACTTTTTAAAACACTGTCTAGTTTGCCATAGCTATTCTTCCAGGAAGCAAGTGCTTTTAATTTCATGATTGCAGTCACCATTCGCATTACAGATTATTAAAAAGTCTTTCTTGCACTTAATAGAATGTCTAACACAGAATACGTATTCCATACATATTTGTTCATCAATTGACTATGTCTATCAAGGGCATTTTTAGTACACAATAGATCATTTGGATTGGTAATTTCTTCCATATTATTACTATTTTAGTATTTTAAATTATTATTTGCAATGAAGTTAACTGGCTTGTAAATATCAACATAATGAAATGTCCAGCAGATTTAGACCTCACCAGAACACTTCTCTAAAGACTTTTTAATTAAGTATATAGTCTCTAAGAGGGCTTCCCCGGTGGCGCTAGTGGCAAAGAATCCACCTGCCAGTGCAAGAGACATAAGGGATATGGGTTCAATCCCTGGTTGATTGTAAATCAACTATACTTCAATCAAAAATTAAAATAGTAATAGTAATCCTTTTGCCCCTCATATACAGAAATTGGAATTGGCAAAGACAGTGTGCAAATACCTTCAGTTCATTTAGATTCAGACCTTTATTACACAGTGGTGCTGAGCCCATATTGTAATTCATCTCTTCACCCTGAAGTTTAGGGGCCTTAAGGAAAACAATTGATACTCGTGTTTTTACTTTTAGAATAAGCTAAAAGGAAGGGCTCAAAATATTTTTACTTGATGAATAAATAAATGTTTCTCAAGTGAGGTCCTGATGACTGTCAGCCCCATGAGATCACTATCCACTTCTGTACCTCTGGTGCCTGGCTGAAAATAGTACCAAACGTTTGATGAATTTGGGTGGCTGTGGAGAGGTGGAAGAGTTCTTAGCTTTAAGTAAAGCTTTGGTATTGAAAATACTTCTACACATATTCTCATTTAATGCTGGTAGCAAACTATGGGTCAGTTGTCTCATTTGATAAATGCAGAATCAGGTTCCAGGCTATTGAGAGAATCCCTGTGAGTCATACAGTTACTAAATGTTAGCACCGGACTAGAATCCAGACATCCTACACGATCCATTACACTCTGCCCTAGTTTACTGAGACCAGCTTGCAGACTACCTGAGCTGAGACTCCACTGTCACCTCTCCGGCCAGCCGCTTTGCCTGCCACTGTGCATCCTCACACCTTCTCCACCATCTATATATGTGCTAAGTTAGTAACTTCAACAATCACCTAGTTGTCCAAGTGAGAAACCTGGATGTTATTCTTGATTCCTCTTTTTCACATTCCTTCAACCACAAGTCCCATCTAATTTGCCTCCCGGACCTTTCTGGGATAGATAGCCATCATTCTCTTGTTTCAAAAGTTCACTCGTTCATCTTCATTCACTAATCCATCATCAGGCTTCTGGGCTCTAGTCCTGCTCCCTTCACACTGCAGAGCGATCTTTTTTTCCTTTTTTGGACACACCGTGAGCATAGTGTGTGGGATCTTAGTTCTCTGACGAGGCACTGAATCTGATCCCTTAGCAGTAAAAGTGTGAAGTCCTGACTACTGGACCGCCAGGAAATTGCCAGTGAGCCTCTTTATTCAGATGGTGCATTTTCTGTGAGTCCTCCATGGGCTGGCTCTTGAGCCCACCCTGTCAGACATCTCTGTGGGGTTTCTCCTTTGCCTTTAGCCATCTAGCAACACAGGTGGTCTCTTTCCAGGGTAGAGCCACATTTCTCCTCCTTGCACCCCCAGGTCCTCATTCTGGCCCATTGTAGGTAAGTACAGTAGCCATGGAATCAGGCCTCAAAGCCAGAGACCTGGAGGAAAGCTCCTTGGAGAGGAGCTGTAGTTCCTCCATCAGTCCCTTTAGCCCAGTACTTCTCCAGTGCCCTCCTCTCCCTAGCCTCTGGGATCATGAGGTTGGTGCTGGTTTAAAAAAGAAAAAGGAAAGCTAGGAGAAGGCAATGGCACCCCACTCCAGTACTCTTGCCTGGAAAATCCCATGGACGAGGAGCCTGGTAGGCTGCAGTCCACGGGGTCACTGAGTTGGACACGACTGAGCGACTTCCCTTTCACTTTTCACTTTCATGCATTGGAGAAGGAAATGGCAACCCACTCCAATGTTCTTGCCTGGAGAATCCCAGGGACGGGGTAGCCTGGTGGGCTGCCGTCTGTGGGGTCGCACAGAGTCAGACACGACTGACGCGACTTAGCAGCATCAGCAGCAGCAGGGAAACTGTCTGTGGGTGAAAAGCAATTAGCCAAAAAGAGGCAGATGCAAACAAATACACAGAACAAATGGATAAAACTGCAGGTTTGGGGAATTCCTGTGGCCAAGCCCTGTGGCCAAAGGAAAAAGTAAAAGAGCCTCCACAACATTGGCCAGGCTCTCCCACTAAGGATGAGGTGCTGCTTTGGCTATGGTAGGGAGGAAACCCATAAAAAGGACTCCCTTTTTGTTTACCTTTTCTCTGTCCTTGTGTCCCTGAAGGATCCCTTCCTACATTCTGTGCTGCTTTACTAAATGCCAAGTCCAGGGTCTTTATAAATGGCATCTGCGAAAGTACCACTTTGGGGGTGGGGCCTGGGAGGAGGTTGAGGGGGGACAGGGGCTTCCCATGCCCCTCCTCTATCCACCCTTTGCACACACCCCTTCTGGACAGAAGTACTTCCCGGAGTCTGGCTCTCGAGGCAACCCCACCCGCTGGTTTCCTTGCCTGCTGCTGCTCTCACCTCTCCAGCTTGCCTGGCTGATGAGAGTCTGGAAGGATCCCATTTTAAAACCTGCTGTGCTGAAGGCCTCTCCCCTCAGTCCCGCTGTGCAACTTGAACGTTCCTCAGTGCCAAGAGAGCGGCTGTTCCAGACAGCTGGTGCTATCCAGTGGCAACCCAGATGTCCCTGAATCTGGCAGCCCCAACTGAGATAGTAGTATTTGTATTTGACCTTGACGCACTGACTCAGATGTTTATGAATGATATTTTCAAGCATGTGGTATCAACTGTTAACTCCTTTTGGGATTCTTTGTTCACTTTCAGTTTTCTAGTGTTTGTGTTCTTGCCCCCAAAATAAAATGTATTTAAATAAATGCAGACTAAATACAAGCTAATCTTTTCTGTAATAATTGAATTATGACTCTTTATTACCAGTGACATGGAGCTCTACATCTGGATGCATTACAGCAAATGTATCCTTCTGCTTTTGTTTACATTCCACTAGGACTGTAGAATCCAAATGATTCTGAAACTGACAAAAATTAAATTAAATCCTTTTACAGCCAACCCTTCCAAGAATATTTCTTTGAGTTCTGCTGTGAAATTTGGGAAATGTTATTCCTACATTTAAAAATATGACCTCCAGAAAAATTTTGATAGCATTTTGGAAAGGTACATTTTTCCCTTTCCAAAAGTGGAAGTTGGTAGAAGGGTGAGGTGATGAGTTCAAGAATTTTTTATGTTATTTTACTTTAGAATTGTGCTGTATTTAGAGTTTTTTATGTTATTTCACTTTAGAATTGTGCTGTATTTAGAGTTTTTTATGTTATTTCACTTTAGAATTGACTATACATCCTGGTTTATATCTGTTGTCCCAACATAGTTATTAATTGCACTGAAAAAGTGTCCTGATTTGCATGATAAATCATAGGTTCTCCTAACTGTATTTTACTTAATTATCAAACAATTGATTGGGATTTTTGTTTGTCTGTAATTAAATCTTTCAGAAAAATGAAAAAAAAAAAAAANAAGTTAGTAACTTCAACAATCACCTAGTTGTCCAAGTGAGAAACCTGGATGTTATTCTTGATTCCTCTTTTTCACATTCCTTCAACCACAAGTCCCATCTAATTTGCCTCCCGGACCTTTCTGGGATAGATAGCCATCATTCTCTTGTTTCAAAAGTTCACTCGTTCATCTTCATTCACTAATCCATCATCAGGCTTCTGGGCTCTAGTCCTGCTCCCTTCACACTGCAGAGCGATCTTTTTTTCCTTTTTTGGACACACCGTGAGCATAGTGTGTGGGATCTTAGTTCTCTGACGAGGCACTGAATCTGATCCCTTAGCAGTAAAAGTGTGAAGTCCTGACTACTGGACCGCCAGGAAATTGCCAGTGAGCCTCTTTATTCAGATGGTGCATTTTCTGTGAGTCCTCCATGGGCTGGCTCTTGAGCCCACCCTGTCAGACATCTCTGTGGGGTTTCTCCTTTGCCTTTAGCCATCTAGCAACACAGGTGGTCTCTTTCCAGGGTAGAGCCACATTTCTCCTCCTTGCACCCCCAGGTCCTCATTCTGGCCCATTGTAGGTAAGTACAGTAGCCATGGAATCAGGCCTCAAAGCCAGAGACCTGGAGGAAAGCTCCTTGGAGAGGAGCTGTAGTTCCTCCATCAGTCCCTTTAGCCCAGTACTTCTCCAGTGCCCTCCTCTCCCTAGCCTCTGGGATCATGAGGTTGGTGCTGGTTTAAAAAAGAAAAAGGAAAGCTAGGAGAAGGCAATGGCACCCCACTCCAGTACTCTTGCCTGGAAAATCCCATGGACGAGGAGCCTGGTAGGCTGCAGTCCACGGGGTCACTGAGTTGGACACGACTGAGCGACTTCCCTTTCACTTTTCACTTTCATGCATTGGAGAAGGAAATGGCAACCCACTCCAATGTTCTTGCCTGGAGAATCCCAGGGACGGGGTAGCCTGGTGGGCTGCCGTCTGTGGGGTCGCACAGAGTCAGAAGGGTCGCATCAGCAGCAGCAGGGAAACTGTCTGTGGGTGAAAAGCAATTAGCCAAAAAGAAGCAGATGCAAACAAATACACAGAACAAATGGATAAAACTGCAGGTTTGGGGAATTCCTGTGGCCAAGCCCTGTGGCCAAAGGAAAAAGTAAAAGAGCCTCCACAACATTGGCCAGGCTCTCCCACTAAGGATGAGGTGCTGCTTTGGCTATGGTAGGGAGGAAACCCATAAAAAGGACTCCCTTTTTGTTTACCTTTTCTCTGTCCTTGTGTCCCTGAAGGATCCCTTCCTACATTCTGTGCTGCTTTACTAAATGCCAAGTCCAGGGTCTTTATAAATGGCATCTGCGAAAGTACCACTTTGGGGGTGGGGCCTGGGAGGAGGTTGAGGGGGGACAGGGGCTTCCCATGCCCCTCCTCTATCCACCCTTTGCACACACCCCTTCTGGACAGAAGTACTTCCCGGAGTCTGGCTCTCGAGGCAACCCCACCCGCTGGTTTCCTTGCCTGCTGCTGCTCTCACCTCTCCAGCTTGCCTGGCTGATGAGAGTCTGGAAGGATCCCATTTTAAAACCTGCTGTGCTGAAGGCCTCTCCCCTCAGTCCCGCTGTGCAACTTGAACGTTCCTCAGTGCCAAGAGAGCGGCTGTTCCAGACAGCTGGTGCTATCCAGTGGCAACCCAGATGTCCCTGAATCTGGCAGCCCCAACTGAGATAGTAGTATTTGTATTTGACCTTGACGCACTGACTCAGATGTTTATGAATGATATTTTCAAGCATGTGGTATCAACTGTTAACTCCTTTTGGGATTCTTTGTTCACTTTCAGTTTTCTAGTGTTTGTGTTCTTGCCCCCAAAATAAAATGTATTTAAATAAATGCAGACTAAATACAAGCTAATCTTTTCTGTAATAATTGAATTATGACTCTTTATTACCAGTGACATGGAGCTCTACATCTGGATGCATTACAGCAAATGTATCCTTCTGCTTTTGTTTACATTCCACTAGGACTGTAGAATCCAAATGATTCTGAAACTGACAAAAATTAAATTAAATCCTTTTACAGCCAACCCTTCCAAGAATATTTCTTTGAGTTCTGCTGTGAAATTTGGGAAATGTTATTCCTACATTTAAAAATATGACCTCCAGAAAAATTTTGATAGCATTTTGGAAAGGTACATTTTTCCCTTTCCAAAAGTGGAAGTTGGTAGAAGGGTGAGGTGATGAGTTCAAGAATTTTTTATGTTATTTTACTTTAGAATTGTGCTGTATTTAGAGTTTTTTATGTTATTTCACTTTAGAATTGTGCTGTATTTAGAGTTTTTTATGTTATTTCACTTTAGAATTGACTATACATCCTGGTTTATATCTGTTGTCCCAACATAGTTATTAATTGCACTGAAAAAGTGTCCTGATTTGCATGATAAATCATAGGTTCTCCTAACTGTATTTTACTTAATTATCAAACAATTGATTGGGATTTTTGTTTGTCTGTAATTAAATCTTTCAGAAAAATGAAAAAAAAAAAAAACAATATTTAAATGTAGTTTGAGAAAGAAACAGTCAGTATTCTTACTCACCCTGCTTGAATTTGGCTTGCCACAGGCAAGTTTCTAGTTGTGGAAGTAATTTAGTTCTTTATCTTCTAGAGCTGTGAAATTGTCTGGATCACAATTTTAAAATTGTAATTAAACCTGCTAAAATTGGAATGCAGGTTACATCTTTGGTGGTGATTCAGTGTTTCTGACCAGTGACTTCCACCAGCTGTCTTAGCAGCAAAGTTTCTTCCACCTTTATATCATTCATTTTTTAAATTTTTTCTGCCTGTGATTTAGGGTACTAAAGTCACTCTTCATGTAAGGAGACTGTTCCCATCTCTTCTTCACATCATGAAATTGATATCTAAGTTTTATGTGCAGGTCTTTGCCTTGCTTTGGTTCTTTCTCATCTGTTTCATGGTGAATCCTTACACCTTTGGTATTTTTCACATATATTCATTCATTTATTCACTTCTCATTTTTTTCATTGCTCGTTCTTTTTTTTTTTTCTTTTTTAAAAATTATTTTGAAGGTATCTTCCAGAGGTGCTTTATTTTTCAGAATTTACTTCAGCTGATTTCAGGAACATTTCAAGTACATTAGCAACTTTTCTTAATTTCCTTTAGCTCTATTATGTGTATAATACACTTTGGGTCTGCTATCAACATCTTTTACATCTTCAGAATGGGTTTCGCTCTTTTAGACAATCTCTAGTGAGGTTTCCTTCCCCCTCTTAATCTTTCCCTTTGTAATCTTACCCTGTTAGCACATATATTTTAATTTTCTAATACAATAAATAAGATAAGATATCTTTGCCTTTCAATTGATTTCAAAATGGGGAGTGAGACATTACATTTTCACCTATTTGTCTGAGAGCAACCATAAGATGACAGTTTAACGACTGACAAATTTCCCACAGTGATTTTGAATTAGCAATATATCTTGGCCAATCTTAGTTACTTTACACACATATTTTACATACATTTTCATAGTTATTCTACATACATGTTGCATCATTTTTTCTAAAAACAGATATCTAAAATGGAAAATAAGATGAATTTTCATTATGTATCCTGATAAAATCTCTAGTGAGGATTTGTAACATATGTATTTACCTGCAATTTAGAAACATTTGTGGACTTCTAAAGTATGGTCTTTTAATTTAAACCAAATTACATCATCAATTCTTAGACAGAACAGAGTTAATTTTCTACTGTAAATAATGCACTTGAAACACACGTTCACTGAGGATATCAACAGAACCCAGCAGTAAGCTATTCTATGAGTGTTAGAAAGCTGTGAGTTGAATGCAGTAAGAAAAAGAAAACAGTATTCAGGAGAAAAATCTGGGTGGAGTAACAGGAAAGTTTAGTGAAAAAAAAAGGTCAGAGAAGTAACTGGGAGTGGTTAAAACAGGCTTTCATAATGAAAAATGCCTTTGGCTACTGGAGACTTTTCTATTGTGTTATTATTTTTTTAATAGATCTTTCCTTCACAAACACACACCAAAGGAAAACAGAAAAAAGGTTATTACTAAATATATAGTCCCCTTGTTGCCTCAGTGACCACCATCTTGCTGTAGTAGATGACACTCTATTATTAGTAGGAGGCATTTGAAGGATGTTGGTTTGATAAAGTATAACCCCTAAGCCACTTCCCTAACATGATCTTTCTAATATCTTCAAAAAGTGTCTGAGGCTTATCTGGTTCTAATCTTGTCTGGCAATGTGACAAATGCCTCAGGGAAGTGGGAAGGATATAACCTGTCTTCAGAGATTTATAGCATTTCAGGCATCACAGATCCTGGAAGACATTTTTTGTTCTTCTAAGGGGACAGGATTCTATTAATTCTGTTTTACTATTAACATGAGTTAGCAAGATTATTACTGATTTTCGGAACGGCCAGTGTTAACCTGTGTTTCTTGCATAAAGATCGCGCCTTTGACTTACCCAGATGAAGGGGTATTTTTGCCAGAATCAGATGCACATTCATTCTTCCCTGTCATTCCTTGTGAACAGTAATGGCCTTGTCTGAAATGGCTGTCCAGAGTTAGGGCTGCTGGCTTTAGCCAAGGCAAAGGGCAGATGTAACTAAATAACTGCTTAGTTCAAATAAAATATAGAAATAACAAATGCTTTCTTTTAATGGAAAATTGGATCACTTATTGTCTCCCACACTCTCTGTCTCTGACATTTTTTCCCTCTCTCTTCAACAAATAGTCTCAGATAATAGAAATGCCATTAAATAAGTTTAAATATTGAGGCAAAGACTAAGACTATCTAAATGTTGAATGATATCCTGCTTTATCTGTGCTATCTAAAATCTTACTTCTCTACTTTGTTTGAAGAACTTGTGCCTATTTATTTCTTTTCCAGAGTATATAGAACTATTGGTTATTAGCACATTAATTTTGCAAAGCAATATTTAGGGAGCATGGATACAGTTGTTTTACTTGGCAGTGTTTTGTGTTTGTAGAATGCCTTCAGCACAGGCTCCAGACTGCACCTGGAGTGTCCTTCCCCTGCTGTGAGAATGGAGTAAAAGTCTGTTTAATTGTGATCATTCGAATCAGGTAGGGGCTTCCCTGGTGGCTCAGAGCTTAAAGCATCTGCCTGCAATGTGGGAGATCTGAGTTCGATTCCTGGGTGGGGAAGATCCCCTGGAGAAGGAAATGGCAACCCGCTCCAGTATTCTTGCCTGGAGAATCCCCTGGATGGAGGAGCCGGGTGGGCTACAGTCCACGGGGTCGCAAAGAGTCGGACACGACTGATCGACTTTACTTTCAAATCAGGTAGAATCAATACTGGAGCCAAAGGCAAGTTGGTAGCCTGTATCTGAGGGAAGAGAGATCAAGATCTTTCCCTTCACTCAGAAAATCTTAACTAGATTTTATTTTGGTGCATTTTCATTAGGAAGGAGCATTTAAACATCTTGACATCAAAATAACTCTTCAGGTTAAAAGATCTCTGACAGCTAAATGGATTATGTAGGTTAATGTGATTTTCTAAAAGCCACCAGGAAGCAGAGTGGATGTTGAAATGAGAGATGATATTAATGACAAAGAAGAAAAAGTGGTTTTTTTGTAGGAGTCTCAGTGCATGTCCAGCACTTCACAGAGGCCTGAACTCATTGTCCTTTGATTTTCTTTTTTTTTTTTCAGACTCTACTCCTCACAATTTCTCAATTTTCTATAGAAATGTACCCTTTACATTGCAACCTAAAAGCCAGGACATCTCACAAATGGGGGGAAAAATGTATAAATCATGCAATTCAGTATGCCAGGTTAGGTATCAGATTAAAGAAAAGGAAAAAAAAAAAAAAAACCTGTCTATTTGGTAGCTATTTGACTGCTAAGAAAATTAACTATTTCAGTATACTTGCACTGCCAGCAGAGTATTCTCCCTTCTCAGCACGGCGTCCCTTGGCTGTGGTTCATACCATATCAACCATATACATCAACTCTGGCTCCTCTATGGGAAAATGAAGTTCTTTAAAAGAATATAAGGTCATAAAAGCCAAGAAATAGCACTTTATTACTTTCCATAAGAAGACTTTTAAAACAGAGTGTTTCTTTGTAGCTTAGTGACCCAAAGGCAACAGTGATGCTCATCCTGTGAGCCTGTGGTCCAGCTCCCACTCCCGGCTGGCATCTGCTGGCCCCACGAGAGCTGCTGGGGACCCAGACAAGCCGCGTCCTGTTGGAGACGTCACTGCATTTTCCACAACAGCATTGGAATTTTCCTAAGGCACTTTCACATCTGGAATTTTAAAGAAAGTTTGCCCTTCAATAAAGTGGTAGTAAATCTTAGGAAACATTGTGCCTTTTTTGTTTTAATTAATCTGGCATTTCTCTCCTAAACCATTAACAAATTATTGGTTGTTCCCTCCCTTTTTCACCCTTCATGGTAATAATGGACAAAGAGAAGAATTATGAAATGATCTTTTGTATGCTACCTTTTTAATTTTTTTATTCATTTTTTAAAATTTTTGGCTGAGTTCTGCAGCATGTGAGATCCTAGCTCCCTGACCAGGAATCAGACCTGCATCCTCTACATTGGAAGCGTGGAGGCTTAACCACTGGACTGCTTGGGAAGTCCCTGTATGTTGCTTTTGGATTAAGGTGAAATAGAGATTTTGCAGAATATCTTTCCATTTCTTACATAAGAATATGTGTACACTACAGTATAAATATTAGGGGCTTCCCTGGTGGCTCAGCAGCACAGGAGATGTAGGTTCGATCCCAGGGTTGGGAAGATCTCTTGGAGGAGGAAATGGCCACCCACTCCAGTGTTCTTGCCTGGAGAATCCCACGGATAGAGAAACCTGGCAGGCTATAGTCCGTGGGGTCGCAAAAGAGTCAGACACAACTTAGCAACTAAACAATAACAAAAGTATAAACATTTTATTTATGTAAAACACCATCGCTTTATTATGGACATATAGCATTTGTCTGATTAAACAAGATTGAAACATACTTGTAATGAGTAGCTTGTGTGTGACCTGCCTTTATCCAGTCTTCAGAGACACTGTCTTACTTGGAAGCTTGATTTGGAGACTGTCATCACTACAGTATGCCAGTTACTAAGCATGTGAAGTAGCTCTCTAAAAGCCAATTTTAATGACTCCAGCCTGCTATTAGAATAGTTTAATCAAATTCTGAAAGTGACAGTTTCTTATTTTAAAATGTCAAAGCTGTTCAGTTTTTGATTGAAAAGATTGTGATGGTTTGGGAATAAGTAATTTAGTGTTTGAGAGGAGCCTTTTTTATATGGGGAGAAAAACTTCACACAGTTACATAAAACAGTCATGAAACCTAGAATTCTGACTTGCTAGTTTTTATAAAAACAAAATGACTCCTACAGAAAGCTCAGAATTGTAATAACTCAAGTATTATACAAATTGTGTGTCATAGATGATATTAGGAGGGATCTAGCCCTTCCAGTTCCTAAATGGGTAGCCTTTCCTTTCTCCAGGGGATCTTCCCAACCCAGGGATTGAACCCAGCTCTCCCACATTGCAGGTGGATTCTTTACCAGCTGAGTCACAAGGGAATCCCAAGAATACTGAAGTGGGTAGCCTATCCCTTCTCCAGGGCGATCTCCCTGACCCAGGAATCGAACTGGGGTCTCCTGCATTGCAGGCAGATTCTTTACCAACTGAGCTATGAGTGAAGTGCCTTCCAGTTCCTAAAGCATCTTTTAAACAAACATCAACATCTTTGAAAATAGAGCATTTGAGGGATCCCCTGGTGGTCCAGTAGGAGTAGGCACATTCACTGCTGTCTGGGTTCATCTCTGGTCAGGGAACTAAGATCCTGAAAGCTGTTCAGCATGGGGGAAAAAAGCATTTGCAGAAAGGAAGAGAGAGTGGTATGTGAATAGGTGATATAAAATCTGGAGTTCGTTTGCCATTTTGATTATTGGTTTAAACCCCCCACCCCATTTTTAGGGGGGCAGGAGCTTGCAAACTCTGGCTCCTCCTACTCTGATGTCACGGAAGGCCTAAGCTACGTGAGCTTGCAAGTTTAGTTAGACTCTGAAACGCATTTTCCAGGACAAATTATGTGACCTGTCACAGCTGGCTTGCTCCCTTCATTTGTCCCTTTCTTCATCCCTTTAACAAACAGCAGTTGCATTGCTCCTCAGCCCAGGTGCTGTCCTGGGTCAGCTCACAGAAGGTTAAAGCAGAATGAATATATGTTGGATAAACTGACTTTATTTATAGAACATTCACTGTTGTCTTGTACCCTTCCCAAGGCTTAGCTCTGTGCAGCTCGCACAAGATTTTCTGTGGCTGTGTAGCACCCAGCAGTCACCACTCTGGTAGAAATTAATGCACTGTTCTTGGCCTATGTCCTATACTGGGCTGTCAGCCCTTTGGGGGCAGTGTCTCCTGCGGGTCTGGCATGTTGTAGGTGTTCTGAAATATTTGTTAAAAAAATGTCTGTGTTATCCATTTAAATCCTTCTTTGAAACCCATAATGCAGTTGTGTGCAGATATTAAGAAGTCAAGATTGCCTGTATAGACTTCTTGCCTAATTGTAGAAGTCATTTGTCCAATCATTTAATAAAGGTTTATTGAGGTCCTACTTTGTGCCAGACTTTCTCTCTGAATCAGGGTCCAGATGGGAGAACTCAGACCAGGAGCCACACTGTGCTTGTCTGAATCTGGGCTGCCACACTTACTAGCTGGATGATCTCGGGCAGGTCATTTAACCTCTTCTGAAAGTGGGGGTAATAATAGTCCCTCCACTAAAGGTTGTTCTAAGGATTAAATTAATTGCTTTGTATCTAGTGCTTAGATCCTGTGTGGATAGTTATTACTCTTAGTGGTTATTAGAAAGACCAAAGACAAGTATGTAGTGAGATGAAGTTGGACAGGTCAGAGGACCAAGTCTCCCAGTTTGGGGCTTCATTCTCCTCCCTGGGAAGCCATCAAAACCTTTAAAGCTGGGGGAGGGTGGTAATGAAGTCTATCTGTAGCTTTCTGCCTCTGCCAAGGCCAGAGAACCTCCTTCAGTGAATTCAACAAACACTTGCTTAAGGCACCATTGTAAGTAGCCACTTGAATATAATCAATAGGGCTTTATGTCTGAACCACAGAAAAGAATACAGATTGTATCCAGGAACCAAGTGGGGTGGTAAGTGTTTGCTTACCTTCCAAGTGGAATTAAGAGATACATAATATTACAGACCTACCTTCAGGCTATTTGCAAAGAAAATCAAATTTGGTGATTAAATGCTAAAAGGTGTAATTCTTTTTATTTTCTGGGCTCCCAAGAACAAAGAAAGGCTTATATGCTCTGGGAATAAGAGTAAGCTTGTTGCTAATTGTGAGTAACCAAGTAACAGATAAAGAAAATACTGTATAGACATTTCTATTATTCTAGAAATATTCTAGAGGGATGGTTTTTAAAAGCTGTTCTTTAATAAGTAAGCTTTATTTCCTCTTATTAAAATATGTAGACTGTATTATAACTTACATATATCCATTTGTCATATTTTAAAATTATGTGTTAAACCATTAAAAAAGAAACCATGAGAAAAATTTCAACCCTGAGATCTTAAGTCATTTGAAACTTGAAAATATATTGGAAATAATTATTTTTGTACATTCTTATTTAGAAAATAATTATATGTATGTAGTACTGTGACTGGAGAAGGAAATGGCAACCCACTCCAGTACTCTTGCCTGGAGAATCCTATGGACAGGGGAGCCTGGTGGGCCGTGGTCCATGGGGTCGTAGAGAGTCGGCCACGACTGAAGTGACTGAGCAAGTACTGTCATTAATATATGTTGTAAAAGATTCAAAATATTAAAGATGGGGATAAGAAAATAAAAGCAAAGAAACATTGCTAAACTGATTTTACATTCCCACAGAAAGATTCTTGTCTTCAGCATGTTTAAACACAGTAGCACAGCTAAAACCTCCCTGAATATTTGGGCTTAATTTATTCTATTCTCCTTTACAGGCTAACAGAATTTGTGTATCCTAAAAGAGTTTTTTAAAAAAAGTTTAAAGCTGCTCACCCCAAGTAGTACTTCTAAGTGGACCATCCCATCAGGTGTCTGTATTAGTGCTATCTAGTATGCTGCATGCATGCCAAGTCACTTTAGTCATGTCTGACTCTTGCGACCCCATGGACTGTAGTCTGCCAGACTCCTTTGTCCATGGGATTCACCAGGCAAGAATATTAGAGTGGGGCTTGGGGAAGGTGTTACCTTTTCTGTGGATCAGAAAAAGCAGAAGCCAAACTTGGGATAATCTTTGTTGTTAAAGCTGATGGAAATGTCTAACACTCTGTGTATTTATGTGTCATGATATCTGACCTCTCCCTGCCCAGCTCCTTCACAGAACCCATCTCCTCCCAGCCCAGCACACCTGACCAGTGAGGTGTGTTTTGCCTTGTTTTTCTTTCTGCAGGATATAGCTAGGAAAGTGAACGGTAAGAGAAAAGTTCTCAGGGAATTGACGTGTGTTACTATGGTGAGGTCCTTTGCTGTAAATAAAGGTGCTATTTGGGGCAAAAAAAAAAGGAGTACTAGAGTGGGTTGCCATGTCCTCCTCCAGGGTATCTTCCCAACTCAGGGATCAAACCCATATCTCTTATATCTCCTGTATTGGCAGGCAGGTTCTGTACCATTAGCGCCACCTGGGAACCCAATCTAGTATGGTACTCTGGGTTAAAAAAAAGGTCTAGGTCCATTCTCCATTCTATGTGATTCAGACTAGAGGAACTTTCATATTAATGCCCATAATTGTTCAGTGCCTTAGGGAAAGAGTTCATGAAGGGAACTTGAACCTGAGTTTTAAGGGAAAAGTTCCTTGTTTTAAAATCTCCACCCTGAGTAGAAGTTGGATTTGTTGGCATTAATAAATACATTCCTCTTTTTCTCTTGGGTTTTGCTAAAAAGACTTTTTTTGAACTTAAAATTTCCCCTTTTTAATAGGTACTTGCCTCACCTGGTGTGATGCTTTTTCTGTCTTACAGGTTCCTAGTCCCTCTGTTAAACAACTTGTGAACTGTTAATGTGTCTAAAAGGGAAATATGTCATCCACCACCTTTGGAACGTCCTAGCCCAGACTCTTTTTTAATAGATGATTAGGGAAATAAATTTCCATAGTTTTCATAGAAAAAGTGTTTTTCTTCAGCCACAATTCTGGTCATTTTTTACTGTTTAATTCTAAAAGTTTCCATTTTAAAATTGAGTTCTTTTTACTTTTTACTCATTTGTATCTTCTAATTTCTTTATAGTAAGAATGATAGCTACTGAGGTAATGAGCACTGAATACATACACGGCTTACATGCATTATCTCTTTTAACCTTTACAATAGTAAGTAAAATGCATTCGGTTCTAGGACCCATTGTAGTATCAACTTATTTAATGTTTACTTAACTTGATGAGTATTTTTATTATCGTCACTTTTCAAAGGAGGAAAGTGAAGCAGACATTCAAGTGATTTGCCCCAGGTCCCCTAGGGTAGGTGGCAGAGCCAGGCTTGAACCCAGGTGGTCCAACTGTGTAGCCCATTCTCTTTACCGTGTGTGGGAAGATGCCTTTCCTTCTGTCCCATTCAGATTGCCTGATCTTATCTCTGCTTCACAGATGAAGCTGGAGCTGACAGAGGTTAAGTAACTTGCTCAAGGTGGCAAAGCTGGTAGATGACAGCATGAGGAGGCACTCTGGTTCTTCTGATTCTACAGCCTGTGTACCTTTCAGTAGCATAATGCAATGGACATACTTGTTTGAAAATTTTTAAAAAAGAAGCCGAAGGTGGCATACAAACACTTATATTCTAGAACACCACTTCCCTCTTTGCCAGAAGACTTGTGTTTGCTCAGCTTTAAAACCGGGGTGCACATTTCTGAGAAAATGGCTGCTTATGGTACTGCTCAGTTACCCAAGCCCAACTCTTAATTTCCTCCCTGGCTGGGTTCCTTTTCAGAAGGAAAGAAAGGATGCCTTCTTCCTGGCGATGGTGCCCCCTGGCAGTGGTGATCCCTCAGGAATATTCATGATTCCTGAGTCTTCCTTCTAGTTTCTACTGTGAGGTGGCCATAATGTTAACGATGAAAACAACAAGGATAACTCACATTTATGGAGCACTTTCTCTGTTCCAGGCCCTGGACTAAACACTTTCTATACACTGTCTTATTTGATTTTCACAGCCCTCTATGGTAGACACTATTTCCATTTTACAGACATAGCTAAAATGACATTAAGTACCTTTCTATACAGGTCGTGAATGGCTAATAGAGATTTCCATCAGTATCTCTCACACTTTGCAAAACCCATCTTCTCAACTTCTCTGCTCTTCTGTAGGTTAAGGTCCATAGTGATTACTATTTACACGGGCTTCCCTGGTGGCTCAGCCATAAAGAACCCGCCTGCCAATGCAGGAGACATGAGTTCAGTCCTTGGGTCGGGAACATTCCCTGGAAAAGGAAGTGACAACTCACTCCAGTATTCTTGCTGGCAAATCCCATGGCCAGAGGATCCTGGCAGGCTACATTCACAGGGTTACAAAGAGTTAGACACAACTGAGTGACTAAACGACAATAACCAGTTAAACGTTGTAGAACCAAACTGGGAGTGTTGGTGGGCTGGGGTGGTGAGGATCAGCTGCTTCTTACCAACTGGCTTTAAAAATTCAAATGCTTCATAACACTGGTTTAAAACTGGATGGCCTCTGCTTATGAAATTAGTAATAAGTGGGCTCCAGCATCATACTCATACAAAAGCAGACAGTCAGCTGGGAGGATGTCCAAATAAACATCTCTTCTTCCCTCGGGCCACACACGCAGAGAAGAAACAGGCCTGAAGCTGTTGGCCCAGTGTGTTTCCCTTTCCTCTGTCCTCTCCCTGCTTTATTTATTTGCCACCATACAGAGATGGCACCCTTATTCTTCACAGGTGGATCAATATTTACAGCCCTTCAGAGGACTCTACCCATTCTGTAGGCTGCCTGTAACAAAAGTTGCCTGTTTTTCTTCACGTCTGCTAGTGGGACTGCAGTTAGAATTAGCAGGAGCTTTGAGAGATGGCCAGTTCAAAGGCATTTTGTTTGGAGCACTTCCAGCCATTTTTCTATTTGTTAGGAGAGGAAAGTATCCCCCACGGCATACAGGTATGAGACCCAGAGCCGGATATGACTCAGAGCAAACATTTATTTCTCATCTCTATTTTTTCTCATGATCGCCTCAACTTTCTGGTGTGTGATAGCAGCCATCTGTACAATTATGCTTATTTAACCTACTGTAAGTTTGAAATTGAAGGTTGCATAGGTGTATATTAACGACGGTGGTGCTGATAAATAAAAATTTTTAATTAATGAATGAGATTGGCTTTAATTATTGAAAAGAATTATGTATGTCTAGCAGGCTTCCTCAATAAGACTCTCTTATGCTGACTGTGGCACANAGTTCTTGGAAAATTCACAAAGCTACATAATTCAGCCAGTAAATTTAAGGGTTTTATTTCATTGTTAGAAAATCTGATGCTCATTGAAGTCAGCTTGAGAAACTCTCCTAGAGTACTAAATGGAAGAGTTACTACTTTAACGGGTTCCAGGGGAAGAAGAATATTTAATTCTTTCATCAATTTGCCTCAGATATTCCTGAAAGCTGGACAGTACAAAAAGGCATCAGCAAGTCAGGTGGAAACTTCCTTCCATTATATGAATCTGTTTTCATTTAAGTTATATTAATGTCCACTACACCCATTTTGTCTCCGTATAACATAATTTTGCCTGTGATTGATTACCAGTTCACTTCAAATTTATGCATACTGTGATTTAATTAACTTTATCCTTAAGCAACATGTTTGGAGACATATTAATGAGGTGGGAGTCTTTTCAGAGTATTCATAACTTAGACCTTTTTTTTTTTGGCTTAGCATCAAACTTTAAATTCTGTGAAGCAAAGGGCTGAGTTCTGAGTCCACATGATTCCAAAGAAGGTCTCTCATATATTTTCAAGAGTGTTTGCTTGTGAAAACAAAGAAAAAAAAAAAAGATTACTTTCTCACATATGAAGTAAGAAAGAGATTATTTTCTCTACTGCCAATTAATATCTAGAAAAAAAAATTTGGGGTACAGAGATTATTTTTTACTGAGTCCTTTGAATTAGTTTCATGATGTTCCCCCTTTAAAATTATTTTAATGTGTTGAATTTTAATATTTTCTAAGAACATACTAAAAGAAGATACAGATAAACAACTTAATGTATGTGATTTTGGGAGATTAGGTATTTCTCCTACATTCTGTTCAATGCGTACTTGCTATGACAGACTGCAGACTGCATCCTGACTTTATGCATTTGGATATCTACGTCATTCATCCAATGACATGCAACAGTATTTTTAAGGCCCACTTACCATGTGCTAGTTGCTATCAAAATTCGGTGTAGCAGCCCTGGAAGTTCATGCTCACTTCTCCTCTGGAGCTTGAAATAGGAAAAGCAGCTAATCCTCACCTTCTGTAAGAAGTAGGCAGAGATAATGACCAGAATTTTTAAATTAAGTGTAACAGTTCTACATATTATATAGAAATATAGAGATCAAAAGTAGTAGAAGAAAGAGCTGCAAGAGTTAAAAGTGGATGACTCTGTTGGCCAAGGGTGGCCAAATGACGGCTGTTGCTGTTGTAAGCCCTTTAGCACTATTTTGCTTTTAAAAAATCTGTGTGTGTATATACATATATATATATTTATATATATATAATGTCAATAAAAATAAACATTTTCAGAACGATAAAAATTTTTACCTGATGGTTAGCATTGTTCTTAAGAGTTTTGAGTAGTGATTGAATTCTGTCTGTATCCTGATGGAGCTCTCCTGTCCTGCAGAGGGTGAAGCCCACTGTCTTCACTTGGCAGGTGGAGAAAAAGGCCTGCATCTGGGGTTGGTTCATCAATGTAACTGGGAGATGGGAGTGGGCGAGGTCTGGCCTCACCAGATTCCCAACCCGAAAACTGAATGTTGCCAGGGGAGTTTTAATTAGCAAAACATGATAGATTTATAGCATAAAAAATAGCTACAAAAATTGAGAAGTTATTGAGGAATATACTATACATATAGACATAGTACCAAAAAATTGCATATACTAACCATCGATAAAAACAAAACAAAACCCACTTTTATAATGGAGAAATCTGATGCTCACGAACTTAACTAAGTAATCACTCTGAAATTCAGTAACGGGGGGCAAGCTGATGTTTTTTGATGTGAAACAATATGAAGTACACACCACCACCAGTGAAATCTTCTTTCCAAGGATAATTAACCTGAATCCAATCAAACCTAACACAGGCTACAGGACATTGAGGGGCTGGCAGAATATGTTAAAAGACAATATAAGCAAACAACCAAATCCAGAATGTGGCCCTTCTACAAGACAACAGCTGTGATGCTTTAAAAAGCCAATGTGATTTTTGAAAATAGTAAGGACACTATTATCGGCTAAAAAGATTAAAGGAACCTAATGATCAAAAGCAAGGTACCACTTTGATTGGATCCTGGTTAGGTGGGGAAAAAGCTACATTTAAAACATTTTAGGGACTTCTCTGGCAGTACTGTGGTTAGAATTTGGCGCTTTCAGTGTCATGGCCTGGGTTTAATCCCTGGTCAGAGAACTGACATCCCACAAGCTATACAGCTCAGCCAAAAAAAAAAAAAAAAAAAATCCC
>SJYV01019664.1:1172981-1255050 GCA_006410875.1 Neotragus pygmaeus
AGCTGACTCATTTGAAAAGACCCTGATGCTGGGAAAGATTGAGGGCAGGAGAAGGGGTCGACAGAGGATGAGATGGTTGATGGCATCACCGACTTAATGGACGTGAGTTTGAGTAAACTCCAGGAATTGGTGATAGACAGGGAGGCCTGGCGTGCTGCAGTCCATGGGGTCACAAAGAGTTGGACACAACTGAGTAACTGAACTGAACTGAGCTTATGTGACTATTGAGCACTTGAAATGGAGGGAGTAGAGCTGAGGAACTAAAATTTTAATTCTAAATTTAAACTTAAATAGCCACATGTCGCTAGTGGCTGAAGTATTGGACAGTACAGGAGAAGAAAGCACTGGATGAAAAGCAAAAGATTTAATACTTGTTCCAACACTAATAATGTGGACCATGGTGGGAAAGAACCCTTAATTTACTTTGTCTCAGTTTAGTCATCTGTAGGTGATGAGTTGAATTAGATGATTTTAAAGGGTTTTTTTTGGTGGGGTTTTGTGTGTGTGTTAGTATTACTGTCACAAGACTGCTTTTGTTGAAAGAATGTTTCTTTGAACAACTGGATCTTGAAGTGAACATGCCATTTTTAAGAGTTTAATCTGGGCAGAGTCATCAAAGCAGGAAGGAAAGATGTGTTTATCAAGTGGTGCAAAGGAGGAGAGCATAGTTCGGTACTCAGCACATACAACTTGTCCTGCTCTCTCCCCAGAGCCTGGATCTCTTGTCTGATATACACATGCTTGCGTGCTCAGTCACTTCAGTCATGTCTGTTTCTTTGCAGCCCCATGGACTGTAGCCCGCCAAGCTCCTCTGTCCATAGAATCCTCCAGGCAAGAATCCTGGAGTAGGTTGCCATTCCCTTATCCAGGGGGTCTTCCTGACCCAGGGATTGAACCTAGGTCTCCTGCATTGCAGGCAGATTCTTTACCATCTGAGCCGCTTGGGAAGCCCCGGGCACACTGTATGCTTTCTGTTAAATAGTAATGTTTAAAAATTAAGGTAGAAGAATAGAAATTACCCCCTCCACCTGGCTTGTGTGTGTGTGCTAAGTTGCTTCAATTGCACCTGACTCTTTGTGACCCTATAGACTGTAGCCCACCAGGCTCCTCTGTCCACGGAATTCTCCAGGCAAGAATACTAGAGTGGGTTGCCATTTCCTACTCCAGGGGATCTTCCCAACCCAGGGATTGAACCTGTGTCTCTTCAGTCCCCTGCACTGGAGACTTTACCACTAGCGCCACCTGGGAAGCCCCGTCACAGCCCAGTCAGTTCAGTCACTCAGTCATGTCTGACTCTGTGTGACCGCTTGGACAGCAGCTTGCCAGGCTTCCGTGTCCATCACCAACTCGTGGAGCCTGCTCAAACTCATGTCCCTCGAGTTGGTGATGCCATCACAGTAAACACTATAAATTTGTTGTATGAGTGAATCAGTGTGATGGTTAAATGTCTCCTCAAATTACCAAAGTTGGTATCAAGTCCATTTACTTGGTCCGTGTTACTGGGTTTTGTTTTCTTTGTTCCTTGGTGCGTTTATTCAAGAATAGTCTCCCCTCAGGCCCTATGTAACATAAAACAGATAATTCAGGGGACATATTTTGTTGAGTGAGGTGCTTTGATTTAGTAACACCCAAATGGGATCTTTATGTTGAGATTTTATAAATATAGGAGTGGTGTGTATATAAAGAATATGTATACAAGAATGGAGAAGGACCAAAATAACTCTTTAGGTGAACTACATGTAGTTTTACCAAACAGTTAATTTAAGAGCATTCATCCCCAATAAATATGAGTTAAATCCATGATTTGGGGCATGAAACTTAATGAGTCTTTGTAGCAAATGGGATGGAAAATCTACACATCTGCACTTCACGTTGGGAAGAGGCCCTGTTTGAAGGCTGGAAACACCAGGACATGAGAAACCAGAAGCTGGGAGCTCTGGGTTAGTTCTGGGGCCGTGGATCCTGTGTTCAGGAGGGCAGTTCATGTCCAGCCTCACTGAGGAGGGAGCCAGGTGTGAAACTGATCAGGGAAATATAGCTATTGGTCAGAGCAGAGATGTGCTAGGCTGTTAAGTTCAATTCAATTCAGTCGCTCAGTTGTGTCTGACTCTTTGTGACCCCACAGACTGCAGCACTCCAGGCTTGCCTGTCCATCACCAAGTCCCGGAGTTTACCCACACGTCCATCGAGTCGGCGATGCCATCCAACCATCTCATCCTCTGTTGTCCCCTTCTTCTCTTGCCTTCAGTCTTTCTCAGCATCAGGGTCTTTTCCAGTAAGTAAGTTCTTTGCATCAGGTGGCCAAAGTATTGGAGCTTTAGTTTCAGCATCAGCCCTTCCAATGAATATTCAGGACTGATTTCCTTTACGATTGACTGGTTTGACCTCCTTGTAGTACAAGGGACTCTCAAGAGTCTCCTCCAACACCACAGTTCAAAGCATCAATTTCTCAGCACTCAGTTTTTTTTATGGTCCAAATCTCACATCCATACATGACTATGGAAAAAGCCATAGCTTTAACTAGAAGGACCTTTGTTGGCAAAGTAATGTCTCTGCTTTTTAATATGCTGTCTAGGTTGGTCATAACTTTTCATCCAAAGAGCAAGCATCTTTTAATTTCATGGATGCCGTCACCATCTGCAGTGATTTTGGAGCCCAAGAAAATAAAGTCTGTCACTGTTTCCATTGTTTCCCCATCTATTTCCCATGAAGTGATGGGACTAGATGCCATGATCTTAGCTTTTTGAATGTTGAGTTTTAAGTCAGCTTTTTCACTTTCCTCTTTCACTTTCATCAAGAGGCTCTTTAGTTTCTTTACCCTTTCTGCCATAAGGGTGGTGTCATCTGCATATCTGAGGTTATTGGTATTTCTCCCAGCAATCTTGATTCCAGCTTATGCTTCATCCAGCCTGGCACTTCGCTTAATGTACTCTGAAGTTAAATAAGTTAAAGGTGACAATATACAGCTTTGACGTACTCCTTTCCCAATTTGGAACCAATCTGTTGTTCCATGTCCAGTTCTAACTGGATATACTTCTTGACTTATGTACAGATTTCCTAGGAGGCAGGTGAGGTGGTCTGGTATTCCCATCTCTTTAAGAATTTTTCACAGTTTTTTGTCAAACCGTACTCAATAAATCAGAAGTAGATGTTTGAATTCTCTTGCTTTTTCTATGATCCAGCAGATGTTGACAATTTGATCTCTGGTTCCTGTGCCTTTTCTAAATCCAGCTTGAACATTTGGAAGTTCTCAATTCATGTACTATTGAAGCCTAGCTTGGAGAATTCTGAGCATGACTTTGCTAGCATGTGAGATGAGTGCAATTGTGCGGTAGTTTGAACATTCTTTGGCATGGCCTTTCTTTGAGATTGAAATGAAAACTGACCTTTTCCAGTCCTGTGACCACTGCTGAGTTTTCCAAATTTGTTGACATAGAGTGCAGCACTTTCACAGCATCTTCTTTTAGGCTGGTAAAGGCCAGGAAAATTTTGCAGGGCTCTGTCGTTTGTAGCAGCTGGAGGAATTTTTCACCTTGGCTCTTTGTGGTGAGTGCCACCCACCACCAACATTCTTTTCGCAATTCCTAGTTTGATTTCTTTCTTTAGCATCTTTATTGCTAGAAACAGACCAGAGTCCACTTAGATTCCCACAGCTCTGACTCTGTGCCTTTCTGCCCATAGCTGCTACTCCTCCCCATGCTGGTCTCTCATCGTCCAGGTCTCCCTGTCTTTTGGCCTCTGCACGGTTGAACCTTTCATTATATAATTCACTGGAAGATGTTTATGTCTAGACCAAGACTCTTTTTAATCAGGTGCTGCTTTCATCCCTGTGTTCTGTTTGTAAGTAAATTATGATGTGGATATGCTAACCTGTGCTTCCTTCCTTTGCCCTCTGGAGTAGCTCTGAATGCCAAGGCAGAAAGGGACTGTGTCTTGGTAACCAGTGTATTCCTGCACCCAGCACCAAGTCTGGTGCACCTCAAGCAGCCCATAACTCTTTGTTGACTGCTGACTCTTCACCTACATCGCAAAGTTGTGCTTTCCACTTTGTTGGCTGCCTGCTGCCAGGAAGGAGGGGCAGTTTTCCTACAGCCATCTGAGTGTCTCAGTTTTCTCAGTGGTCATGTAATGACCACTTTCTTGCCATTATGGCTAATACTGACCTTATTCTGGCCCTCATTTCTCTCCAGTCTCTTCAGACTCTGATCCATACTAAGTCTTTGTTGGCTGAAAAATCCAGCTCAAAATAGCTTCCCTGAGAAAGAGAACTTGTTGGTTCATTCAGCTGGAAAGTCTAGGAGTAAATCTCCAGGCTTGCTTGTTTCTAGTTTGTTTGAACACTTGTGCTCAGTGGTTCTTAAGGACTCCACCTCTTCATCTCTTGGCATAGTTTTCTCCTTACTGGGTTCATTCCCATGCAGGATCGTCCAACATGGAGGCAGTATGCACACCAACAGCTGTAACTTTACATCTTTCTCATTTAGAAAAGTCCCAGATGGAGCTCATACGCCATCAGTTATATACCAGCTCTGAGCCAGAAACTGGCCAAGGAAATGAAATATTCCAGTTGCCAAGGTGTGAAAGGGTCTTATGCTCAGTCCTAAACCAGAAGTAGTGTCTGTCCTACCAAAACCACTGTAGACTGAGGGGAGGGGAGGGAGAGCTGCCTAAAGAAAATAGTTTTTATAAGAAAAAAATGAAAATACGTATCAGGAAGACAAAACCTGTAGGTATCTACCATAGTGTGCTTTATATACTTTTCTTTGTCCTTCCTCCATGGTTTAGACATGAGTGAATTTGGTCTTTTGTGTCCATAAGATAGGTTTATCCTTTTAAGAACAGAAATCTGTTTCTTTGTTTTTTTTTTTCCAGTATACTCTTTCAAAATACTGTGCCTTTGCCCATAACTCTGGGGGCTGTGGACATCTGGGTACAAAACATGCAAGGCGAGGCTGTTCACAAAGAGGGTGCTGTGTCCACAGACCCTGCTCTGGGCTTTATAAGTCATGTCACTTCATATAGGTACTAACCTCTCAAGTGCTTAATTATCCACACCTCACAGGACTGCTATGAGGAGTCAGTCCCTGATTGTATGCAGAGCTCTTAGCATGGACCTGGCTCATCAAAAATGCTTAATACATTTTATCTGATGCTAATAATCTGTTTCTATTTATCTGTTAATAATAATAATGACCTTGCTGACACATGGTTGCTGGCCCCTCTGCTAGCCTCCCATGAGTTAGGGAAGGGAAGCTTCCCTAACCCTAACCCAGCCAAATTTGGATTCCTGAATTCACCTGATCCCCCATCTACCCGGGGCCAGGACAGGCACATCTGTAGGAAGGCACTTCTTCCCACTTTCTCTCTCTCATCCATCAGATCTCAGAATCAATGAATTTGTCCTTCTTCGTTGGAGAGGCCTTTCTTGACCACCACCCCTTCCTGCTCCAAGCCCCAATTATTATTTTCTTTCATAATATTCTCTTCCTTTATTTTCCTTACCACCATTTTAAATTATTTTTTNGTCATCTGCATATCTGAGGTTATTGGTATTTCTCCCAGCAATCTTGATTCCAGCTTATGCTTCATCCAGCCTGGCACTTCGCTTAATGTACTCTGAAGTTAAATAAGTTAAAGGTGACAATATACAGCTTTGACGTACTCCTTTCCCAATTTGGAACCAATCTGTTGTTCCATGTCCAGTTCTAACTGGATATACTTCTTGACTTATGTACAGATTTCCTAGGAGGCAGGTGAGGTGGTCTGGTATTCCCATCTCTTTAAGAATTTTTCACAGTTTTTTGTCAAACCGTACTCAATAAATCAGAAGTAGATGTTTGAATTCTCTTGCTTTTTCTATGATCCAGCAGATGTTGACAATTTGATCTCTGGTTCCTGTGCCTTTTCTAAATCCAGCTTGAACATTTGGAAGTTCTCAATTCATGTACTATTGAAGCCTAGCTTGGAGAATTCTGAGCATGACTTTGCTAGCATGTGAGATGAGTGCAATTGTGCGGTAGTTTGAACATTCTTTGGCATGGCCTTTCTTTGAGATTGAAATGAAAACTGACCTTTTCCAGTCCTGTGACCACTGCTGAGTTTTCCAAATTTGTTGACATAGAGTGCAGCACTTTCACAGCATCTTCTTTTAGGCTGGTAAAGGCCAGGAAAATTTTGCAGGGCTCTGTCGTTTGTAGCAGCTGGAGGAATTTTTCACCTTGGCTCTTTGTGGTGAGTGCCACCCACCACCAACATTCTTTTCGCAATTCCTAGTTTGATTTCTTTCTTTAGCATCTTTATTGCTAGAAACAGACCAGAGTCCACTTAGATTCCCACAGCTCTGACTCTGTGCCTTTCTGCCCATAGCTGCTACTCCTCCCCATGCTGGTCTCTCATCGTCCAGGTCTCCCTGTCTTTTGGCCTCTGCACGGTTGAACCTTTCATTATATAATTCACTGGAAGATGTTTATGTCTAGACCAAGACTCTTTTTAATCAGGTGCTGCTTTCATCCCTGTGTTCTGTTTGTAAGTAAATTATGATGTGGATATGCTAACCTGTGCTTCCTTCCTTTGCCCTCTGGAGTAGCTCTGAATGCCAAGGCAGAAAGGGACTGTGTCTTGGTAACCAGTGTATTCCTGCACCCAGCACCAAGTCTGGTGCACCTCAAGCAGCCCATAACTCTTTGTTGACTGCTGACTCTTCACCTACATCGCAAAGTTGTGCTTTCCACTTTGTTGGCTGCCTGCTGCCAGGAAGGAGGGGCAGTTTTCCTACAGCCATCTGAGTGTCTCAGTTTTCTCAGTGGTCATGTAATGACCACTTTCTTGCCATTATGGCTAATACTGACCTTATTCTGGCCCTCATTTCTCTCCAGTCTCTTCAGACTCTGATCCATACTAAGTCTTTGTTGGCTGAAAAATCCAGCTCAAAATAGCTTCCCTGAGAAAGAGAACTTGTTGGTTCATTCAGCTGGAAAGTCTAGGAGTAAATCTCCAGGCTTGCTTGTTTCTAGTTTGTTTGAACACTTGTGCTCAGTGGTTCTTAAGGACTCCACCTCTTCATCTCTTGGCATAGTTTTCTCCTTACTGGGTTCATTCCCATGCAGGATCGTCCAACATGGAGGCAGTATGCACACCAACAGCTGTAACTTTACATCTTTCTCATTTAGAAAAGTCCCAGATGGAGCTCATACGCCATCAGTTATATACCAGCTCTGAGCCAGAAACTGGCCAAGGAAATGAAATATTCCAGTTGCCAAGGTGTGAAAGGGTCTTATGCTCAGTCCTAAACCAGAAGTAGTGTCTGTCCTACCAAAACCACTGTAGACTGAGGGGAGGGGAGGGAGAGCTGCCTAAAGAAAATAGTTTTTATAAGAAAAAAATGAAAATACGTATCAGGAAGACAAAACCTGTAGGTATCTACCATAGTGTGCTTTATATACTTTTCTTTGTCCTTCCTCCATGGTTTAGACATGAGTGAATTTGGTCTTTTGTGTCCATAAGATAGGTTTATCCTTTTAAGAACAGAAATCTGTTTCTTTGTTTTTTTTTTCCAGTATACTCTTTCAAAATACTGTGCCTTTGCCCATAACTCTGGGGGCTGTGGACATCTGGGTACAAAACATGCAAGGCGAGGCTGTTCACAAAGAGGGTGCTGTGTCCACAGACCCTGCTCTGGGCTTTATAAGTCATGTCACTTCATATAGGTACTAACCTCTCAAGTGCTTAATTATCCACACCTCACAGGACTGCTATGAGGAGTCAGTCCCTGATTGTATGCAGAGCTCTTAGCATGGACCTGGCTCATCAAAAATGCTTAATACATTTTATCTGATGCTAATAATCTGTTGCTATTTATCTGTTAATAATAATAATGACCTTGCTGACACATGGTTGCTGGCCCCTCTGCTAGCCTCCCATGAGTTAGGGAAGGGAAGCTTCCCTAACCCTAACCCAGCCAAATTTGGATTCCTGAATTCACCTGATCCCCCATCTACCCGGGGCCAGGACAGGCACATCTGTAGGAAGGCACTTCTTCCCACTTTCTCTCTCTCATCCATCAGATCTCAGAGTCAATGAATTTGTCCTTCTTCGTTGGAGAGGCCTTTCTTGACCACCACCCCTTCCTGCTCCAAGCCCCAATTATTATTTTCTTTCATAATATTCTCTTCCTTTATTTTCCTTACCACTATTTTAAATTATTTTTTTATTTTTATGTTTTTGTGTATTTCTCCTAACTGATGTAAGCCCCACTTTAGGCAGTAAGTAGGAGCTCAATAAATATTTCTCAGTAAACTAGATTAATGTCAGATGTTTTCTGGACCTACTTAAGGGTCATAGGAATTTTGTTGAGGATACAATGAGGAATGCCAGAGAGCTAGACATTATGGAGCTAGTGATGGGGAATATTGAGAGAGATGGTTGAAAAGGAAACATAGGCTGGTTTGTCGTAAGATCCATCTGTGGGGAGTTGGGGGTATAGTGATGAAGAGGGTCAGCAGAAAAAGCTGTCTGCTCCATGAAGGTGGATGCCAAGCATGCAACATTCATTTCAGTTTAGTCTCACTTTTTCAAAGTGGATTTTGTCTGTATTTAGCATCTTTGTCAATTTTATATATTCTCGCTCTTTCTTTTTTGGTGTGATTTGGAGATACAAGGAGGTGCTGGTCACACTGTCTATTACTGTACAATCCCCTGAGTACTTTGAATGGAAACTTTATAAGTAATGGCTATTTATGACTGTTTTCTGGATTTAACAAATGGTTATTTAATAGACAATGAAATAATTCACTCACAGTTATTATAATGTAATTACACATACCACATTTAAGGGGCAAATGTTAGAGTTTATGTTCAAAATATAAGTCCTATTTGTAATGTGAATTGTTCTCTATGGACAATAAAATTTGTATTCACTAGTATGAAATACGAGACAAACACAGTTACTTTTCAGGGACCAAATTCTTAGAAATAGTTGAAGGTCATCACAGATCTAATCAGTGCTAATTGGAGCATATTAACAGAATCATTTAACTTCAAAACAATACAGGTTTATTTTCAAACATTTAGAAAATACAGAAAAGAAAAAAGAAATAAAACAACTATAATCCTGTTTCCTAGAATAGCATTGTAAACATTTTGTCATGTATCTTCCTATGTTTTTGTCTCTCATTCATGAATTTTTAAAGCATACAATTAGAATCATACTGTGGAGAAGGCAATGGCACCCTACTCCAGTACCCTTGCCTGGAAAATTCCGTGGACAGAGGAGCCAGGTGGGCAGTCCATGGGGTCGCACAGAGTCAGACACAACTAAGCGACTTCACTTTGACTTTTCACTTTCATGCATTGGAGAAGGAAATGGCATCCCGCTCCAGTGTTCTCGCCTGGAGAATCCCAGGGACGGGGGAGCCTGGTGGGCTGCCGTCTATGGGGTCACACAGAGTCGGCCACGACTGAAGCAACTTAGCAGCAGAATCATACTGTACATATATCATATAATCTGTTTTTAAATTTTCATGCATTATCAACTACTTTCTAAATCTAAATATTGTCTGTAACTGCACTGTTCAGCACTGTGACCACAGCAGCACGGGATGTTGAGCACTAAAGTTGTAGCTAGTCAGAATTAAGATCTCCCGTTACCACAAAAAACATCGAATTTCAGAGGCAGTATCAAACAAAAAGGGGCAGGGGAATTCCTCATTATTGATCTTTTATATTCATTGCCTAATGAAATACTGGGTTAAATGATATATTAATAAAATTAATTTCACTTTTTTAAAACCTTTTTTTTTCATGCATCTGCTTTTAAAGTTACAGATATCACTTGCGGTCTTATTTCTGTTGGACAGCACTGGCTCTATAGCATCATTTAATAGCTGTATGATTTTATACCACACGACTTTGTAATTATTTAACCAGTTCTTGATCCCATCATGTTGAATCTTCAAGGTGCTTCTTGTTTTTCAATATTAAAAATTACTCTTTGGATACCCTGTATATAAATCTTTTTTGCACATCTGTGATTGTTTCCTTAGGATTTACTGATGGAAGTAGAAATCTTGGGAGAACAGAACTTTTTTTTTTTTTTTTTNGCTATGGTTTTTCCAGTGGTCACGTATGGATATGAGAGTTAGACTGTGAAGAAAGCTGAGCACCAAAGAATTGATGCTTTTGAACTGTGGTGTTGGAGAAGACTCTTGAGAGTCCCTTGGACTGCAAGAAGGTCCAAACAGTCCATCCTAAAGGAGATCAGTCCTGGGTGTTCATTGGAAGGACTGATACTAAAGCTGCAACTCCAGTACTTTGGCCACCTCATGCAAAGAGCTGACTCATTGGAAAAGACCCTGATGCTGGGAGGGATTGGGGGCAGGAGGAGAAGGGGACGACAGAGGATGAGATGGCTGGATGGCATCACCGACTCGATGGACATGAGTTTGAGTGAACTCTGGGAGTTGATGACGGACAGGGAGGCCTGGCGTGCTGCGGTTCATGGGGTCGCAAAGAATCGGACACGACTGAGCGACTGAACTGAACTAAACTGAACTGAATGACTTACTTTGCTGCTACGCTCATTGTCGAAGTTTACAGGTCAACAACACCTGAAGTGTAAGGATGCATATCACCACTTCACAGAAGCAAAACTAAAGTTAGGGCTCCAGAGCAGATGTGTGATTAACTTTAAACACCTTCCCCTGTTTGCCCAGTGACTTCCAACATTTTACTCCGAGCGCCGGCACTAGGGACAGCTCAATGGAGAAGAAGGTCCAGCTCAGGAGGGTGAAGGCCGGTGCGGGGAGGGCCTTCACCACGGAGTTCTCTCCGCTGTTGTGCGTTTGAGAACTTTTATCACAGAACCTTGGAAAAATAAATCCACATTAGTCTGATAGTAAGAAGAAGGCCGTCATGATAAAAGAACACAGTTCTTCCCCAAACTAGCTCCTGAGGTAAAGGTGAAGAAGACAGAACCAGGTGAGCTGCCAAGGCCCAAGGGGCTCAGTTACTGCCTGGCTAGCATCCCCCTCCCCAAGGCTCGGCTGCCCAGGTGCCCTTAAGGGGCAGAGCTGGTTCTGTCGGCCATGGAACCTAGTCTAGCTCAGGAAAACAGATTCTAAACCGAAACCTACATCCTTGCCGGGGTGTGCTGGCTGAGCGTCCCCCAGCAGGAACCCGGGGGTCACCACGGGGTCACCAGGCCGCGTCCACTTCACGCCACCCGGGCTCTTCTCCCCTCCCCTCCTGGAGGACGCGCGAGATCGTTCCCACACTCACACTGCGCACAGGCCCTCCTCGCAGCCGGGTAGACTCCACGCCCGGCTGAACCAGGCGAGGGGCCTGGTCTCCCTGCTGGGGGCGGGGCGCGGGGATGGACCCTGCCCAGCCTCAGGCCACGCCCCTCGTTAAACAACCCACCGCATCTCCCTGGCCCAGAAGGAGGAGTTCCGGGGGCTAGTCCAACCTATTCGGGCAAAGTTGACAACCTCACTTTTTCTTGGAACGCATCTACTGAGGGTTCTCCAGCGAAGGGACCACTACAACCCTGCCAAGCTTCACACTCGGGCCTCACCCCTCTGTTCCCCGGGCGCTCCCTCCCCGCCCCCAGCAGGGCCCGAGCCCCCAGAGGCAGACTCTTTATTGGCTGCGGTGGGAATGTACTGACAGTACTTGAGTCACAGCAGGGGCCACGTGGATCACACTCAGTGAGACACTACCCTGGAAGCACTAGGCCTGTTAACAAAGCTCCAATAGGAGCTCCTGAGCACAGCGCCATGCAGATGTGAACCCACCCTGCTCTCTGGAAAGGTGGCATTTCATGCAGAGGAGAAGCCCACCGCCCTCCCTCTACTCCACACCTCGTCACAACTCACCCCCCCCTGTGACCATAGGGCCTCTGTTCACATACCCCAGGAAAGAGCCCGGGAGCATCGCGAGCAGAAGGAAGCCTCAGCTCGGAGCACAACGGCCACTAGGGGGACCGATCGCACGTTATGTGCCCACGATCAGAATGAATGGACTGAAGCTCCTGGAAACCAAGAAACTGGGGGTCCAGTGCGACGAGAGGCCCGTGTCAGAGCACACCCATCAGGTTCAAAACCACATTACGGTGCTGAGGCCACGCACACCTACATGAGCAACAGATCTTACCAAAGCCGAACGGAGGAAGAAACCGCCAAAGGGGGCCCCCTGGGGAGCAGGGGTAAGAAGGGGGGCTGCACCCCCCCAGGCACGTCCGGAAACAGCACGCGCTGCGCCTGCGGCCTAAGGTCCCCTTCAGGGGAACGCAGGACCACGCGCGCCCTCCGCTGCCCTCCCGCTCCGCCCAGCAACCGAGGTCAGGGGTCTGGGAGGAGCCGGGACGCCCTCCCTGCGCCTTCGCCGTGGTCTTCGCTCACCTCACCGGCTCGGCGGCCGACCCTCTCTGCCAGGGCTGAAGGCCTTGAGGGACGTCGGGACGCACCCTGCTCTCCAGGGGCCGCGTGCAGAGGCCCCCGGCCGGCGGACAGGGAGGGCTGGCCCTGGGAGGCGGTCTTCCTCCGCGGGGCGTCTTCCTGGCCCCACGGCGGGCCCAGGCAGGGAAATACAGCCCCCACGCGATCCCTTGTCCCTGCCTTGCTCCTCCACCCTGAGCTCTCGGGACAGCCTCCTTACGCTGCGGACAGGCCCTGAATTCAAGCCGTCCTGCCTACCGCTCCGTCCCCAAACCGTGGCCGACAGCCGCAGGATGCGCACGCGGCCCCGCGGCCGGCCCGCGCGCAGCTCCTACCCACGGCGGCCTAGGAGCAGCAAGGGGCCGCACTCATTAGGGGTCGCAGGGCTTCAGCGCGTGCCCCGCAGCTCCCGAGGGCACCTGGTAGGTCCTCCGTAATCACACGCTGGCCTGCACACCGGGCCAGACATGGAGGTGGGGCACCTCCATGCTGTCGGAGGGCCCTACAGGTGAAGCTGGGTCAGGCACCGTGCAAACACCAGCGCCCCCTCCCAGGCGGCCCGCGCGGCCCCACTCTGCGGAGCAGCCCCTCGCTGTCACCCCGTGCTCCTGCACCACTGTCCCTGGCAGCCAGTGGCTGGAGCACCGGTGCCGAGCTGCACAGCTGCAAGGGCTGGTTCTCAGCACCCAGGCAGCCATGGTGAGGGCCGCCCTGATTTTGGAATGAGCCACACACCGCTGACTGAACACGCACTGGGACAGCAGCAGCAGGTGCTCCTTAAGGCCACCTCCTGCCAGGTGCGCTTGGAGGCCTTGCATATTTCTCTTATAATCTTTCTAAAATCAAGTACATGTTGTACCTTCAGAATCCTGAAGCCACTGTATTTTCAAATCCAGACTGAAATTCTGTAAATGGAAATGTGGCAAGACGAGAAGCATAAGAAATCTGAAAGGAAGCAGAAAAAACATCTGACAAAAAGGCCAACACCTTTCCATGATAAAAGTAAAAAAAAAATTCAAGAAACTAGGTTGAGGGAACCTCCATCTGACAGCAGCCAGACACCCCACGGCTATGGGGCACTCCAAGGTGCCTCGGCCCCAAGATCAGAACCAGCCAGACACCCCACTGCTGGGGGCCAGCGTGAGGAACTCCGCCCATGGCAAAGGTCATGAGGAAGGAAGCTTGGCATACGCAAAGGCGTGATCAAGCCTCAGGAAATCCCCTGTTCCCGAGCATCTACCCCCAAACCAGAGTACTTTACAGGGGGCTCTCCCCCATAACCATTTCTCTCGGAGAAGGAGTTAACCTGCAGCTCCAAGTTAATAAAAATTCCTGGGTGTGACAAGAGTGTTTCAACTGAGGAACTCTTAAGGTTCTCTGGCCTGCCTGATCAGGTTCGTCCGGCCGCATGTGATTGTTTACAGCCTCCCAACTGTGAGAGGCATGGGATGCTTTAAAACTTTCTAAATACAGACTCTTTTGAGAAGTTAGAAGACCATTACTATAGTATTAGTGAGTTGGTTAGGAATTATATTGGTGAAGGGTTTTTTCATTTGTCCTGTCAATAATTACTGCTAATTCCCTGCCCTGGGTGTGACAAGGGTGTCTCAGGTCAAACCTCTCTGCTGACAGACTAGCTTGTGTGACAACCTCTCAACCATAAACAGCACAGAGAGTTTGGAGTATCAGCATAGGGCTTTTCTCATTGTTGAGTCAATGATTGCCGCCAGGCCTCCATATCCTTAGGCACCTGGGAATATATTAATCAATGTATTTGGAATATAANGTGTCTCAGGTCAAACCTCTCTGCTGACAGACTAGCTTGTGTGACAACCTCTCAACCATAAACAGCACAGAGAGTTTGGAGTATTAGCATAGGGCTTTTCTCATTGTTGAGTCAATGATTGCCGCCAGGCCTCCATATCCTTAGGCACCTGGGAATATATTAATCAATGTATTTGGAATATAGAAAAGGAAATATAGTAGTTTTTGATGTTAGCAATACTGGACCTTTTGAGTTAATGGATTTTCTCTTTTGTTATAGATCACTGAACTTTGTTATAAATCACTGTGTCCTTGCTATGCAAAAATGTAACTTTATCACTATCTTAAGACTAAATAGATCTTAAGGGAAATATTGGTGAAGGGTTTTCATTTGTTGGACTGATGTTTGCTGCTCAATTCCCTGCCCTTATAATGAATATAACTAGCATATAGGAGAAATAAGTATTAACCTTTAAGATTAATCATGTTAAACCTTAGGTTAAGTAAATTCCTTTCTTGATTATAACTCACTACACTCTCACCCTATAGGAATGCAACTTTATTTGGAGAGTGGCACCTGATTTAAGAAAAAGCCACCCCTGAAAAAATAAGTTTTCTGGTTAACTGACTGGTATCAGAAAGGGCCATAAAATGTCAGCAGACCTCATGACCAGAAGATTATGTAAAAACCCATAAGACCTTTGTATAATTTTATATGAAGCACCTGATTGTGACAAGGGTCAGGTCTGCTGACCTCCGCGTGACTCTGTATTCATCCCTATGTATAACCAAAGGTATATAAACAAACCTGAAAAATAAAGAAATCGAATCAGTTTCTGGAAAGACTGACTCCCCTGTGTCGTTTCTTTCTTGCTCCCCGCTTTCCTTGCTGAATTCCCATCTGAAATGTGGGTACTCGCCAAGCCTGCTAATTCTGCCTGGGCTTCTGAATGGAGAGATGCCTGTGGCCTATGTAGGTGGTGATTGGTATTCCATGTAAACCAGTTATTCAGCCTCTTTTCTCCGCTAATTTTCCTACTACACTATCCTTTTCTAATCTCTCTCTATATCTGTAAATAAGTTTTTTCCAGGCCGCCGATTCTGTCCCCACCTTCGAATTACCCTGGATCCACCGGGGCTGGACCCCGGCAGGAGCCTATCCTAAGGGCTCCAGTATACTCTGTGCTCCTCTCAAAGTAGCATTTGCCATACTGAAACATTATAGCTTATCAGCAGTCTGGACTGAGATTACCTGAATCCAAATCCTTGTTCCAGTCCTTACTACCTCTATGACCTATGGCAAGTTACATATTTTCCCTAAGTTTTAATTTTTTATTTATTTTTTAGGGTTTTAAAAATTATTTGTTAATGATGTAATAGTATAATCATTATTATAAGCTGAATGGATAAAATGACCATCTAATTATCTAACGTGGTAACATATAGTGAGAGAAACAGAGGTTTTATTGAAAGAACATGAATCTAAGATTCAGATCATTTGGCACTATTCCCAGGAATGCCTTACTCCAGCTTCATGGCCTTGAATATATTCCTGTAGCTCTCTGTGATTCAACTTTCAAGTATGTAGGTTGGTGGTTCTCAACTGAGGGTGATTTTGTACCCCAGGGGACATTTTTTCCCTGAGTTTTTATTTCTTTACCTATTAAATGGAGACAATAGCATACCTATCTAATAGAGTTGGTTTTATAATTATATTTATTCATTCAGCAGCAAGTTATTGAGTAACTTCTACATATCAGTCAACTATTCCTAATGCTGGGGGGATGAGACAATGAACAGAAAAAAATCCCTGCCCTGCTTACATTTTAGTGGGAGATAAACAATAGATATATGGAGATATAGCATGATGGGGGGCGGTTCTTGAAAGTATTTGAGAGTACTGTATTAGATAGGAAGAGACATTGAATAGAGCCAAAAGAATATGGAGAACAGTGAGAAAAAAGCACTAGAGACTGGGATGGAATGGAGTGTGATATAAATATCACTGTTGGTCATAAGACGCCCATTATTCATTCAGGTGGAGAAAATGAGTACCTAGTTCAGCCTTGGGCAGAATTGTGTCCTCCCAAATTGGTATGCTGAAGTGCTAACTCCAATACCTTGAAATGTACTAGAATGACTATATTTGAGGCTAGGGTCTTGAAAAGGTAATGTAAAATGGGTGGCTCCACATCCAATTTAATTGATTTCTTATTGGAGAAGGAAATTAGAGCACAGAGGAAAACCATGTAAAGACAGAGGGAACTGAGAAAAGACGTCTTAAAGGAAACCAACCCTGTCAACACTTTGATCTCTAACTTCTAGCCTCCAGAGTGGTGAGAATATAAATTTCTATTGTTTTAACCCTTGAGTCTGTGCTATTTTGTTACGGTAGCCCTAGCAAACTAAAACAAATGGAATAGCTGAGTGGGCAGCCTACCATTCAGGGGAGACAGATGAGCTGGAGTGATTGGCAGGTCAGTTCAGTTCAGCCGCTCAGTCATGTCCAACTCTTTGCAACCCCATGGGCTGCAGCACACCAGACTTCCCTATCCATCACCAACTCTGGGAGCCTGCTCAAACTCATGTCCATCAAGTTGCTGATGCCATCCACTCATCTCATTCTCAGTCGTCCCTTTCCCCTCCTGCCTTCAATCTTTCCCAGCATTAAGGTCTTTTCCATTGAGTTAGTTCTTCACATCAGGTGGCCAAAGGATTAGAGCTTCAGCTTCATCATCAGTCCTTCCAAAGAATATTCAGGATTGATTTCCTTTAGGATAAACTGATTTGATCTTCTTGCAGTCCAAGGGACTGTCAACAGTCTTCTCCAACACCGCAGTTCAAAAGCATCAATTTTTCAATTCTTTGGCGCTCAGCTTTCTTTATGGTCCAACTCTCACATCCAAACATGGCAACTGGAAAAGCCATAGTTTTGACTAGATAGACCTTTGTTGGCAAAGTAATGTCTCTGCTTTTTAACATGTTGTCTAGGTTTGTCATAGCTCTTCTTCCAAGGAGCGTCTTTTAGTTTTGTGGCTGCAGTCATCATCTGCAATGATTTTGGAACCCAAGAAAATAAAGTCTGTTACTGTTTCCATTGTTTCCCCATCTATTTGTCATGAAGTGGTGGGACCATATGTCATGATCTTGATTTTTTGAATGTTCAGTTTTAAGCCAGTTTTTTCACTCTCCTCTTTATCTTTCCTCAAGAAGCTCTTTAGTTCCTCTTCACATTCTGCCATAAGGATAGTGTCATCTGAGTATCTGAGGTTATTGATATTCCTCCTGGCAATTTTGATTTCAGCTTGTGTTTCATCCAGCCTGGCATTTTGCATTATGTACTCTTCATATAGGTTAAATAACCAGGGTGACAATATACAGCCTTGACATACCCTTTCTTGATTTGGAACCCGTTTGTTGTTACATGTCCAGTTCTAACTGTTGCTTCTTGACCTGCATATAGGTTTCTTAGGAGGCAGGTAAGGTGGTCTGATATTCCTACCTCTTTAATAATTTTCCACAGTTTATCATGATCCATATAGTCCAAGGCTTTAAGCATAGTCTATGAAGAAGAAGTAGATGTTTTTCTGGAATTCTCTTGCTTTTTTGATGATCCAGTGGATGTTGACAATTTGATCTCTGGTTCCTCTGCCTTTTCTAAAACCAGCTTGAATATTTGGAATTTCTCAGTTTACATACTGTTGAAACCAATCTTGGAGAATTTTGAGTGTTACTTTACTAGCAAACATATTGAAATGAGTACAATCATGTGGCAGATTGAACATTCTTTGGCATTGCGTTTCTTTGGGACTGGAATGAAAACTGACCTTTTCTAGTCCTGTGGCCACTGCTGAGTTTTCTAATTTTGCTGGAATGTTGAGTGCAACACTTTCACAGCATCATCTTCTAGGGGGAAATAACTCAGCTGGAATTCCATCACCTCCATTAGCTTTGTTCGTAGTGATGCTTCCTAAGGCCCACTTGACCTCAGATGCCAGGATGTCTAGTTCTAGGTGAGTGATCACACCATGATTGTTATTTGAGTCATTAAGATCTTTTTTGTATAGTTCTTCAGTGTATTTTTGCCACCTCTTCTTAATATCTTCTGCTTTTTTTAGGTCCATACTCTTCCTGTCCTTTATTGTGCCCATCTTTGCATGAAATGTTCCCTTAGTGTCTCTAATTTTCCTAAAGAGATCTCTATCTCTCCCATTCTATTATTTTCCTCTGTTCCTTTGCATTGATCACCGAGGAAGGCTCTCTTATCTCTCCTTGCTATTCTTTGGAACTCTGAATTTAGACAGGTATATCTTTCTTTTTCTCCTTGGCCTTTCACTTCTTTTCTTTACTCAGCTATTTGTAAGGCCTCCTCAGACACTCATTTTTCCTTTCTCGCATTCCTTTTTCTTCAGAATGGTTTTGATCACTGCCTCTTGTACAGTGTTATGAAACTCTGTCCATAGTTCTTTAGGCACTTTGTCTATCAGATCTAATCCCTTGAATCGGCTTGTCACTTCCACTGTATAATTGTAAGGTATTTGATTTAGATCATACCTGAATGGTCTAGTGGTTTTCCCTACTTTCTTCACTTTCAGTCTGAATTTTGCAATAAGGAGTTCATGATCTGAGTACAGTCAGCTCCTGGTCTTGTTTTTGATGACTAATATAGACCTTTTCCATCTTCAACTGCAAAGAATGTGATCAGTCTGATTTCACTATTCACCATCTGGTGATGTCTGTGTGTAGAGTTTCTTGTGTTTTTTGAAGTGGGTGTTTGCTATGACCAGTGCGTTCTCTTGGCAAAACTCTGTTAGCCTTTGCCCTGCTTCCTTTTGTACTCCAAGACTAAACTTGTCTGTTAATTTAGGTATATCTTGACTTCTTTCTTTTGCATTCCAGTCCCCTATGATGAAAAGGAAATCTTTTTTTGGTGTTAGTTCTAGAAGGTCTTGTAGGTCATCATAGATCCATTCAACTTCACCTTCTTTGGCATTTGTGGTTGGGGCATAGACTTGACTTGGATTATTGTGATACTGAATGGTTTGCCTTGGAAATGAACAGAGATCATCCTGTCATTTTTTAGATTGCACCCAAGTTCTGCATTTTGGACTCTTTTCTTGACTATGAGGGCTACTCTATTTCTTCTAAGCGATTCTTGTATACAGTAGTAGATATAATGGTCATCTACTAATTAAATTCACTCATTCTTGTCCATTTTAGTTCACTAATTCCTGAAATGTCAATATTAACTTTCGCCATCTCCTATTTGACACTTTCAATTTACCTTGATTCATAGACCTAACATTCCATGTTTCTATACAATATTGTTCTGTAAAGATTGTTTTCCATCTTTGAAATATCTGTAACTCAACAAAATTTCCTATGTCCAACACAGCAGGGCACTCGAGAGATCTGCACGTCTGTACATCTGAAGGTGGGTGAACTGGAACTTATAGACAGGTAGGATCTCAGGGAGTGGAGATGATGCCCACAGCCCCAGCCTCTTGGCTGTGGAAGCTGTGCCTGCAGCCCCGAAGAACCTCGTAGTAGCAGGAATAGTAGCACATGTGACCGTGGTCTACAGGCCATAGTGATGCCTGTGACCACAGGGTTCCAGGGAGCAGCGGCTGTGAGGCCTGTGGCCCGTCTCTGTCCAATCATGGCAGCACTCCCAGCTGTGATCCCCCTTGCCATGCTGGTGGCCCCGCAAGCCTGACCAACTCGGATATGGCTGAGGTACCCAGGAACCTCTTTCCTCTCCATCCCCCCCACCACTGTTGCAGCAGTGCCTGCAACCTAAATGATCCTCAATGTGGCAAAGGCACCCACCTTCCAGTGCCCTTGGTGGTAGTGCCAATGACAGCAGTGGCGTCAGCTTTTCACTTACTTAGTACTTGTGAATGACTTCTGTGTATCTTTACTTAAATTGCCACAGACATAATAATCCAATTCTTGGAAGTATTCATTTACATAAAAAGGCAAAAATCTTTAATTTTAACTGTTTCATCAAATCTCCTGATATTTCAGACTGTGTATACAAAATAAAGCATTGGTTGGGAAGGGTAGGTTTACTTTGTTTACAGTGATGTGGTTTTGGGCAGTGGCAACTGGCCCAAATGGCTTGCAAATCCAAGGCTTTAGGCCAGAGCTCTGATAGGTCCTCGTTAGAAGTGAGTAAAACTTCACTATCACAGAGAAATTTCAGTTTGATCTACGTTTAATTTCTATCTCTGTGAAAGCCTAACTTCCTTAGCTAAGTGGCTAAATGAACAACAGCTGTGTTTAGGGAAGTGAGGCACATAGGATGTAACTTGTCTTAGGCAGTCACCAAAGAACTAAACTAAAAAGGACAATTATGTTCAGAGCCTTTTCAGTGCACTCTAGGACTGCTAAAGAAACTATCTCCATCCAAGCATGTTAGCATGGAAAGGCTAATCCACAATGCCCTAAGGAAGAGAGCTTTGCTCAGAAATGTGGTATTTAATTTTTGTAACTCTTCATGGAAATTCCTTTTAAAGTTGTGCATTTCACCAAATGCAGTAATTGCCTTGGGGTGTAATGGATTACAAAAGATGGGAGTAATCACAAAGAAAAACATAAAGGAGAGAGAAATGCATAGAAACCTCATTGTTTCCAATGATCATCAAAAATAGGTCAGGAAACAAGTTCTGCTTTGATGTTTGATGTTTTTATTTTCAAGGAATTCTGCAGTAATGAAGTGTAGCCTCAGCAAATGGAAACTAGATTCTATAAAAAAGTGAGAGAACTTGCCAGAGGAAGAGAGTGGATGAGTCATTTTTATGAAATATTTGAATAGAATCTCAATTTTTATAATTTCCTTAAAACTTTTTCTTTACTTTTCTCTCAGTTTGATTAATTCACTGAGCTGAATGTAGATAAGTGGGAAAGATTTTAGATGGAAATTATACTAATATCTTCTTTGCAAAGTTGTTATCATGCATGGTAGGCAACACGGACAGGACAGTGGTTAGAAGTACATGTTATACGGACCTGGTTTTAATACAGACATATTTCATATGTCAGTTTTAATACAGACATATCCTACTATACTTTACAGATACTGTTTTTTTTTTTTTTTTGCTTTTCATTTGTTTTTAACAAATTAAAGGTTGGTGGTAACTCTATGTTAAGCAAGTCTTTTTTTTTTTTTTTTTTTACTTCATGGCTTCAGTAACCATCTGCAGTAATATTGGAACCCAAGAAAATAAAGTCTGTCATTGTTTACATTTCCCCCCCTATATATATGCCATGAACTGATAGGACCAGATGACATAATATTAGTTTTTTGGATGACAGATTTTAAGCCAGCTTTNGTGTTGATTTTATATCCTGCAACTTTACTATATTTATTGATTAGCTCTAGTAGTTTACTGGTGGAGTCTTTAGGATTTTCTATGTAGAGGATCATGTCATCTGCAGAACAGAACTTTTTAAATGAGAAATGATATTATAAATAAGTGAAGAAGTAAAAAATAATGCTTTTGCTTATCATTCTCGATATAAAGATATGCTTCTGATTATTAACCATTGCCATTTTGCTTTGAATCTAAAACACCTTGTCAACTATATTCAAATAAATCGGAATTAGCTATGACTGAATTGTCTTTGAAAAGTCACCTCTGAATTTTCATGTTTTATGTGAATTGCAAAGGGTTAAGGGTTGGACTCAGCATTCTTCTTCTTCCTAAATTAAAACACACACACTTTCTCGGCTGTTGATTGTAGACAATCATGAAATGGAAAAAAGTTAACAACATATAGATTTTTAAGCCTTTCTGATTTATATTTGTAAAACTACATGGTATGAAGTGGGGAGCGGCTATGAGCCTAAAAGATCCTTTATTAGAGACCCAGAGTACTTGATCTATCCTTGGTGGAAAAGTGCCATTATTTAACACTATTTGTTATCCCAGTGAATGCTAAGTTGCTTCAATCATGTTCTGACTCTGTGACCCTATAGACTGTAGCCTGCCAGGCTCCTCTGTTCACAGGATTTTCCAGGCAAGAATACTGAAGTGGGTAGCCATTCCCTTCTCCATGGAATCTTTCCAAATCAGGGATTGAACCCACATCTCTTATGTCTCCTGCATAAGAAAAGGGTTCTTTACCACTAGTGCCACTGGGAAGCCTTAACACTATTTATTGTACATTGAAAACAAAGCCTTAGGATATTTAGAAATATGACATATATTCAATCAACACAATTGTGCTTTTCTTGTAATAGTAAGTGGACAAAATACACTGAATTTTTTTCTATCCCGTGGCCAGTAGATCCTCTGTGAAGCCTTTCTTCCTTCCTTAGGATCTTTGCCTGTTGTATTTTTTTCTCTAGTGTCTCAGGGATTTTTAGGGAAAATGTCAGGAATCTTCAGGAGCTACTGAACTCTGTTTTGTTTCCCCAGAGGAATAGTAAAGAAAATGCCAATTCAAGAAAAAGAACTTAAGTTTGACTAGGCAAGTTAGCATTATTGAGGATTTATAGGACTAAACAGTGACTTGAATATAATTTAGGGGGAATGATTCATGGTGTCTCTAAAGTATAAAATAATGACTTTCAGGTTCTCTGTCAGTGTTTCATTTAAAATAATGAATTACGTTGTCTGCTAACTGAAGAAGCAGAAATAAAACCCCATAATTTAATCCAGCTTAGCAAATTCTTTCTTTTTCATAAAGTTGGAGCTAATGAATTTGAAGATGCAACTCTACCTCCATGAAGCAGAAACTCCCAAGCTGGGAGTTTTCTCCTTATTAGTGAGGGAAGAAAAGACAGACTTTCATTAGCACAGTATTCAGAACCAAAAAAAATTTTTTTTACTTCCTGAAGATAATTTTATGGTAAGACCCTACTATTTGTACATTTTGAATTGTTACTCAGTTGTTTTGTCTTCCTTCCAGAGGAGATGATCATCCAAGGTAAAGTATTTATATAACTCTTATTTCTAACTTGCAGTGAACACTTTCCATCTTGCCATCTGATTGCAAAAGAGAGGTTCTCCATGTATTTACTTTAAAATGAGTCTTCAGTGAAGACCATCTTTTAGAGACTTCGGTGTCTGCCTCTCATTGAGCGTACATGAAAATACACCATGTACTAGCTTGGGATAGTTTTCAGTTTTCGATCAGATATACCAGCAAAAGATCTGAAATGACCTGACTTCTCTAAGAGTCACATTTTTATCCTGTGGTGGCATTTTAAATAAAAGGTTAGTATTTCATTTCATAAAAACAAGTAGCAAAGTATAAGTGCTTCATCCTTGACTGGATTGACTCTTGTGTCTCCCAGTTAAGTAGGAAAACAGCTGCCATTCTGCCCATTAGAAGTATGAAAAACATTTTTAAAGGTCATTCATTTAAATTTCTTTTAACTTGTGTATATAATTAATAGCTTAGTTTAATTCCACATTAAATCTTTGCCATCTGCAGGATTATCATGCAGTGGTGATATAAAAGTCCCATAGGAAGATGTTTAATTAAGTAATTAAGACTCCAGAAAATGCTTCCAGAGAAATATTTTGATTGCAAATAAAATCAAAGTAAAATATTTAGTTTTGAAGGATTAGAAATTTTTCCTAATTAAAAAAAAAAAAAAAACCTGCTATTTTTTTAGTGTAATTTCGTAAGTGTTCCCATGTGTAGTGCCCCAGAGCAGAAAGTCTAAATCTGGCACACCCATTCATTTTAAAGAAGTGTGGAGGGAGAGGGGCTGTTTTCAAGGGAAGCTGCCTTTAGTGGTGGTACTTCAGAGGCAGAGAGCCATCTTTGGGTTTCCGCATGAAGATTTTAGATGCTACAAGGACTGTGTTCTGTGAGAGAGAAGAGGCTGTGCAATCCTTTTTAAAAATTAGCACAGCTCATTCACACTCCATTATATGAATTTCACATCCATATTAGGTATATGATTATTATTTCTTGATTTTATTCATACTCAGTGGATTAAAAAAAAATTTTAGACCAGTTTTAGGATCACAGTAAAAGTAAAATGAGAGGAAGGTACACAGATTTTCAACATTCCTTCTGCCCCCACACATCTGTGGCCTCCCCCACTATCAACATTCCTCACGAGAATGATCCATTAATTACAAGTGATAAACCTACGTTAGCATGTCATAATCACCCTAAGCCCATAGTTCATATTACGGTTCATTCTTGGTGTCATACATTGTGTGGGATATAACCATACGTCGTCGTCATATGCAGGGTATTTTCTCTGCCCTAAAGATTTTCTGTGCTCCACCTTCCCCCAGCTCTTGGCAACCGCTCACCTTATTACTGTCTCCAAAGTTTTGTCTTTGCCAGAATGTCATATTGTTGGAATCATACAGTATGGAGACTTTTCTGATTGACGTTTTAGTAATATTCATTTACGTTTCCTCCATATCTTTTAATGGCCCCATAGCGCCTTTCTTTTAGTACTGAATAATATTCCATTATCCAGATGTACCACAGTTTATTTACCCATTTACCTATTGAAGGATATCTTAGTTGCTTTCAAATTTTTGCTTTTATGAATAAAGCTGTTATAAACATCCATGGGCTTTCCTGGTGACTCAGAGGGTAAAGAATCTGCCTGCAATGCAGGAGACCCGGTTTGATCCACATCCATATTTGTGTAAACACAAGAGGAGAAGGGGAACGACAGAGGATGAGATGGTTGAACGGCATCACTGATTCAATGGACATGAATCTGAGCAAACTCTGCTGCTAAGTCACTTCAGTCGTGTCCGACTCCATGCGATCCCATAGACGGCAGCTCACCAGGCTCCCCCGTCCCTGGGATTCTCCAGGCAACAACACTGGAGTGGGTTGCCATTTCCTTCTCCAATGCATGAAAGTGAAGTCACTGAGTCGTGTTCAACTCTCAGCGACCCCATGGACTGCAGCCCACCAGCCTCCTCCATCCATGGGATTTTCCAGGCAAGAGTACTGGAGTGGGGTGCCATTGCCTTCTCTGGAGCAAACTCTGGGAGATGGCAAAGGACAGGGAAACCTGGCATGCTGCAGTCCATAGGGTTACAAAGAGTCAGACACAACTGAGCAACTGAACACCAAGTTTTCAATTCCTTTGGGTAAATTCCAAGAGAAGGTAATTGCTAGATCCTATGGTAAGAGTATGATTAGTTATATAAGAAACTGCCAAACTCTCTCTCAAAGTGGCTGTGCCGTTTTGTATTCCTACCAACAATGATTGAACATTCCTGTTGTTCCACATCCTCACTGGCATTTAGTGTTGTCAGTGTTCTGAATTTTGGCCGCTCCAATAAGTATGTCAGTGAATATTTTTTGAGCAACTGTGAGAATATCAAATAGAGTCCCACTGTCATATTCCTAATTATATCAAATCCTGCCTGACTGATAGAATATAAACATTTCCAGCAATTCAGATTCAATACATTTAACTTTTGCATAATACCCAAGATTTTTAAAATAGTAATATTTTATTACGAAATGACATTTAAAGATAGATGTAAAACCAGGCTTAAGTATTATGTTCTTACCTTTATAAATATGAAGACTTCCTGCAAATATTTACTTTTTCTCAAAACTGAAGAAGAGTTCTTCTTTTGATGAACTTTTAAAATTTTATATTGGAGTGTAGTCGATTAACAATGTTGTGTTAGTTTCAGGTGTACGGTAAAGTGACTCAGTTATACATATGTATGTAGCTATTCTTTTTCAAATTATTTTCCCATTTAGGTTATTACAGGATACTGAGCAGCATTCCTTGTGCTACAAAGTAGGTCCTGGTTGGTTATCCACTTTAAATACAGTGTGTAAAACCTGTCAATCTCAGCTTCTCAGGTGGCTCATTGGTAAAGAATCCACCTGCCAAGCAGGAGACAGTTTCAGTCCTTGGGTTGGGAAGAGCCGTTCAAGAAGGAAATGGCAGCCCACTCCGGTATTCTTGCCTGGGAAATCCCAAGGACAGAAGAGTCTGGTGGGCTACAGTCCATGGGGTCACAAAAGAGTTGGACACAGTTTAGCAACTAAACAACAACAGCATGTCAATCCCAAACTCCCTAACTATCCTTCCCCCATCCCTTCCCCCGGTAACCGTAAGTTCGTGAAGAAGAACTTTCCTTAAATAGAATTTTTTCCTTGCCACAGTGAGACTCTCACACAAATTTAGCTTTCTCATGTAGATTTGCGAATACTTGCACTTCATTTTATTTGTTTAATTGCTTTATGGCAAAAAAGACAATAACATTTTAGATAGACATTAAAGAATATATATAAATTTTTTGAGTTGTATTTATCCACATATTTACCATTTTTCATATTCTGTTTCTTTTTATAGATCCAGATTTCTTTTCTTAATATAACTTTATTTATTTATTTTTGGCTGTGCTGAGTCTTTACTGCTGTGCAGGCTTTTCTCTAGTTGTGGAGAGAGAGGGCCACTCTCTAGCTGCAGTGCTCAGGATTCTCACTGCGGTGGCCTTTCCTGTTGTGGAGCGTGGCTCTAGGTATGCACGCCTTAACAGTTGTGGCACATGAGCTCAGTTGCCCCACAGCATGTGGGATCTTCCCAAATCAGGGATCTAACCCATGTTTCCTGCAATGGCAGGTGGATTCTTTACCACTGAGCCACCAAGGAAGCCTCTAAAATTAATAGATTATATTTATCATTAGATATGGAACTTGGGTTCCATTTCTTCCCACGTCACTACTTCTTGATCATGCCTTACTTATTTTAAGAATTTTCTTTGTTTAATTCCTTTCATTTTCATTTCCATTTTATAAATGAGAAAATCAAAACACAAGAGTTAAGAAGATTTGGGTAATTTTGAGACCCAGCCCACTGTTTTATTCACTTCCTGCCTATGAAATTCAATGGACGTACCTTTATTAAGTGCCTTCTGCATGCCAGACACCAGCCATGTCTTCATGGGCTTCCAATAAAGTCTTTTCATGACAAGTTGTCCTGGTCATGAGATGGGCCCTCCTTTAGTGCTTGTTGCCTGCTTGATGAATCTTTAGAGTTGCATCTCTAGTTTGGAAGAAGGAAAGGAGGCAGTTTTCCTTTAGGAAAACACACCCTTAGATTCTATGTTTTCCCAATAAGCCGATCTGACTTCCTCACTTCTCCTTTTTTAACCATTTAGTCATCTGAATCTGTAGAGATGATGGTGCTGGTCCATGTTTGATGTTGGACACATCATCCTTGACAAGATCATCTCACAATGGCTCCTGTAAAAAGCAGCACCATAAACTGTAGGGTCTACCTGGGAACTCACCCTCAAATCCAAGCCTTCCTCTCATTCTCATCGGCACCGTGACTACAGAACAGCTTCCCAGCTGGTCTTTCTGCCTCAGCCTCTGTCTGCATCCCTTAGAGCCATTTTCTACACTGCAGCCACGGCCACTGTTGTACAAGGCAATTCTGATCATGGTCTGGCCCTGAAGAAATGTACCAGTGGATCACTCCTCACAAGAGTTCACATGCAAGGCCCTTACAAAGTGGCCCCAGCCCACCCTGCAGACCTCTCTGTCCATGAGTTTGCACTTGCACTCTCTGCTTCTCTACCCCAGAACTTCTCACTGCCCTCTAGACAGGAAAACGCCTGGATTTCTTTGCAAGAGGATTCATCCCTTGACTGTCCTTTGTGATGGACTTTGGTCCATTGGTGACATTTAACATCTATTGAGCACCTGCGTCGCAAGCATGGCGCTTTATATGAATTATCACTTTCATTGGTGCTTTTGATGTAGGTACATTGTTGTCCCAGCTTTAGAGAATAGGGAGTGGAGGCCAGGGAGGCAGCTCAGTAGTGGGTGGCAGAGCTGCCATATGAACCAAGTCTTGATGGTTCTAGAACCTGTGTTCTTAACTTCTGTGCCTCACTGTCTTCCAAACATCTCTTCTAAAAAGGATCATCATTGATGTAGGTGAACTTTAAGATAAATATAAAAATTTTGACAGGAATTATTACCAATAATTTTTATTCAATAATTTAACTTTGATCTTTCTTTTATTTTAGGAAAACTTCAAATCTGTTATTGGGTTAGTAGGGAAAAAATTTAAAAGGATTACATAACTAAAATTTAGGTGCTAGTCCTTTGTTTTTCTATAATTTGCAATGTTTCAGAATAGGCTTGATTTTCATAATCAAACATGCTTTACAAAACATTTTGGAGAGCTGCAGTATTATAGATGTATTTGCTGTTTCAAATTACCTGTGTTGCATAGGCCATTTTAATGGAAATAAAATTAGCTTAAAGATAGGAAGTGCTTTTATTAGCTCAACGAAGCCATGGTCAATTCAATTAAAGTGTTAAAATATGTTTCAGAGGAAAGAATGTTTAGGGTCATAAATTAACTCAACACAGTTGTTCCTTGGCACTTACTGTTTACCTGGAAATAGGTATTGTGTTTGGTACTTTGAAGATAAATGTTATTTACAAAATGCATAGTTAATAAAAACTTGCTTCAGAATGTAGTGATTGACATCAAAGATCTTTATCCTGATATTTGTGGTTGACAGGGTTTAATTTCATTTAAGTACAGGATAGGAGAGTACTACTGGTTAAGTCTGCATGTAGATAAAAGTTTCAGGTTTATACAAATCACCTGTTTTGACATTGTTTGTAGGTGTATTTCCACCTATGCTAGGTAATGTAACCCCCATATTCTTACACTTTAAAATACCAACAGCGTTCATATTCATAATTGGAAATTCCTTGAGCCATCTAAGGATGTGAAAGACATGCATGTGAAAACCCATTGTTTCTCTCCATCTTTTTTCTTTCCTTTCTTGGTTGTTTGAAGACTCACTAAAGGTGATTAGTATCAATCTATCGTTTCAAATAAGGTTGGGAACAGACGCACTTGTGTGAAAAATAGTTTGTTAAAGTATTTACCTAGTGACTTCTTTGTAAAGTAGCCATTAAAAGACCTAGTTCCCTATGTCTTGTTCACAATTCAAGGGGTGCCCCCCCCACCAGCTGTGCTAGAGGAAAATTCCCAAAATGGGTGTCTTGATTAACCTTTAAATGCCTACTCCAAGTTTCAAAGGGGCTTAAAAAAAAATCTTTTTCTTTTTTAGAATCACCTTTCAGCTAACATGAACTGCTTTGGGACATGGCAGTCTTTATATCAAGGAAGCTAAAGGGTAAAATGGATGGAGTATCACAAAGCTTGCTTTCTTTATGAGAGTTCACTGAAAATTCCTAGATTCCTTAAGGTCAAATTTATGTAACATATCCACTTTAAAAATAACTTGGCCAGTATCTTGCTTTAAAGAAAGATTCTTTTTGTTAATGGAAGAAAACAAAACTTTGCCCAGTCACCAAAGTAATAAAACCTACTTGGTGCAGTGGTGGGCTTCCCAGGGCAAAATGCCACATGGTGTTCTGAGGCAAGGAGCATTACTGTGCCTAAGACCCAAACCCCACCAGATGGACACTGCTCTCATTTCCAGATGTTTACGGTATTTTTCTTTTTTTACTGTTTGCTACATTTATTAAAACAAGATACATTGTCAGATACATATACTTTCTCAAGTCACAATTAGGTGGTAATTCTGTGGACTTGCTATGGTATAATTTCGAAACCAGGGTTTACTGTACCAAACCAGCAAATCACAAGGCCAAAATACACCCTGAACTATCTGAATAAAACTCAGTAAAATTTGTCTACTTTGATCTGGTTCTGTTACAAATGGACTGTAGTCATTTAATTCCACATTATTCTAGTTGTACAAGCAAAGTAGAAAATGGCAGTACAAGATAAAAAATTCCCTGATTTCGCTTGAAATATTTATATAACTAAAACCAAATCAGGTTGTGCTGAGGGTAGTTGTCTCACTCTTCACTGTTGGTTTATACAGGTAGTGTCTTCATAGGAGACATTCTCAGTGCTGGGAGAAATGGAACAGCTTGCACAAGACAGTTTCTTTTGAATTTTGACTGGTTGGTTAATTTCTACTGTTAATCACTTTTAGCTGTAGATTCCATTCACAATCATTTTGAAATTGAATTGCACTGTGACTTTAAAAGTGTTTCTCTTCATCCATTAATTGTGTAATTATTGAAGAAATGTAATGTTCCTCAAAAGAAGGTTTTAAAGTTTTTTTGCCATCACTATTTTGACTTTCTATTATATAATCAACATTTGTATTAATGCACTATAAATTGCCTTGATTAACTCATTTATCCTTCTATCAGTGGAGGTGCACATACACTACCCACATCATGATACCACGATACTGCATCTGATCAAATTGTGCACATAGCAAAATTTCTTTGAAGCTTACATTCTGATCTGCAACACCTCACTGTGGGTATTGTTAACCAGCTGAATTCAGTCAACAATTTGAGGCTCTGCCTAAACTAAACAACTTTTTTTTAAGTTAAAAACCTTTTGAATTAAAAGCGTACTGTTAGGTTTTATAGACAACACATAAAATGAGCCTTGATCAAATTAAAACAGTATAAAGGACTATTTGGCATGGATCTTAGTCACAGTATCTCCTCACTGTGCTAAGCACTTTTCATGCATCATCTCATTTAATCCCCATCACAACTTGATGAAGGAAATTTTACATTTCCATTGTATAGTGGAAGAAAATGAAGTTAAGAGAGCAGGAAATGACTTGCCCCCATCTCAAAATGGGAGAGGCGGCAGTCCGATTCAGGGCTGTCCTTAGGCAGAGCCCATGGTCTGTTAATACCCCTCTTCATGTCCAGTGTCCACCAAGGCCCCGTGTCTATCTTTGCCACGTGTTAGGTTGGTTATGTTGGAAGAGCATGATGAGAGGGTTAGTTGCCAGGGTGCACTGGCAACTCTGTTCTCTTGTGCAGATTCCATGTCACTCTCTTACTTCCAGAACGCCACATTCACTATAGATCTGGGAACCCATAGATATATCACTTTTCATCCAAACCCAAACACTTAAGAGGAGTAAAGAGTCACTGTCAATAACTGTACAATGGGGCNAGGCCCACTAGGCCTGTGCTTGCCCAGCTTCAAGACTGAACTAAGAGCCAGGAGTCAGCAACAGAAGCATCTGTAGTTTAGTGGACAGTGGCAGCTATACGTCTGAAACAAGACCCCACTGTGTGCAGCAGGCAATGGACAGATCTTGCCGGCAGATGTGTATAAGAGACAGGCAAGGGTGTGTGTGTGTGTGTGTGTGTGGTATCAGGAGTATGAGGAAGCAATGCTGTAGGTTGAAATACACCATCTCAGGACATAGAAAATTGAGAAATTCTGGTTTAGAGGAGTATTTCTCAGCTATTTTTAAAATTACATGCCTATGCTCCCAAACACAGAGGTCTTCCTTTAAGGTTATTTTAATTTGCTAAGTAAACACTGGATTAAAATACTTAAAATCCATGGGAGAGTTCTGCTTTGTTTTCTGCCCAACTTCACCGGCTCTCCACTCTTTTTCGTCAATTCAAAGGTGTTTCTTTACTTACCCCATCACTGGTCTAGAACTCTGAAAAGCACTCTTTTGTAAATGGTCATCCAGCTTTGGGTTAATCAAAAGAATAGGCCATTTTACTAAGTGTCAGAATGATGGTGTACCATCACCAGCATTGATCAGTATTTACTCACCAAGAGCAGAGAAGGTCAGAGATGATCAGGTACATTAAGCCACAGAAGTCTGAAGTATTCCTTCTCTTTGGTAAAGTCTAAAGCTAGAGCTGAAAAAGTCAGAAAATGCCTATTAATAACACAGTGGAGGGACTTCCCTGGCGGTCCAGTGGTTCAGATTCTGCATTTCCTTTGCAGGGGGCACAGGTTCAATCCCTGGTCAGGGAGCTTTGAGCCCTCATGCCACATGGTATAACTTCAAAACAAAAACAAAAACAAAAAAACACGCACCAAAAAACAGAGTGGAGGCAGTAGTTTAGTTCCCTGAGTGCTATTTAAGAATTGTTCATGTCGAAGACATTTTTTTCAATATTAAAGATGGCAGTGATTACTTCTGAGGGTTGTGTATATGAGAGAGAAATAAGGTAACCATTCTTTTCAACATTTCAGGTCTGACTGACTTTTCTAAATAAAGCAGAGTTTATCAGTTATGATGCCTTGGTGCATCTCATGGAAGGCCTGGTACTTAACATGAATTATTTTTATTGCCCACATCAACACCATTGTGCTGTAGGTGCTATTATTGCTCCCATTTTAGAGAATAGAAAATAGAGGCAAAGAGAGGCAGCACAATCAGTGAGTGGCAAAGCTGCCATAGGAACCAAAGCTCCAAGATTATCTTGTTACTAAGTGCAATTTGTAGTCTATTGGAAGACTGTAGGGATATTATTGCTAGGTTTTTTGGGGAAATATAAGATGTATTTTTCCTGTTTCAACAAGTAGATATTGCCAAATAAGTTTCAGGATCATTTAACTGGATGCTAATATTGAATGCAGTTCTGTTTTAAATAAAAACAGGATTAAAATTCATCTTATAACTTTTATATGAGTGAATTCAGTTGGGCCTTTGTTTTAAAATTAGAAGACAGATGCAGGACAAATATAGAAAAATTAAGGACCCCTGAAGCTATTTTTAACATTTTAAAATTAACTTGACAGCTGTTGTTTTGTCAGAACTTAAATAACTTTGCTTCATTAAAAAATAAATCCACAACATATGGATTTCAGCATATTGTATATTTATTATTTGTGCTTATTAGGGAAAGACACGAGTTGAAAAAAAATGAGACATTCTCCAGGTGTATAAAAAGTTGTGTTAGCAGGCAAGCAATCATAGTGTTAAACAAGATATCTGTCCTTAAATTGTTTTGATGCTTTTAATTTAGCTAAATTTTACAGTAAGCTTTCTTGCTAATGGAATGAAGGTATTGGATTAAGCTGGGTTTTAAATTCTCTTATTTTTAGAATTATAAACTCACATCTAAAAGAGACATCCTGAGACCTTTTAGTTCCCCCTTCATGCTCCAGAAATTCTTATCTTTCTGGTGTGCAGAAAGAAACCCATATATTATGTAGAGAAAAACATCTTTCAGACTACTAAAGTCCCCACTTTTCTTGTTAAGTGTCCAGTTAAGTATTTAAGGATACATTTGTCTTTTATCAACTGAAATTCCTCTCCTTTTCCTTAAACTCAGACCTCAGGAGCTGCAAGGTGACCTTGAGTTGGGGGAGGAGACAGTGAGGCTGGTATTTGGGGATGACCTTAAAAATAAGCCCAGGGAAAAGATGAAATAGGGACCTCTGGTTAAAGATGGTGGATTGAATATGCACATTTAGCTTTATCCTCTTTCAAAATTTCACTAAGATGACAGTGAATAAATTACTTTTTAAAAGGAGAAAACCCATGAAGAAGAGAATGGAAAATAAGAAAATAAGAATTGCAGTCACCCTCCATATGCATCCTTGCATACAGAGGGCTGACAATGAGGGACTTGAGCATCCCTGAATGTTGGTTCTGTGAGGGGTCCTGGAACTAATCTCCCATGGACACCAAGGGATGACTGTAGTTGGCGGCTGACTTCGAGGACCCAAGTAGGCAGATCCTAGTCTAGAAGAAGAGAAAGTTGAGATGCAGCCTGAGTTGTACCATAGACCTCTCAAAAGGCTCAAGAAGGTTTATCCTTGGGTGAGAGTAGACAGAGGCTCTGGAGATGAGGCACAGGCACAATTGAGGGAAGGGTTGTTGAGCTGCACTCCGCAGGCCCACTAGGCCTGTGCTTGCCCAGCTTCAAGACTGAACTAAGAGCCAGGAGTCAGCAACAGAAGCATCTGTAGTTTAGTGGACAGTGGCAGCTATACGTCTGAAACAAGACCCCACTGTGTGCAGCAGGCAATGGACAGATCTTGCCGGCTGTCTTCGCTACTGGGGAGAAGGGGCAATTACCAGCTCTCGGGGAATTGACTTCAGGTTGTCTTACTGGTTGCCAGGGAAACTAGCAGAGGGGCACAGCCCTTACTGGCCCTTTGATAAGGGGCAGTCACCAGCTGTATGTTGGAAGGTCAGTCAGGTGAGTGGGGTGCAGCTAAAGCAGATACTGGTGGAGCAGGGTCTGTAGAGAAAGCAAGGGAACAGCCATTTTGGATGGCCTGACCATACAGGGGTCCCTGACCAGAACCAGAGGAATCAGATAACATGCCTCAACTTGCCTTCCACATCCTTTAGCCAGGTGTCACCCTGTAAGCAGATGGGANTCTATTTTCAGAAAACTGCCTTTAGCTTCTAACATGCCCTGCTTTTTAAGCACCCTCGTTATTTTTTTTCCTTGGACCCCACTTTTCTTCACTTCTCATTTCCCGTTTTTTAAAAACCATCAGCAGATTTTAATGCGTTTATGATTTTTGTGAGGAAATGGGGTTTTGTTTGTTTTTGCCACAGATGCAAAATTTAAACTAAATGTTTGTCTCAAACCTCTTTTCCCCAAGAATCCCTTTTGTCACTTAATTAAATAACCAAGACCCCTTTTTGAATTGCATGCAGCTTGATGATGGGAGGACCACTGGGAGGGACTTTGGAGGCTCTAGAAACCTCACCCTTGACCTAGGCTTTGTCCCTTTATCATGTGAATTGAGTTAGGGAAGGAAGACGGTGTGGGGATAAAGATTTCCACGGCTGGGAATTACCCCAGAGGCGGGGAATATTCTGATGAAAGTTTATTTGGGACTTTTGCATTTCCTTTGACAGTAAGACCTAGAAGAAAAACCAGCTTTCATAATTTGTTACTTTTTTTTTTTTTTTGGTTGGATGGTGCTTTCCTTACAACAGATATTGAAGTATGTGGCCCTTAATTGTGTTTTGTGTTCATGTTCCATGGAAGAGCTCTAAATGGAACGTCTCATGATTTTGTAAGGTCTGTGCTCTTTTCCATGGTTACTTTAGTTAAGATCTGTATCATGATAGTCCATTTGGGAAAATTCCAGGGATTTTAGTGTGTGTCTTAATTTCTTTACTACCCAGAATGGCAAAGAATCCATCCCCTTGTGTAAAATGAGTGTGAGGAACGTCTGGGCATGCTCATCCAGGTGGGAGTCACTAAGCCCAAGACTGTTCTAGATAAGTAACAGGTGTGAGGTGTTGTCACAAGGCTCTTCTCTTTGACAGCTGAATTGAGCCATAAATTTTTTGAATAATTTATGCAAGTTTCCAGGATTCAGAATGCACAGTGAAATCCTTACAGTTAATTTTGTGTGTGTGTCACTTATCTTTGGCTGAGGTGAAAATATTCAGATTGCCCTATAAGTCAAAATTAATTTTGTAAACTATTATCCATGGTCTTAGCATCTTCTTTTCGCTTTTCAGTAAAATCAGAGTTTATCACAATCATATGTTTTAATTTATATTTTAAAATATTACAAGATGGCCAAGACTGAGTTTAAGAAACCTTTAAAACATCTTTAATTTTGGTGAACTGGTAAGTTTGCATACTCCTTTTTTGTAAGCTGAATTTTTCCTCCTCAAAAAAAAAAAAAAAAGGAAAGCAAGGCAACATGTGGTTTGTTACATTCATGGCTCTTCTTAGCCTGTTTTGCATTAGGAGGTTATGGAAACCTAAGACTGAAAGCTCCGTAAAGCAAACCTTACAATGAAGGAAAGAAATAGAGAAAAGAGACATCTGAAACTTGGCCCTTTTCCCCCATCTGCCCTGAAAATACATTCCAGTATGAAATGTGGGTCCCTGATAGTTGGCAGTATAAAGGAGCAGAAAGGCAAATATTAAAAAAAAAATTATACCTATTAAGTACCTTTGAGTAAGTAGCCTCTATATTTTCCCTTTAAGAAATATCTAAAACATAAAACTGTCTGGGGAAGAACAGGGCTGTAAATGTCCGGTCATTCCCCAGCCATTCTTTAACTGTCAGTTCCTCCCCTACACAAAACAAAAGCTGCCATCAGGAAGCTACCCTGCGAGGGTCATAGCCGCCACTCTTGCTGGCGGGCCTCTGGGAGTGACACGCAGAGGCCCTAGCCCACTTTTCTTACTTCATCCTAGTGCTCTTAATGGTGACAGTGAATGTTTTCCTCACAGTGCACAGAAAATTTGCTGCCTAGTTAGCACACTAGAGGTCACTTTAAATTATTTTTCCCTTAATAATTTCACTACAAATGAAATTTCTTATTATGTAGCATCAGTATCAAAATGCCCAGATGTTCCTATTACAGGCTTTCAAGGATCCCAAAATGTATATGAACGTCATATTTATTCTCCCTAAGAGTTCTCTTAATTAGGCATGAGAAATATTTTCCTATTGAGTGACAAGCATTTTTTGTAGATTTTAATTGTCTGATTGTGAAAAATACATGTTGCATTTCGTCAAATACATGCACTTAGGAATCAGATAGTTGTATATTCAGAAAAGTCATTATAAAACAGATTCTTGGAAAGACGAGAAGATGATTAGAAATGTTACTTGTGTAGGAATTGGCCCTCCTCTTCTATCTTTTGAATGGTGACTTGATTTGAAGAGGTTATCTACCCATGTCATTGGATTATTTCCAAAAATTTTTAACTCTTTAATCCTAAAAGCATGATATGTCATAAAACTATTTTTCTAATTACATCTTCAGTCTTAACTAAATTGCTCCCCACTCCCAAATATACCTTCCCAAAAGGTGGAGAGAAGCATTTCAGAGATTCCCGGAATCTTGTTAGAATCTATTGAAAGAGAAGCTAAAGACTTTAGAAACAGTCAATAACGGAAATGAGGTTTGTTCTATTATATTAGCTGCAATGCAGTCAGTAATCTTTGTTTGTGTTAAGTAAAAAATGTGTGCCCTTCTGTAAGAAGCAGATTGTCTTTACAAGCCTGCTTGTATTGTATGATATTATATGAGTGATATTATTCTAGTCTTAATAGTTTATATTATTTGAGCTCATCTGCAACAAATTTTTCTTGGGGGACATTTTGGCAATTACAATCGCCAAGAAATGCTGCCAGACTATTAATTCTATTGTCTTTTTTCCCCCTTTTTATTCATTTGCTGTAACTGAACTGAAGGACCTTAGTAAAACAACAATAATAATGTATTATGGTCCTGGGAGTTGAGCTGTAATCAATTTTGTCTGACAGGCTTATTAATGGCTGCATTATTACTGCAGTGCCTTTTTGCCTTCAGGATGTCATGTGAGATGCGTCAGCTGAATGGGTCACACATAAGCTATAAACCGAACCATTCTCGTGGTTTGCCCTTTGTACAGCATAATCTGCCTCTAAATCGAGGAACTGATGGTTGGGCTCCATCTGAGAGTGATACTCTTACTTCAGTAAGAGCTTAGCGCACCCTGATACTCTAATGATGAATAGTTGCATCAAAGCAACTGTTATATGAATGATCTTCAGATACAGGCCAGTTTTGTTGTATTTGGACAATAAATGACTTTGTATCTGTAGAAGTTAAAAATGCAGTGAACTGCTTCCAAAAGCTCAGTGTCTCAGTTGTCTGAGGACCCCCAGGATTGGGGGCTGTGGGTGATCACCCTCCTTTGAGCTGTGCAGCATTTCGGTCCTAGAGGTCAGGGCAGCCAATGTGTTGTCACTGAGTGCATTGCTTCATTTCTAGATGAAATAATGTGGTATGAACATTCTAGAATTATCCTTCCTACTTCCTGGCGATATCGCTGAGTCACCAGCTGGGGCAAGCAAAGCATGTTATTTTGCTATTTGTAAGAAGCTCTGCTCTAAAAGCAAATAACCTAGTGGTTGAAGACCATAGGCTTCGATGGCAGACCTGGTTCTAAATCCAGGCTCTTGCACTAATTAGCTGATGATTAGATGATGGAGCAACTTACATGTCTCATTTGTAAAATGAGGAATATGAGATCTGCCTTATCATGTTATAGGAATTTTTTTTTAACGTACAGGATTTAACACAAGGCCTAGCCTACAAGTACTCCAGATGTTATAGCTACATAATAGTAACAATAATAGTGATGGAGGTTCACTAGGCATTCTTATATTCTTAGCATGTCACCAAATAAAATGCAGTAACATGCTATATGTCCAAGATGATGCACAATTCTAATGCATACTTGACCCCTCATTCTGTGCTGACGCCACCCCTGTCTTTAGGTCATTGCATGTTCATTGAAAGGAAGGCCCTGTGTCAGGTGCACGATGGCCTGCTATGAGACAGCGTCCTCTTTCCTCAAAGGATACTAGGATGCTCGTTACATCCAGATCCATCCAGACTGCACTTTTATCCTCACAGACAGGTTCCTCACCGTGATCATCATGGGATCATACCACTGCATTTTGTTTGAGAAAGCTCTTTTAAGGAACCAGAAACATCAGAAGGTCTGTTCCTCAAAATACATCTCTTCCAATCACTAACACTAAGCAAAATGCTGACTGTAGCCCATCCTTATTGGTGTAACTGCCAAGTGGAAAATTTGAGTTTCTGGGTTGTCCCAAAGCTCTGTGCACAGAGGAAGAGAAGATATCTGTTGAGTTAAAAGAATTTCTGTTTGAGAAAGAAAATAGGCATTAATTTTGGTGGAGGGACTGGTCTGAATAAGATGGGAGTCCTGGGGCTAATGGAGAGTCTCAGAGGAATGGAAGTGTAGCATAGAAACCTCTGTTGTAATGGGACCTCAGTGAACATTCCTGGACCCATCCCAAATGAAGTCCTGAAGTAAGAGTCAGCCAGGCAGATAAAAATGTGTGGCTGGACAGTTGCACATAGAGGTAACAGCAGGATTAGACAAAGGGTCATGAAACAACATGATATGCTTGGAAAATACAAATTCTGGAGCCAGAGGTGAGATATGACAAGTGATGGAGATATAGTCGGAGGGATCAATGGGGGCTGGAAATGAAGGACCTTCATTTATCTCATGGAGGTACCAGAAAAACTGAAGAAGCGATTTTTAAAGCAGAAGAATGATAATAGGTTTATAGTGGTCAAGTGAGGGAAAATGGTTATGTAGGGAAGAGAAGCCCCGAGGCTTGGCCGCTATAGCATCCCAGGATGGGGGACAGGGTGAGATAGAAAATAAAAAAGATGCAAAGATCCAGTAAGTCCCTGAATGAGGGCAGGCAAGAAGAAGGGCACTTGGTGAAGGAGGCGCCTGTGATGGTCAGGTATCTGCCTTCCTGGGGGTACTGGCGGTAGGTACCATAAACAGACCAGGAAGAGAGGAGGAAGGAGGATTATTGGTCTGGAGGTGGGTGGAGTAAATCATTTAGGGATTTGAGCTTGCTAAAGAGGTTTCACTTTAGCCAATTGGTTTAAGTTCATATCATATCTTATATGCTAAAAAGAATAACGTAAAAGATAAATTTCATGAGGTTCCTTTAAATATTACAACTAGAGAATCGAACACTAAATTAGTTGACTCACTTTTTTCCAAATAAAAATAGAGAAAACAAAATCAATGGATTGATAATTGAGATAATACACTTCATGGGAAATAGATGGGGAAACAATGGAAACAGTGTCTGACTTTATTTTGGGGGGCTCCAAAATCACTGCAGATGGTGTCTGACTTTATTTTGGGGGGCTCCAAAATCACTGCAGATNACATTAAAACTGTTTGGGAACCATCTTCACAACTTGTGTTCTAGATTTACCAACATAGAATATGTTTCAATAACAGATCCTGTTGCCTAAATCAGTGTTTTCCAAGCTAGTCTACCAGCAAAGCCATTACCTTTTTGGGGGGCCTCTGCCACTTTAAAAAGTAACTTAAAAAAAAGCAGCTTCTCAGCTGCCTTGCTTTGCAGCAGAGATAACAGAAATTGGCCACAGAGTTATTTACTTGACTGCTCTATTTAAAGCAACTTGCTTGTGTATTTTTAAATCACAGTTACAATGGGCTATTGTTCCGTTGTATAGTGTAGAAACATATATGTTGCAAATCACTCCCAAGGAATCCTGATGGTTCAAGCATTTTTTTTGCCTAATATAACCTGAAAAAGAGGTAGGATAACCAAGGAACTGGTGACCATTTTAAGTTGCATTTTATAAACTGATAAAGCTCTTAAATATTGCATCTTTTTCTCTCCCTTCTTTTGGCATATCGCCTTGTGATAAGGAGGCTATTGTAGAAATTAAAATTTGTAGTTTTGAAGCGACTCAGTCTTCTGCTGCAGATTGTAGTTTCTTTCTGGGCTTGCCTTGAGGTCCTGTTTTTGCTTCTCTTGGTCCTATCGGTAGGCAACTAACCAAGCTTCACTTTCTCTTAGTGTACCTAGAAATATTAACAGCTCAGAAGCAAGATTAACCATGAGTATGAGCATAGTCCTTGTGTTTGAATAATTATACTCACTTAACAACTCTTATTCATGTACTTGACTGAGTGCATCCCGTGACCTGGTTCCGTTTCTTTGGATGTTATTTACTGATAAAAATAAATCTGCGCTAAAAGCAGTAGGAATCTCTCCGAAATGCAAGGAAGGTCCTAAGAGGAGAATTCATATGTTAATGAACCCTTCCAAGTGAGAACTTGGTTAAACGTGCCATTTGCTGACATCATTGTTATGGGCAGAGAGGAGATGATTTCTCTAAGAGGTGTCCTTGCATATGCTCCCAGCGTTTTCTGGCCCGCGCGTGCACCTGCGGGAGGGGGAAGTTTACATAAGCGTCCTGGGGTATTTGCATCTCGGCTTTAACAATGGGGCTCCCGGGAATGGAGCGGGCTGACCGAGGTAGGTGCTCGAGCCACGAGCCTGGCCAAGTAGGTGGGTAACTCTTCGAGGAGTAGTTCGTGCGCGGGACCTTGTGGAGACCTGCCCGGGGCACGGTCAGCAGTGACAGTTCCTGGAAAGCGGGTGGCAGCGGGATCTGGCCGGGTAGGCTCCTCCTGCGAACCGGAGCGGGGAGCGGAGTTGGGCGGGGATCGCCAGCCCGGCCGCCAGCCCGCAGCGCAGCAAGGAGGGTGGGACCGTCAGGAAGCGAAATGGTTACTTTTTTTTTTTTTTAATGCGGGCTCTGGTTACTTTTGAAGATCGCGGGCCCAAGAGCAGAGGGGAGACGGGTTTTTTCTTTCCGCGGTGGCGGATCCTGGAGAGACGCGGGGCTGAGGTGTGGGGGATGCGGTGGCCTGGGCGAGGCGACTCCAACCTTGGGGAGCAGAGTCGGCGACGCCGGCGGGGACGAAGGATCTCTGGAAACCTGGGGGACTTCCTGCCGGCCCCCTCACGGCAGGTTAGACGGCGGCCGCGGCTGACGATCGCCGCGTTGCACCGAAAGGGGACTCACAGGACCCGCCGGCGGACCGCGCGTCACGGCGGGGCGGGGGCGAGCCCTCGCTGGCCGGGCGGGGCTGACGCTGCGCGGCGACGGGGCCCCCGCGCTCGCTGCCTCCCCTCGGCCCGCGCCCTGCTGGGGTCTCCTCCGGAAAGGGGTGGGCGCGGATGACCCCAGGGACACCCAGCCCTGTTTTCCTGCGGGAGCGCCCGCGCCGGGCCGCCAGCCTCGGCCGGTCGCAGAGCGGGGGACGGCGAGTGCGCGCCAAGGGCTTCACGGAGGGGCTGCAGGCCGCGTTCGGCCCCGCGGCCGCAGGTGGGGAGCCGCCGTCTGGGTTCCGGGGCTCGATGGCGATGGGCGGCGGGGGCTGAATGCTGAGGCTACGGGGAGGGTTTCGCGTCGGAAGCTGGGGATAGACGCGGGGACCCGCGGTCGCTCGGTGCCGCCGTCCAGCGGTGGAGCGAGTGTGGCCCCGGCTGAGGAGGGCAGCTGCCCGAGGGCGGCGCGGGGTCCTCAAAGGCTCCGGGCGTCGAGGAGCTGCCCTCGCGGGGCTCTCGCCGGCGCCGGAAGGGCCCGTCTCCTCGCCTCGGGAAGTGGAGCTGGGCGTCTAGGTGCGGGAGGCCGCGGAGGCGGAGGAGCCCGGGCCCGAGACGGACCCGCGGCCCGGGCGCCCCCTGGCGGCCCGCGCAGCCGGCGCCGCGCGGAGGGCGGGCTTGCGGCTCCGGCTGCGGGCGTTCCTGCGGCGGACGCGGAGGGCCCGGCGAGCCCCGCGGCCCGTCCCCCGCGGCCCGTCCCCCGCGGCCCACCTCGGATCAGCCCCCTGGGTTTTCCCGAAGGACGGGGTGGTATCCCCTCCTCGACTCCTCTCCCGCGGCCTTTTTAAAAACCTCGGGTTTTCACATTAATCTGTCAGTATGAGCCAGGCTATGTGTGGAATTTGTTTTTACAACTCGAGTCTTGTGACTTCTCAAACACTTTCTTGAAGTGTTTTCTCTGGAAACTTGTTTCAAATGAGGGCTGTGAGTTTCACAAAGAGGAGTGTTGTTCGGGAGCCAACAGGTGACGGGGTGAAACCCGAGTCTGTGTGTACATTGGAGTCAAGTCTGGCTGCCGTTTCCTTGGGCCGCCGTTGAAAATGGAAATTCAAAAAGTCAGTAGGAGACTTGAATACGATTTTGAGAAAATATCTGCGTCTCCCATTATGGAAAATAATGAATTCATTAGGCAGCGCCTCGCGCCGCCCGCCTCACACCGTAGCCTGCCCTTTGGGTTTTGCCTTCCAGGCGGGCTCACGGCCAAATGACCTGACCCCAAAGCGCCGCTCTGGCAGAGGACCATGCTTTGTCATCCGGTTTCCTCCTTTTGTTAAGCAGTCTGTCTTACTGTCGTGGAATGTATTTGTGCATGAAATTAGCCTGCTTTGAAACCCTGCAGAGTTCCACATTTCCTCTTGGAAAAATAGATAGCTTCTTGGCACTGGTGTGGTGCCTGTCGGGCCACTCAGCTGTCGGAAAATGTACAGGTTGGATGGAGGTTTACCTGGAAAATACAGAAAAGGCCAAAGGGCACGTGGCCTAATGTCACTAATTGCTGGTATGAAGTCCTTCTAGTCAAGGAGTGTTTCATAAGCAATATTTTCGGATACCTTCATTGTTTTTATTTTACAGTTATTGTGATTCATTTCACAATAAGTACAAATGGGTTGGGCCCTGTTGGCCGGGACTTTCTTATTGTCTTTAGCAGACAATAGGCTTGAATGCTCTTTATGCGAAAATTTAAAAGAGATTACAGTTCAGTGATGTTTGCTATGAAATTCAAATCTTGATTGTAATAGTTTTGAGACCTATGGCTTTTGTAGATCTCAGAGTTTTGTTTTGTTTTGTTTTTTAAAGGACACCATAAAACTGGGGTATATATATATATCTGTGTATGTGCACACACACATGAGCGTGCTTGGATGTGTGTGTGTGTTGTAAAGAATGGAAGTGTTACAGGATTCCCTACTACCAAATGAGTGTGTCGTTAAATTTAACTCACCTGCATATTTAGCCTGGCTGAATTAGAGCAGATCTTGAGTGGGTGTGTGTGACCCGAATCTTCTATGTACAAAGGCCTTGTTAACAAGCAGTTTAACAAAGAAGTTGTTAGCAGCTTGTGGCCCACAGGATGACACTTAGCAGCAGGGGACACTTAGGGAATGTTAGACCAACTGACTTCACAAATCAGTATCTGTTCTGGTTTCTGGTGATCAAAGGACTTCTAACTTTCCTGGGCATGTCCACACCAGAAATAACTTTTTCCTAAGGATCCTGCAATGCGGCGGGTGGCCTTCTCATAGGAATTTCGTTAGGAAAAGTATTTGTAATTAAAGGTATGCCCTTAGACTTCATTAGTCAATGGCCGGCACTGAAAATTATTCTGTTTTCTATTTGCATGATTTTGATTTGATTTGGTGATTTGGTCCAAGAAAATGATGAATAATAGGAACCATACCAGCACTGATGTACAGTTATAACCTCAATGTGAATCTGATTGAACTCATTCATCTCAATGCTCTCAGATCCTCACTCCCTGCTGACTTGCCTAGTATTTCCATATTGGTGCATTGTTTTTCAACCACCTAGGACTCAGAACCCTCTGTGACCCAGTTTTCCTCTTTCTTATTGGTTCCTTTTACTTTCTCTTCGCAAGCCACTACCTTCATGCTCTCTTGATGATAGCGGGCTATTAGGCCTCTCCCAGGTTCCTTTTCTCTTTTCTGACCATCACTGTCATATTAATTGTAAGACCAAGAAGGGAAACTTGCTACTTATCTGCCTTTTGTCCTTTTCCTTGTCTATAGGGTTCAGTCCAAAGTCTTCTGCTTGAGATGTGCAATTATTCGGTGGTACCATTGTCATCTAGGAAGAATGTGTCTTTCAGCAAAACATTGACCATTTACTGCCTCTAGACTTTCATATACTATGTTGATTTGTTAAGATTTTTAGGGAAAAATAGTAAAGGCTCACTTATGTATATGTCAAGGTCAATCAAAACAATAATCCTTAACTATCCTGGATGCAGCATACAGCTCAGTAGAAAATAAATGATCTCCAAGTGGCCAAAATAGCATAGCAAAATAATAATGCGGTTTTTGAGTTTGAATAACACCTTCACATGTTGTATGTTATCTTAAACAGTGATTGCTGTGCTTATAGGAGGAATGCTTAAGCCCTTATACATATAATAATGGACAGTGTAATAACAATAATAATAATGGACAGCGTAATTATCCTATATACTGGTGGGCAAACTTTTCAGACTGTGATTGCCTAATTTATAGAATTTTGAAAGCAACAAATGAAAGTCATGTGTCTGGAGCCATGCAGTTCTGGACATCAGCTCTGCATTGTGAGGTGGTCCTCAGCTCCTCATTGAGGATGGTTCCCAGGCTGTTCCCAGCTGGATGGCTGACTTAGAGCTCCTTTTATTTAAACTGCTAAAGCCAGTATTCTTTACGCTGTTCATCTTCTACTCAAAATGAAAACAAATGATCACCAAAGGCTAAATCATGTATAGTTTACATACATCACCACTATTAAAGAAAGCAAGGAAATTCCAAATGAAATTTGAAAACATTTTTATCACAGCAGGCACTTAAAAAAAAAAGTTCTAGCTTTTAATGGAATGAATGTCAGTTGCCCTGTTTTTTGATGTTTCTCAGAACGATTCAGTAATGGTCCTTAAATATAAGGATGAATGAGTGAGTGGAATAAGTGAATCTGGAAAATAAATTTCATAAAGGACTCCTCCTTAAATGACAAGTGCCAGCTCACAGCATCATAGCCCCATTGGGGGCTCCTGATTTCTGCTCTGTGTAAGGCACCTGGAAAGATCCTGCCATGCTCCATAGACCGTTTACACATATAGTGTGTGTGTGTGTGTGTGTGTGTGTGTGTGTGTGTGTGTGTCTTAGTGTCTGTCTGCCAGAGGTTTTATGTAGGGACTAGTTGTGTGTGTGTGTGTGTGTGTGTGTGTGTGTGTGTGTGTGTGTGTCTTAGTGTCTGTCTGCCAGAGGTTTTATGTAGGGACTAGTTACTCCGACCTCACTCCAAGGGAGCTAGGATTGGTGGCCAATAATTTTATCAATACAGTTTGCCCTTCAGGAGGTTGGTGTGTCCTGAACTCAAAGAGTAGATGAAACTCCCTTGTCAGCATTCAGTCTTTGTTACTAGCGCTTTCTTATTTTGGATGTCCCTGGTCAGCTCCCAGATGTGTGTAATCAGAGTGAAAGCAACAGTACCAATTGGTACACGTCATTGATAACTTTAATTCTTTATGTTTATTTAAGTATTTTATTCTTTAAAACTATCACATCCCTAGGCCGTCTTTGGAAGGGAAATAGTTGCTGTTTGAGAGAACCAGGCCCCACAATAGCCGGAGGACTTCGGGGCGGAGCTTGCTGAATGCCCGGGGCAACAAGCTGCCTTCCCTTAGCTCTGCTCCTGTCCCCGGGGTCAGGTGTTCTTTTGACAAGTATATGATGATTGAGAAGTCATACATCTGTGAGCTGTTTGTCTCTGAATCTTTTTAAATGGTGAGAAGTAGCTATTTAACCATCTTGAAGGAAGAAGGAAAAGAAAGGACAAAGCAGGGGAAATGGGATTCTTCCACTTGAGAATCCTCATCTTTCTAGGAATAAGCATCTCATCTCTTCTTACCCAGCCTCGGGCCTCTTTGACATGTTATTAGCTTTAAGATGTTGCTTCCCCTACACATTTCCTTCATGGTCAGACTCAAACTGTTTTACTTCTTTTCTCTGCCTTATCAGACTTATTTACATCCAGAATCATAAAGACATTGGAGAGGTAGGGCCACTACTGACAGAATTGGTTAATGCATGATTGCTATTCACTTGTGATTGAGTTCATTCCATTTACTGCAGCATTTCAAGACCAGGACAAGAAACCTGCCTCAGAATAAGCACAGAATACTGATGATTTGAGCTATTCTGGCTCTTTTTTAAATTTATTTCTGGCATCTAACATGGTATCTTGCACATAGTTTTATTTTTTTTAAAATAAACTTTAAGATACCATGTTTAATTGTGGTTAAGTAAGAGAATGTAAAAAATCCTTTCAAATGGCTCCCACAAAAGCGTTGTGTGTGTGTGTGTGTGTGTGTGTGTGTGTGTGTGTGTGTGTGTGTGTGGAGGAGGAGGAGAAGGCAGATGAAGCATAATGTAAACGATTGAGGAGTCTGGGTAAAAGGCTGCCTAAGTTTGTTCCTTACTCTTCTTACAGCTTCTCTGAAGTTTGAAATTACATCAAAATAAAAATTTACAAAAGTAAATAATATACAAAATAAATATGAGACACAGGACAGGGCCAGCCTTGTCCATGTAACTGTGGTTCCGCCAAAAAAAAGTTTCACTTTATATTAAACCCCAAAATTCAGTTTTTTGAAAATATTTATTTATTCATTTACTCAGCTGTGTTGAGTCTTAGTTGGCAGGTCTGGTGCAGCTCAGCATGTGGGATCTTAGTTCCCCTACCAGGGATCGAACCTACATCCCCTTCATTGGAAGGTGGGTTCTGAACTACTTAACCACCAGGGAAGTCCTGTTTCAATTATTATTCAACTTACTTGCAGGCTTAATTTGTTGATCCTGTTTCACATGGTCAGTCTTAAGAGACAATACCTGGAAATAGAATGAATAGGATTTTCCTATTAGATCTAATTCAGCGATGGTTTCACGTTTAGCCTAAAAGATATTTAATAGTATTTTGGCAAAAAGTAAATGCAGCCACATGAAGATGTCATCAGGAAAACCCTTTCTCTTCACCCATAGCATAAGCAATGGCCGGGCTTTCATCTTTTCTCTGGTGCTACAAACTAAATACCATGTAGTAATGTAAATATCTACATGAGGGATATTTATGAGATCAGATTTCTGTGATTTTTGTTATTTTATATATTCTTATATGTGTAAGAACCGTCCTCAGCAGTCAATTTCTTGCATATGATGTAGCCCAAGACAGTGATATACTTAACAGGATACTTTCTGGGTCTGCTGACAAGCACAGGTAATTTATAAGAGAAAAACCTGACTTAAAGTTGTTAAATATTTGTTTCTGGACAGCTCTTAGAACTTACTAGTACATGTACTGTTTTGTCATTTTAAGTAATTATCCTCTGATATAAAGGAAAAAGACATTCTCCAAATTAAAAGCTCTGAAGCAACAGTTCATGAGGCCATTGAATTTGTGTGATCCTTTTGACTATATGAAAGTCTCCTTGAAATGCCCTCTCTGGGGGAGGTGGATGGGCCTGGTCTGGTGTGTCATCAGGCATGTCTGCGCTCCAGCAGTCTGACTATTTCACAAACGATAAAGTTCCACCCAGGAGGCAGCGTGGGGTTGCAGGGGTTTAAGGTCACATATGAACCATTCTAAGGCAGCTGCCCTTGGACAGGTGACCCATGACCGATCACTCTGAGACTCAGTCTCCTCCTCAGTTTTAAGCAGATACACCCTTGTGGGATTGTTTGATGTGGTGATCGGATGTCACATCACTGGTCATGCCAGGCTGGGCACAGAGGAGTGAGTTAGCTGTCAGAGTGCCAACAAAGGATGCTGAAAGCCACACCCGCCATCACTCGTGGTTCTTCAGCTCGTCACTTCGCCCATGAGTGCTGAATGACAGTTTGCAGCACAGTTTGAGGCGAGGTGGTATGGCTGTGGGAGTGGCCGGCTGGAGACGCGGCGGCACACCCAGGTGATTGGGAGCACGGGGACCGTGGCATCAAGTGCTGATTGCTTGGTATAGTCATTTACTGTACAGTTGCCACGAAAGGCTGATCCAGGAATGTAGCCATAAGAGTAATTCAGCTCTTTTGCAATCTGCATTTTTGTGCTAGCATGGAAAATTCATTTGTCTTAATTTGTGGTGTTTTCTCTTGTTTTACAATACAGTGACATTTGATTTTTAGGTTCTGCTTAATATTTATGTTCTTGGTAAGTGTGTGCAGAGCAGGTACCTTCAAGTCTCACTTTTTAGCCATATTTGGCAAAGGACAGACGTGCATATTACATGATTTGGGTTCAATAGCATTGAAGGCACCCTTTCTCCTGGTGGGGGTGTTTTGAGTTATCAATTAAATTCTTAACCTCTTTTTCTCCCTTTGATATGCAGGTGTTATTTTTTTCAAAACAAAAGGGAAAGAGTAGATCTAAAAAGTGCTCTGACTTCATTAACACATCCTTTTTTATTGAATGGTAAGAGGACTGTGTCGAAGTTTAGAAAGCCTCCTCTCTGGCGGATTCATGTTGATGTATGGCAAAACCAATACAATATTGTAAAGTAAAAATAAAATAAAATGTTGATATTGATTAAAAAAAAAAAAAGAAAGCCTCCCCTCGGTTGAGACATAAATGAAGTGCACCTGTGTAATGTCTTGTGTAAAAGGTCAGTCCCCCCCCCAGTGGTGGGGCAGGAAATGAGGTCAGCTTTACTTTTTGTTCAGGGTGAATGAAAGTTAAGTTTATTAGTTGGAATACTATCTTCTGTGTGACATTGCTCCTTTTTCTAATAAAGATTGTAGCTTTTGGATGTTTGGCCCCCCCTTAGAATTTTAATGTTTTAGTGTCCTTTGATTCATCAAAGAAAGTCATAAATTTTCGTACTCATAGGATTTAATAGGTAACATGTTCTAACACTTGTAAGTATTTAGCGTTGCACTGAGAGCGTCGCTGACAAATGAATATCAGGCTGACAGTGTTTATGTTCCACTGTCTTTCCTACCTGTTGAAGCAAATGAGAGGATTATTTAAAGCAGAAGAATTTTCGGAAGTCTGATGTATTAGACATGCTGCAGTGTGACTAGACTCTGGCTTTTAGCTGTGTGACCTTGGGCAAGTCATTTCACTTCCCTGAGCCTTGTTTTCTTTAAAATTGGGTCAGACTAGACAGCACATTAAAAAGCAGAGACGATTACCTTGCCAACAAAGGTCCATCTAGTCAAAGCTATGGTTTTTCCGGTAGTCATGTATGGATGTGAGAGTTGGACTATAAAGAAAGCTGGGCACTGAAGAATTGATGCTTTTGAACTGTGGTGTTGGAGAAGACTCTTGAGAGTCCCTTGGACTGCAAGGAGATCAAACCAGTCCATCCTAAAGGAAATCAGTCCTAAATATTCATTGAAAAGACTGATGCTGAAGCTGAAACTCCAATACTTTGGCCACCTGATGCAAAGAACTAACTCATTGGAAAAGACCCTGATGCTGGGAAAGATTGAAGGCAAGAGGAGAAGGGTGTCAACAGAGGTGGTTGGATGGCATCACTGACTCGATGGACATGAGTTTGAGCAAGCTCTGGGAGTTGGTGATAGACAGGGAACCCTGGGATGCTGCAGTCAATGGGGTCGCAAAGAGTCAGACACAACTGAGCAACTGAACTGAATTATCTGTGAATTTCTTTCTTTTTTGTTGTTGGAGGGAAGTATAAAAAGCTGCATCTGATCCTGAAAGTCTTCTATCTTTTTTTTTTTATCTTAGTGACTGGGAACGGGGGATGATTTTTAAAAACCAGAAGTAACTCAGAAGGAACATGCATGGTGATAACAAAGTTCTTCGGCTGTAGGCCAGGACTGTTGTCTAAACACTTACAGGCCTTCATCTGAGGAGACTTTTCAGAGCTGGGTTTATCGCTCATGTGTGCTGAGAGCATGTCACACACAGTAGGTGTGAGGTGGTGTGGTAGTTTACTCACTAAGTTATGTCCCACTGTTTTGCAATTCCATGGACAGTAACCCACCAGGTTCCTCTGTTCATAGAATTTTCCAGGCAGGAATATTGGAGTGGGTTGCCATTTCCTTCTCCAGGGGATCTTCCTGACCCAGGGATTGAACCTGGGTCTCCTGCATTGGCAGGCAGATTCTTTACTGACTGAACCACCAGGTACTGGAGAGCTTTTCACTGAAAGTCTGCCATTAACACAGTTCAATGCTAATAGTCATCGCACTGGATTTTATTTTAACCTAGTGCTCAGATTCAGTGACTTTCTTATGAAGGAACTCATTAATGAATGTCTGGCTGACTGTAGCCCATGGATATAAAGGCTTGTGAATTTAATGTGCTGTGTAAGGATTTAACTGTGCTGTTTCTTCTCCCTGAGTAAACGAAGTTCAGTGCCTCTCAGACTTTATTGGAAACCTGAAACCTAAGCAGTGTGGCCCAGCCGACCCACTCTGTACTGGCAGGCAGCATGCCTCTGCTGGGAAGATGGGTCAGGAACTGCTGGGAACCAACTGGGGTGACTGGAGCAATCCTTTCACAGTGCATAGGAGTGAACAAGGCAGGGGCTTGAACCCAGCTTCTTCCTACAACTCCTGGGGCTCCACAGGGATTCATTTGTGGGAAGTTAGTCAGCAAAGCAATTTTCTTGAGAGCTTGTTAAATGAACAGTGTGTAGAGAAGTACCTTTTAAAGGCATCTGGAGGTAAACTCGTTTGGATGGCATTTTCTCAAATGCTGAGCTGCTAACAGGCCTCTTTCCACATCATGCAGCCCTGGTTTTTAAGATCTGCAGGTCTGGGGGCGGTTACACTGGTCATTTGGTCCCCTTCTCTGGGCCCCGATGTGTGTACATGCATGTTCAATAAAAGCTCTCGGAGGGTAAGACTCATGATTTCAGGTGCATGTCTTTGGTTGTCTTATATTCCCCACAGCAGCCACGGTCTGATGTCCTGTGACTGAGAAGCCAGCTGTTGACTCTGTTATGATGCCTTTGGAGATGGAGCCCAAAATGAGCAAACTTGCCTTTGGATGCCAGCGGAGCTCCACGTCGGATGATGACTCGGGCTGCGCGCTGGAGGAGTACGCCTGGGTGCCCCCAGGCCTCAGACCCGAGCAGGTGGGAATCACATCGTCCACTTTTCTGGTTTTCGGTGTGATTTGAGGTCTTCGGTGTTCTGTTTTTTTAGTGATCAGGCATCACCGCTTCAGTGACATGCTGTGTCCTCGGGCCTTTTTCTGATGGTTTTGCTTTTTTAAGTCACACTTAGTTTCCCAGTGAAAGTCTCCAATCCCTTTCATACTCTTGGGTCCAGAAGGATGCTATTTTTGCCCTGGTGAGTGAAACCCAGAGTGCTGCCTTTGCCTTTCTTTTGTGGATTTCTGACTTAGATGTCCCTTTAGAAAGAGTGGGAGGAACTTACTAACCTTTTGAAAAACTTCAAAACAACAAAAAGGTAATAAAAGGAAAGGGGAAAGTTTCTCTGGCAGTTCTCTGCAGTGCCTGGGCCTTGGAAGAGAGGAGACAGAGCTGTGAGACCATTTCAGTGTCACTGCTTAAGTAGACCTCTGATAACCTTGCACAGGAAAGATTCTGTCACCACACATGTGAATCGGAAAAAAAATTAAAGAGCTAATTTTGTGCTTTGTTATATTGTTATTTTAAGGAAGATGAGAACATTGTGTGTACCTGTTTTTATCTTTCCAATATCCCTATAATGATGAACTTGTTAAAAAATTGCTGGTGACAGACACAAGGGCCAAGGTAGTTTGAAACAAGGGGAGGTAGTTGAGCTCCTGAATTATGGTTGTGTTTCCCATTTGGTGGGCACCCCCTTGAGAAGGGGGTTTCCGATTCATCCTGGGCCTCACACAGTGCCTGGTACACACATAGCTGGTGTTTAGCGTTTACAACCATACATGCTCCAGTGGCTGATACACTGGGATATGGGGGAGAGCTGGGCTCCAGGTAGGAAGGCAGTGTTTCTACCGACCTTTAAGAGAGAACCCTTCCTGCAGCTTTGGTGAGTAGGTTTGTGAGATCTTGAAATATTGAAGCAGACAGGCCTCAAATTCCTTAGTCTTCTCATTTCTTGAATCATTTTCATTCTTCCTCAGCACTGCAGCATCCTTTGCAGCATTCATTAAGGGGCTTCCTTTAGCTACAACAGAAAGAAAAAAAAAAATTCAAACAAAAATTGAGTTCTCCTTTCAAAATGAACTAAGTACAGCTCATTATAGCTTCCCTCCAGTTTTCTGGGGGAAATTGACTCCAAGTGTTTAGAAAACAGCACCCCTGGAAGCAAAGAAAGCTGAAGCTTGAGAGAACCTGATAAGGGGGAGTTTACAAAGTTTAACAGAACAGCTTTTGTCTTTGCAACATGTGAAATTCCAAGAACAAATCCAGTGTGTTTGTGTAGTGGCTGGATTGTGGACAGTGTCACACAGCCGTGTGGTCACTTCCAGTGTTCACTCAGCACTCTCTTGGCTGACCCTAGGGAGATCACTCAGGAATGGTAGCATTAAATGTGCATAGTTTATGGTGTGTAATTTATAATGCCCCTGATTGTTACTACAAATTACATTCCTGAAGAGCCCTTTAGCAGCTGGGTGCTAGCTAACTGGGGGTTTGCACGTCTGCTGGCCTGGCTGGACTGAGCTGAAGTGTTCGCTTCCTGTGTGCTGACGTCCTTCTCCCTCTCTCCCTCAGATCCAGCTCTATTTTGCTTGCTTACCAGAGGAAAAGGTTCCTTATGTTAACAGCCCTGGAGAGAAGCACCGAATTAAACAGCTTTTGTACCAGTTGCCACCCCATGATAATGAGGTAAAATAACAGGAAGAAGGCTAATTAGGAAAAAAAAAATCCACCCTCAGCGTTGTGATGCCTCCCATAAACTTCAGACTCTTTTGCCTTTCTTCAGATAAGATTGGGCTGGAGAATACAGCTCTCCATTCTTGAAGAGAGAAAAGGGTGTTAGTGCAATAAACTTAACACAAGTTGATTTTTTGTAGTGTTTGCAGCCACCTACCAGTTATCAGGAACCTACAGATTCCTGCAATTTCTCCACTCCTTCACCCAGTCATAGCTTTATGGGGCTTTGGGCCTGCAGTGGGCTTGAGTGCCTGTAGAATGTATAATGAAGGTGGCAGTTAACCAGTTCAAACCTTTTGAAGAAAGATTGATGCCTTAGGTTTTTTTTTAGCATCTCGGCTGATAAAAGTTTAAATTAAACTTTTCATCTTTTTTTTTTTTTTTAAACAAATAAAGGACTTCTGCAGCAGTCCAGTGGTTAAGACCCATGCTTCCAATGCAAGGGGCGTGGGTTCAATCCCTGGTTGAGGAACTAAGATCCCACGTGCTGCATGAAGTGGCCAAAAAAAAAAAGAAAAGAAAGACTATTCCTTCAGATTGCATTTCACTTTTGCTAGAGAAGCTGCAAGATATAGTGTTTTAAAGGTATGGGGTCATTTTTAAACTAGGGATTCATGAGGGCAGACCAGCTACACTTGCTGTTTTATTTCCTGAAACTCGATTCGGGAAATAAAGAATTGGTGAGGGAGGCTGTGTACATCAGAGGGTGCTTCTGTTTCCTTCTGTGAAGGTGCGGTACTGCCAGACTTTGAGTGAGGAGGAGAAGAAAGAACTGCAAGTGTTCAGTGCTCAGCGGAAGAAAGAAGCACTAGGAAGAGGAACAATTAAACTTCTGTCCAGAGCAGTAATGCATGCTGTGTGCGAGCAGGTAGCGAGTTCTGGATGGATGGGTGGTGATGTCTTGGATCAGCTGAGGGGGAGAGGTGGGAGGGAGCAGATGGCCAGGCCAGCATCAGGATGAGCCCTAAAAACCTCCAAAAACTATGAGAAAGAAAAGCAATGTAGCTTTATATTAAATGGGGTTTCATGTTCGAAACTGGCCACACTGCTTTGTGTATGGGGGAGGCAGTCCCTTAAGTAAACATGGGGTGAAATCCTAAGGTCTTGGCATGGAGGGCGGGGCTGGAGTGTGCCTTGTGTTCAGAAACACAGGGACATAACATAGACGTTCAGGGCCTTACTGGGCATTCTCAGAGCAAGAATATATGCAACAGGAGGCCACCCCTGGAAAACCACTGCGAGTGTTAGTGAGCAGTCCAGCGTGGTAGGCAGTAAAGACGAGGCATGTTCACTCCAGTGGAGAATGACAGACAGTTCCGTGGTGAAGAGCTGTTTAACCACTAGCAGGAGGGAACAGAAATTAAAGTTTCCCTGAGAGATTTGGGATTGAGTGTTAAGTGGAAAAGGCAGAGACTGCAGCACTGAAGAAGCATCGTTTTAAATTGAAATCCTTTTGTTTTTAGTGTGGGTTGAAGATAAATGGAGGTGAGATTGCAGTGTTTGCCTCTCGAGCGGGCCCAGGAGTGTGCTGGCACCCATCCTGTTTTGTCTGCTTCACGTGCAGTGAGCTGCTGGTCGACCTCATCTATTTTTATCAGGATGGAAAAATTCACTGTGGCCGGCACCATGCTGAGCTGCTCAAACCCCGGTGTTCAGCATGTGATGAGGTAAAAAAGTTCATCCCTTAACACTGGGAAAAATAAGCTTCTAGTCAGCCAATATTCCACTGTTCACACCTCAGCCAAATAGAAGTCTCTGCTATGTGTGCTGTGTGTATATAGTTTTAAGATAACCCTGTACAGTGGTATCATGGAATCATATGCGGCTGATGAAGAGAAGGCAGCAGGTGTCTTTGTCCACTGATGCAGATGTCCTTAATGGATTGTGAGGAAAAAGCAAGTTGCAAGAAGAGTGTGTGACTATTGATCTTATTTTTGTTAAAGAGGGGAAGAACAAGACTGTATATAGATTTGTAAACACTCAGAAACACCGTGTAAAGACATACACTGAGTTCACAGTGGTTAACCCTTGGAGCATGTGTGGGAAGGGCTGGTGGTGTAGACTGAAGTTTTTCTACCTTAGGATTTTTATTTTTAGGTAATTTTAGATTTACAGAAGAGTTGTAAAAATATCACGGAGAGTCCTTGTATACCCTTCTCCTAGCTTGTTAATTACCTTACATAATCATGGTATGTGCATCAAAACTAAGAAATTAACATTGTATACTATTTTAACTACATCATAGACTTTATTTAGGTTTCCTCAGTTTTTCTATTCATGTCTGTGTTTTATTCTGACACCCATCCAAGGAACCTCATTGCATGTATTTGTTATATCTCCCTGGTCTGCTTCAATCAGTAATAGTAAACTTCTCATTCTTACTTTTGTATATTTAAGTTTCTATGATGTGCTATTTGAAAAGTTTTTGAAACCAAAAATACGGAAAAATCAAAAAGTCCTTAATCTGGAGATGGTCACCAGGTCCGAGGAAGCATTATCTGCATAAGTGCTGTTCACTTGTCCAACACCCAGACTGTAACTGGTGGCTCACAGCCACTTTAGGAAGTTTTTTTTTTTTTTTTCTATTAAAAGGTGCACAGGACACTAAATTATTTCAGTGTTAATGTGTTCTTTGCCAGATTATGCCTGTAAAGTGTGATTGGGGAGCAAAAATATGACCAAGTATATTACCTCCAATGTAGAATTCTGTTTTTTCTTTTAAAGTGTAAGCACGCACTTAGTTTCTCTTTTTCAGTGTTTTCAATTTCTGTTCTTGTTTCGTAGCTACATCAAGTTACATGTAAGCTTGAGGCTCTAAGAAACAAAAGATCCAGTGCCTGTCAGTTGCCCAGAAAACATGCAGTTAACTTGGCCTTTAAAATCATTCAAAATGAATTTCTTTCATCCTGTGGTTTCTTGTTTCTCTTTAAAGATAATTTTTGCTGATGAGTGCACAGAAGCTGAGGGTCGGCATTGGCACATGAAACACTTCTGCTGCCTGGAGTGCGAGACGGTCCTGGGGGGACAGAGGTACATCATGAAGGACGGCCGCCCATTCTGCTGCGGCTGCTTCGAGTCCCTGTATGCGGAGTACTGCGAGGCATGCGGGGAGCATATCGGTGCGTCCGTGGCCCGGCCTGCGGCTGTGTCACTCATCCATCACTCTCTCTCTGATTAGCCAGTGTTTCTTTCTTTCTTTTTGTTTTTGAGGGAGGTATAGTTTATGTACAGTGAAATCTGAAAGACTTAAGTGTTTTGGTTTGATGAATTTTGATAAATGGGTGTAGACTGGATTCTCATCTCTCCTGGCAATTGTGATCTGTTAAGTCCCCATGAACATGATTCTCTTAATACCTAGCCACTGCTCCTGGAGATACAGTGAGTTAGTTCCTATGAGCCTCTGGTTTGAACCGTTGTAATAAACCAATCAAACAGGTAATCTTGTTTCCTGTGTGTTTTGGTTTAAAGACACCTTATTTAATATATGTTGTTGATTCATTAAATTGAACTCATAGTCAACAGCCCTGTACCACCTGCTTAGACAAAGTTCATCTGACCCGTGGATTGCCTCTGTGAGGCACACCACAGCCTTCTGTGCGGAGCCATACTAGACAACACTTCAGCTCTGTGCTGGGGCCATTTAAACAAGATCACTAAGAGAAAGTACAAACGTGGGAAAGAAGATGGGCCTTGTGAGGTGTGAGCGCTGACACAAGAGGCTGCGCCCTCCCCTCGGCTGGGAGGCAGCAGCATCACTTGACTCAAAGTTGTTGCCACTTTGCACATGTCTGCAAGTGACCTTGGAGACTCTGCAAGGATGTTGGAACTAAAAAGACATTTAGCACATAGATCAGTTTATAAATGAGAATTAACTACACCTGTGTAAGTCCCACCTCTGTCAAGATCCAGGACAGCCTCATCACCCTCAAAGGTTCCCTCATGCCTGCAGTCTGTCTGTACTTCTTCCTCTGTGTCAGGGCGGAACCATAACTTGTGATTCTTTCCTCTCGGAACAGGTGTGGACCATGCACAGATGACCTATGATGGGCAGCACTGGCATGCCACAGAGGCCTGCTTTTCCTGTGCCCAGTGCAAAACCTCTCTGTTGGGATGCCCTTTCCTCCCCAAACAAGGCCAGATTTATTGCTCGAAGACATGCAGCCTTGGTGAAGACGTGCACGCCTCCGATTCCTCCGACTCTGCATTCCAGTCAGCTCGATCAAGAGACTCCAGAAGAAGCGTCCGGATGGGCAAGAGCAGCCGGTCAGCAGATCAGTGTCGTCAGTCCCTCCTTTTGTCCCCTGCTCTGAACTATAAGTTTCCCGGCCTATCGGGCAATGCTGACGACACCCTATCTCGGAAGCTGGACGATCTGAGCCTTTCCAGGCAAGGAGCAGGTTTTGTCAATGAAGAATTCTGGAAAGGCAGAGTAGAGCACGAAACCCCAGAGGACCCTGAAGAATGGGCTGAGCACGAAGATTACATGACACAGCTCCTCCTCAAGTTTGGTGATAAAAGTCTCTTCCAGCAGCAGCCCAGTGAGATGGACATTCGAGCCAGTGAGCACTGGATAGCTGATAACATGGTTAAAAACAAGACCGAGTTGAAGCAAAACAACCAGAGCCTTGCAAGTAAAAAATACCAATCTGATATGTATTGGGCACAGTCACAAGATGGACTAGGAGATTCTGCTTATGGCAGCCACCCGGGCCCCGCGAGCAGTCGAAGACTCCAGGAATTGGATCTGGACCATGGGGCTTCGGGATACAATCACGATCAAACCCAGTGGTATGAAGATTCCCTGGAGTGTTTGTCAGACCTGAAACCAGAGCAGAGTGTTCGGGATTCTATGGATTCTTTGGCTTTGTCTAATATCACAGGTATGTAATCTAGGGATTATGGGCTGTTTGAAAAAGGAGCCACTAAAAAGTTTATGCCAAAAGTTACAGTTCAGCAACCAGTAGGGGCTATGTTTTTTAAAACCATAGACCATGGGAAGGAAGGCATTTCAGTTAAATGCTAAACACTGTAGCAAAACAACAGTGTATGAAACAACAGAAACACCACTTTGCTGACAAAAGTCTGTAGAGTCAAACCTATGGTTTTTCCAGTAGTCATGTATGGATGTGAGAGCTGGATCATAAAGAAGGCTGAGCGCTGAAGAACTGATGCTTTCAAATTGTGGTATTGGAAAAGACTCTTAAGAGTCCCTTGGACAGCATGGAAATCAAACCGGTCAGTCCTAATGGAAATCAATCCTGAATATTCATTGGCAGGATTAATGCTGAAGCTGAAGCTCCATACTTTGGCCATCTTATGTGAAGAGCTGACTGGTTGGAAAAGATGCTGGGGAAGATTGAAGGCAGAAGGAGAAGGGGGCAGCAGAGGATGAGATGGTCAAATGGCATCATCGACTCAATGGACATGAGTTTGAGCAAACTCCAGAAGACGGTGACAGACAGGGAAGCCTGGCATGCTGCAGTCTGTGGGGTCACAAAGAGTTGGACACAATTTAGCAACTGAACAGAACAGATAGCAAAGCAAACACTCACATACGTGTATGTGTACATATAAAATAAATTTTCAGTACAATCTTTGGGGACAGGTATTGTTATCCCTGTTTTGAAGAGAAGAAATGAATTTATTGGGATGATGGAGTCTACATCTGTATTTGAAAGATATTGGACTCTGGATCATTCTGTATGAATTAAAGATATTAAAATCAACATGCATACTCCATAAGCACAGAACATTTTAAAAAAATTTTCCTGAATTGCCCTGTGGCAGTAAACAGCTCAAAATTAGCTAAGTTTTTCTTTTTTTTTTAACCAGATTATAAAATAATTTCACGTTAATGTTTTCAAAACACTTTCGTATCAGTTATCTACATTTCATCCTTACAATGACTCTGAGAGAGTAGATATTATTGCATTTTACAAATGTGGAAAGTTGAATTACCAAGAGACTAGGGAATTCCCTGGCGTTCCAGTGGTTAGGGCTCAGTGCTTTCATTTCCATGACCTGGGTTCAGTCCCTAGTTGAGGAACTAAGATCCCACAAGCCACATGGCATGATCAAAAATACAAAAACAGAACACCAAAGAAACCAAGAAGCTAAATGCCCAACTTTATATAAGTATTTAAAGATAAGGTTGATCCTAGAACCCAACCCTCCTGAATATTACATTTGCTGCAAGTTTTTGGGTACTGTTGTTGCTGGGTTAGTTTCATAGTTCAATGAATGACACTAGTCCTTTCATAAAGGTTATGTTACATTATAACATAGGCCAGGAAAGGTTTGAGCACCTGCCAGGAGGGCCCCAGGCCAGGTGCTGGGCACAGAGGGTTAAGACAGCTGCCCTCCTGACTTCAGTTGGGCCTGTCAACATTAAAGCCTGTAATTAAGGGGACTCACTGCAGATGGTGACTGCAGCCAGGAAATTAAAAGACGCTTACTCCTTGGAAGAAAAGTTATGACCAACCTAGATAGCATATTCAAAAGCAGAGACATTACTTTGCTGACTGAGGTCCCTGTAGTCAAGGCTATGGTTTTTCCTGTGGTCATGTATGGATGTGAGAGTGGGACGGTGAAGAAGGCTGAGCGCTGAAGAATTGATGCTTTTGAACTGTGGTGTTGGAGAAGACTCTTGAGAGTCCCTTGGACTGCAAGGAGATCCAACCAGTCCATTCTGAAGATCAGCTCTGGGATTTCTTTGGAAGGAATGATGCTAAAGCTGAAACTCCAGTACTTTGGCCACCTCATGCAAAGAGTTGACTCATTGGAAAAGACTCTGATGCTAGGAGGGATTGGGGGCAGGAGGAGAAGGGGATGACAGGAGGAGAAGGGGATGACAGAGGATGAGATGGCTGGGTGGCATCACTGACTCAATGGACATGAGTTTGAGTAAACTCCGGGAGTTGATGATGGACAGGGAGGCCTGGTGTGCTGCGATTCATGGGGTCGCAAAGAGTCGGACACGACTGAGTGACTGAACTGAAACTGAACTGAAGGAATGGTGGGTAAGACTAAATACTAAGCACCTCCTGTTTGCTAGGCCATATGATAGGTGTTTCAACATTTAAATATAAAAAATAGACAACATTTGGTATACATCGTTTTATTGCTAACTTTTCTTGACAATGATAGGCTCAAAAACAGGCTTTATTTAGAAATTGGGAAGCTATGTAGCCACCAGTTGACAAAAGTTCATAGCATTCCCTGCTGTTGCTTACCATCAGCTGGGTTATGTCCATTTCGCTTAACTTGCCTGAGCCCTGTTATAACAAGGAGCACAACATCATCAGTTTTGAGCAAAGTTTTAAAATGAAATTAACCTGGAAGTGGTATATTAGTTTATGGGTTGATGGAGCAGAAGATTGGATAAAGGCCTGGGTCAGGGGTTTGGCAAACTTTTTCCATAAAAGGCTAGCTACGACTTTTGGGACATTATAGTCTTTGTTGCAACTACTCAACTCTACATTGTGGAAAAAACCTTAGGCAGTGGAGAAGCAAACAGATATATCTGGCCCAGTGAAACTCTGTCCACACGTAGGCTGTGAGCTGGATCTGGCCCTTGGGCTGTTCGACTACCAGTCCAGGTATAAGAGATGACTAGTCTGGACATAAGAAGAGGGCCATAATAGTGGCTGTGTGCATGCAGAGGGAAGGACTGCTTTGAGAGATTCAGATAAACAGCTGAATCAGTGGGTTGAGAGACAGAAGCTTCTATGTGTCATGTTAATAAATTAATGACAGAACTGTTAGGAAGAGATTTTAGTTTGGTTGCTCATCGCATGGACTGTAACTCATGTTTGGCCCCCCAGTGGCTGGGGCTTATCAGAGATGCTGGGCCACTTGTTTCAATGATAAAATTCATACCTCTTCTCGATTAAGTATATATGTCTGTTGGTTTTGCCTAGTGATTGTTAATCAGATATTGAAATTCAAGAGACTTCACTTCAAAATGCTTCTAAAGCTTGTTGGTAATAACTATCAGAGTGTTAGGATTATTGACAGTGACATCTTGTCTTGTGGCTTTTCTTTTAGGGGCTTCGGTGGATGGAGAAAGCAAGCCGAGGCCATCGTTGTATTCTCTGCAAAACTTTGAGGAAATAGAGACAGAAGATTGTGAGAAAATGAGCAATATGGGGACTCTGAACTCTTCCATGCTTCACAGAAGCACAGAGTCCTTGAAGAGTCTCAGTTCAGAGTTGTGTCCAGAAAAAGTCCTCCCCGAGGAGAAATCAGTTCACCTGCCAGTGCTCCGAAGGTCCAAGTCTCAGTCCAGGCCACAGCAGGTCAAGTTTTCAGATGATGTCATCGACAACGGAAGCTACGAGAACATCGAAATCCGGCAGCCGCCCATGAGTGAGAGAACTCGGAGACGGGTGTACCATTTTGAAGAGAGGGGACCCAGGTCACATCACCATCGCCGCAGGAGAAGTAGGAAGTCCCGCTCAGACAATGCCCTGAACCTTGTCACAGAAAGAAAATACTCTCCCAAGGACAGGCTGCGGCTCTACACACCTGATAACTACGAAAAGTTTATCCAGAATAAGAGTGCCCGGGAGATCCAGGCCTACATCCAGAACACTGACCTCTATGGGCAGTACACCCACGCCACTTCTGACTACGCCCTGCAGAACCCGGGAGGGCCCCGATTTCTAGGCCTCTATGGGGAGGACGATGACTCTTGGTGCTCCTCCTCCACCTCCTCCTCCTCTGACTCAGAAGAAGAAGGGTATTTTCTTGGACAACCAATTCCTCAGCCCCGGCCGCAGAGATACGCCTACTACACAGACGACCTTTCTAGTCCAGCTTCTGCACTCCCTACTCCTCAGTTTGGCCAGAGGACAACTAAATCCAAGAAGAAAAAGGGACACAAAGGCAAAAACTGTATTATTTCTTAATGTAGTAGCTGCGGAGATTGTATTTAAACTTAGCCATTAACCATCTTAAATCATATCTTTTTTCTTCCATAGGAAAGTTGCTAAAATAGATTCAAGTGCTTTGCCCATGTAAATGAGACCCCGACTGCTGTTTACAGTGTCAGATTAACCTTTGGAAGGTGTGATTTCTCCACTTACCCTCCTTGGATGGTGCCAGGTAGACATGACCTTTTGTGTCTCTTGGGTGCATCACAATTTGAAACAGCTGCTTTGGTCTCCAAACCTCAAGAGATCCGCGGGGAGCTGTTGAGAGGTGACTGGATGGGGGTGTTGATTTTTTAGACAATGGAGAACTTGAGCCTCCTTTGTCAAGCAATAGTGTTTGTCGTTTGTCTGCCCCAGGTTGACCCAGGTCCTGACAGTCTGTCCAGGTGTGTGGCATGCACGTAGTCATGTGACCCAGCCCACACTGTGCGTCCCTCTGTGCAAGGCCACCTCATCCCCTTCCAGCCCTTATTAGCCAGGTAAACGTTATATTAGCTCCAGCTACAGATCGAAAAGAACATTGCTATTTATAATGTAGTATTTCATAGACTTAAGTGTATTCCTAATTTAACGGTGCAAATATTAATGTACATACTGTACAGTTCAGATTTTAAAGCTGATATTTTTATATCCCTGAAATGTAAGATGTTTGTTACGCTGCAATGCTAGATTTGTTAGGGAACCAGAAACAGCATTTATGGATGAAATGATTGCTTGTATCTTAGTCAGGGTTTATAAGTTTAGATGGTTCAAATTTATATTGCCTAGTGATGGAAAGTTCTTTTTTTTTTTTCNAAAAGAACATTGCTATTTATAATGTAGTATTTCATAGACTTAAGTGTATTCCTAATTTAACGGTGCAAATATTAATGTACATACTGTACAGTTCAGATTTTAAAGCTGATATTTTTATATCCCTGAAATGTAAGATGTTTGTTACACTGCAATGCTAGATTTGTTAGGGAACCAGAAACAGCATTTATGGATGAAATGATTGCTTGTATCTTAGTCAGGGTTTATAAGTTTAGATGGTTCAAATTTATATTGCCTAGTGATGGAAAGTTCTTTTTTTTTTTTCAATTTTCCAATATTAAGAAGGCTCTGTATGCATGGTGGGGCTATGTAAATACTCTTTAAAACCATGGCCCTATTAACCTTACAAGTGTTATTTATGGGTCAAGCAATGTAAACTGTATAAATGTAAAAACAAACAAACAAAAATCTCCCCACACATACCCCTGGAATATATGGTTAAAAACAAGGAGAAGCTGTTTGGGTGAATATTTTTTTCCCCTTGGGGATGGCAGGGGGTGCCTTTCCCGTTTTCAGCAAGGTAGTGATTATCTCAAGGAAAGAGACCAAAAAACTACAAGGATCTGCTCTCTGTGGCAGAGTGCTTTGTAGGTTGATTCCTTTTCACCCCTCCCTTCCAGCTAATTTGTTGGCCTTTAACAGCAATTTTGGAAACCAAGCCTTCTGGTTGTTTTTCTTTTAAAATCTTTAAATTAGAGGATTCTGTGCTGCTGGCTACTTAAAGTTAATCTGGGGTTCTGTTTCAAGGGGGAATTACATTGGATTTGAACTGACAAGCTAGTACTTCAATGTGGGTCATTCTTGCACATGTGTTTCAGTCCTAACTTGGTGTCCTAGTGGTATCTCAGACCTTTAGGAAGGTATTTAATAAATGTAACAAACGATTTTTCTGAACAAGATCTCTTCGAACACATCCAGATCATGTTCATTTTGCTCCTCTGACTAGCCTTGCTGTTCTACCATTAACAGACCAACGTTTGACTCCTGCATGCCACTTGCCCTGCTAGCTTCTGCAAATAGCACTTGAGGCATAGAGGTAGAGCTGCCCACAGGTACTGGTGTGGGAAAAGCTGTTGGGCCCTGGGAGGGCAGACCTGAATCCAATAGGAAAACCAGCGGTCAACAGCATCCCCTGTACTCACCCCTGCATAGGGCAAGGCTTGGTATCCAGGCTAGACAGAGCCCTTCAGAAACACACCAGTGGGGGAGAGCTCTTTTCTCAGTAACTTCATTATCATCTCCCTGTACTGATCATTTTTAAAACAGCATTGCAAAGAAAATGCATGCACCTAGTTTAAAAAAAGGTGAAAGACATGAGTATCTCCTTTCCACTCTGCTTCCCTTGGTTCCCCTCCCTAGAGGTAACCACTGTTACCCATTAGTTGTGTATCCTTCAGGGGTTCAAAGCATATTCACATTAGTGGAGCTTTTTAAAATGGCAGGAAACTAGACCAGCTAAGACTTGCTTTTCTCACTTTACACGTGGATAATTCCCCCTTAGTGTGTATAGGTCTACCTCACTCTGTTCTTGCAATGACTTCATAACAGTCTACTTTTGGATATATTATAATTTATTTCACCAGTCCCTTGGTGGTGGGCTTTTAGTTTTCTCATAGACACTTTATCCTTCATTGGCACATATGCACATAAATTCTGAGTAGCATGGTTACTGGGAGAGAGGTTATGCATTTATAACTTTGATGGCCGTTACCAGTTTTCCTCAAGAAGGCAATCTCCTGATCCTCGTTTACAACGCAAGTGCTCAATCCCTCACGGTCTCACATGACGGAGGAGCAAGTTTCCAGATTTTTAAGATTTTTTCAGAACCTTTGTGCAAACAGGGGGCTTCCTTTCAGAAAAGGCCTTTGCCTTGAAAGGATGGATAATGAAATACTCAGCCTTACTTGGCCTGGAGAAAGGAAGGTATAAGCTGAAGTCACTGTCAGTAGTTTTCAAGTCCTAGTTGCTTTTCCTTCTCATAGTAATCACCCCATTCGTTTCTTCATTTCCTTACATGAGGACTGCCAAAGATTTAAGGAAATGCAGAAATATTTATTCACAATAATAATGTAAGCTTTAAAGCTTTTAAATCTTGGTTGATAGCAANTCCTAGTTGCTTTTCCTTCTCGTAGTAATCACCCCATTCGTTTCTTCATTTCCTTACATGAGGACTGCCAAAGATTTAAGGAAATGCAGAAATATTTATTCACAATAATAATGTAAGCTTTAAAGCTTTTAAATCTTGGTTGATAGCAATAACAAAGACTGTCTGCAAAGGGAGAAAGAGAGGCAGCTGCCCTGCAGTCCTGTAAAGAATTAGGCTAGAAAACTAGGCCTGCATTTGCTGAAAGGTGTTCATAGATTTCATTAACAAAATGTTTGGTCCATCACAAAACTCTTAAAATTTAGCCCCAAGATAAGTATCAATTACTAACACACTGCCTCTAGTCTCTACATGGGTGAAACAGAACCCCAATGATTGCATTTTTCCTCCCTTCAGACCAAACTGGAGCACACCCAGCCCATGGAGGGATGCTGATCAGTCAGTGGGCACTGCCTTCAGTCGTCAGTAAGAGAACGACTCACCTTGTGTATGTGCTCGATGTTTCTGACACTCAGCTTTTGAGTTCCTGAGGTACATAAGTATCAGAAGTGCAAGGAGAGAGTTGCTGTCTGGTGGTGCTAGTGGGAAAGGATCCACCTGCCCATGCAGGAGATGTGGGTTCGATCCCCGGGTCAGGGAGATCCCCTGGAGGGGGACATGGCTACCCACTCTAGTATTCTTGCCTGGAAAATTCCATGGACAGAAGAGCCTGGTGGGCCCCAGTCCAGAGGGTCTCAAAGAGCTGCGCACAACTCAGCAGAGCGCTCACTGTAGAGACGAAGCATAAGCCACTGTAAGACGGAAGCAGAATGGGAACGAGCACCAGAGACTGCTAGGTGTCCACAGGCGGCGTGTGGCCCTGCCCTCTGTGGCCCTTGGGTGGCCGCCAGGCAAGTAAGAACAGGCGTGGAGGTGCTGTGGGAGTGCCGAGGGTCCAGTGCTCGGGACTGCCGACACGGTGTGCGCAGGCTTGGGCGGACCGCCGCTCCCTCTGGTGGCCCACTCGACTGCTGCCACAGACAGGAGAAGCAGGGCTAGGACGTCAGTCTTTCTAAAAGCAACCGGGAGCTTGAACTTTGGTAAAACGTCTCCCACCTTCTCAATGCTAGCAACTAATTCAAAGATTTCTGAAGCCCTCTGAACAAAATGAACATGCCATCAGTGCATGGGTTATAAATTTAAGCACTTGAAGTCATCCCTTAGAGCTGTCTAGAGGAGGCACAACTAATTACTATTTACAGAAAGATGTGACTTTTTTTTTTGATGTTCAAGGAAGAAAAATTACTGGGATTTAAACAAATTCCACTAAAAGCCTTATTATCAGATTTAATGTTAGCAACACAATTATTTAGGCCTTTTTAATTTCTCAAATGAGAAAATTGCCTAGATTCTCTAGCTGTGTTTTGGAACTTTCTAACAAGGCATGCTCCTGAACAGTCAGATGGGTTTTCTGCTCGCTCTCAAAGCACACGAGGACGGCTTCCAGGCTCACTGGAGAAATAAGCAGGAGCGATTGAATTTTGCATCTCTGAGCTCTGGCATCTCTATGCCAAAATCATAGCAGTGACTTGACTAGGGGAAGAAAGGTGAAGGGTGGCTTTCACAGCTTACAAAGCAAGTGTAGAGGAAGGTAAGACATGGGGTATGGGCATAGAGCCTTGCTTGCAGGATTACAGCCAGTCTTCTTGTTTGAACAGACCAAGCTAGCGGGTCAGATTGCCATTTGAGAGATCAATTTTAACCTCTTCTTGCCGTATGTGCACGGGTGCTGTTAGGGCAGCTTGAGGAGGAACCTGCAGAGCATTCTCCAGAAGCACTTGATTCCAGACAACACACACAGTACCAAGAAGATGAAACTAGTTCTAAGTGCTAATACTCGTTGTTACAGCATTTTTGGGCCAATAAACTAAAAGCAACTGACGTTGGAAAAAGTGATTACTAGTCTAATATAAACCTGCCACGAAGTTGATGATGGAGAGATGCAAAGCACACTGGACTCCAGAATTCAGGGGATGTGGGTTAGGAGACTCCCCTCTCTCATTATCTCAGGCGGGTTGAGTGCTGTGGCCGAGTTTCCATTTCTGTAAAATGAGAGGTGCTCAACCATCCCAAAGGCTTCCTTCCAGCTTTGGTATTCTGTGAAGAGCAAACTGAGTTTATTGGGTCAGCCAGCAGACAAGTCACCCCACTCAGCATAAAGTGTCATTTCCCTTTTCTGACTCTTCATTTACCAACATACTTGGCAAAGATTGCTGAAAGGATGATCCTTCCAGAGACCATGGCTCATGGGAGTTGGTAGCTTTAAAGACGGTTGGTGCTTTTCTAGGTTTTAATGCTTGGGACTCTGAGTGGGCATGAAGTTTGGCAGTGGTTATCTCCCTCTAGGTGCATATGCTCCAAGTTGGCTTTTTCCTTTAAGTAGGCAATCTGGAAATGGCATAGAGAAATGGAAAACAAGACATTTTCCTCCCTCGTGTTGTATGTTTCCCCCAATTACCAAGATAAAAGATTTTTTTTTTTCTACAGTGTGGTTAGTGGCAGTCTGGAATCTCTGAACATGTAAGCAAAGCTGAAAAAGTGTTAACTATGTTTAATTAATGTTGGCTCCCAGTATAGGAGAGCTGAATTACCAGGTTTATTCCACTTAAATGGCTCTTCTCAAATCACTGTGGGTCCAGGTACCACACCAAAGAGCTTAACTCAAGGCTATGTGGTAACTGAGGGGGGACTGCAACCCTACCTGCCCCTTAACAACCATGTCTTATGAACCTGTAAGATGTTTTCTAAATTAACTCCAAAGCAGAAGTCATAGAAACCAACGTAGACGGTAGTATTGACTGAGTATAGCTGAAAATCTACTGAGCAAAGATTTTATCAAAAGTTTTTTTATGTTATTTTTATTTATTGCCCATCACAAACATATTACACTGTAAGTGTACATACTAACAGCTAGTGTGTCCTGGAGTCAGCACTGGAACCTAGTTCTGAATGACCACTAAACTCCCACTTTTAAGAACACTAAGTTTAAAATTTGAAAGATATGGGTAAAACACTGACTCTGCCCCTTCCAGCTACATTACCTTAGGCAAGCCCTTAACTGTAAAGTGAGAAAAAAATACTCATTGGCTTACAACATGTGAAAGTGCTTGTGAATCTAAAAACACTAGAATGGTCCTTCTAATGTGGTTCAGATAGTGAAATAAATGAAAAAAATAGTGCTTCTCTGAATCCTATATTTAATATATTAAACCTGGAATGTACTTTAAGCCGCATCTGATGTTACACTTGATTCTACGCTACAGAAGTAACGGAACACAAAGTTTTTAAAATGTGAAGTTCCTACAAGGTGGGGACCAATTCGATGCCCCTGCCCGCACTTGCAGGGCGTCACCCTTTCACTCAGCATTCGCACCTCAGGATGGGGGCAGGCCCTGTAGGCTTTGCAGAGGTCAAGCTGCCCCAGGGAATGAGATGCTGAAAAAAAACTGCCTCTCGTCTTGGCCCCTGGGGTGGACCAGGTTGCTCCTGTGTTGGAAAGGAAAGGTGACTTTCACAAACATATGATATGACCCCCCCCACCCTCAGTTGAGGAAGCCCTGCAGTGTTGAGGAGCCACACCCACCCCACCCTCTGTGGTGGTGGAAGGCCACTCTGGTTGAGCCCACGTCACAGCTAAGGTTCCATCCCGGCCAGTAAAGGAAAGGGAAATTGATCACTTGACCACAAAACATGCCTTGGCCTGCTGAGCTGTGGTTCTGCTGGACTGTCGCCTCTCCCCCCCGACCCCAGCCCTCCACACTCTCACACATACAAAAACGTTCCCAGGTAGCCCCATCCTGTGGGGCTGACCCCAGTCTGGCCTCAGCAGCCTCGGGCAAGCAGAGGGTGTGGTCATGCCAGGCACTGGCGCCGGGTCTGCTTGAGGGCACTGAAGCCATTTGGCCAGTGTGTCTTCCTGAGAGTTTGGTCATGAAGGGTGGCCTCTTACCCATCAGACGGATGCAGGGACAGCACACTATTTCTGGCTGCTGGATCCTCACCCTCTCAGCGAACCCTCACTGCCCTCAAGGACAACAGCAGGGATTCAGCCAGAAAGCCTGAGAGGAGGCACCAGCAGGAGCCCCAGGAACGGAGCCCTGGGCCAGGAGCAGGCTTCCCAGAGAGTGAGGTCCTGAAGGTCACGTGCTAGCTGGCCAGGATCACTCTGTCCTTTCCTCCCCCCCGCCTCACACCTGTTCTAACCAGAAAAGAATGACCATAAGGAACAGCCTAGGCAGTGGAGGAAGACCTCAGGTGTCCTCTTCTAGCAAGTGTCTATNATTTATACTGCTATTTCTACTTTTAATAAAATTTTTATCTACTCTGGTAGAGCTCTTTAGTCAAAAGAGGCCACTAAAAATAATGCCAAAATTCAACTGAGAAGAGAGTAGAATGGAAAAAGAATGGCAGGATAATGAAACTGGGTAGTAATAACAAATATTTTTTAAAGTTTCCAAACACATGCCACGAAATTACATATTTTGGCTAAATGCCACTGGGCAGCTGGAAGTGATCAGGAAATGAGTGGAATACCCTAATTGTCCCAGTTAGATTCTTAACTAACGCGTGATTTGGATAGCTCGCTCATGAAGGATTGTTTACACAGGCTGCTTGGTGAAGGGTAGATGTGCTAGGCTTACTGCCTGCTCTTTGTTTCCTTCAAAAACACTTGTAGAGGGCTGCTGCTGCTAAGTCGCTTCAGTCATGTTGGACTGTGTGCGACCCCATAGACGGCAGCCCACAAGGCTCCCCCGTCCCTGGGATTCTCCGGGCAAGAACACTGGAGTGGGTTGCCATTATGAATCCCTAAAAGGGACAGCAGAACCAGAGTTTGCTAGATTATAAACAGATTAACAAAGGCATAATGTGTTTAATTATGGATATGTTACCAATCACGTTCTTTCTTGAGACAGGGACTATGGGCCTACAGATAAAACGAACTCCACTACTTTCCCATATTCTAAATTTTTCTCTTTTGGTTAGAAATGTTTAAAGAAATCTCAATTTTAAAATAGGCCTCATCTTTCATATCCAATTTCCCCTTCTGTTAGTCTTCTATGTGATAATTTAAGACTCACACATCAGTGAGACTGGTCAGGCATTTCAGGATTATTTTAACAGAAGACATTGAGTTCACTTACTTGGAAAACAGGATTTTATTATGAGGTGTCTTTTAGAAGTTTAAATGCTCTATTTTATCACAATGAGAATTATCCTTAAAGCAAATATTCCCCACAGTATTGTTTATTTGAATATACTTAAACATACTGAAAGTTACAAAGCCTAAGGTAAGCAAGCAACAAGTCAATAAAACACAACTCAGAACTGTAACATTTTCACATGGTATCACTGACTATGAAATGCAAAAGGTCTACAAATGTTTTAAGTGGAATGTACTCTAACCTATAAATTACACTAGTGTGACCAAATAAATGATCACGTAACAATGGAAGACTATAGGACATGTCCTGTAAGTACAAAAATCTTGGACTGCATTTTCAAGAAAGCTTGAAAAATTAATTGACCCATCGTTTTAGGATAGGGGGGAAAAAAGATAAGTATGGATTAGAAGGCTCTACATGTAGATAAAAAAATTCTAATTAAAATATCTTAAACAGACTATTTTAGATGTTTATTTGATATTGGAAATATGGTCAACTATCATAAAGTATTTCTCTTCACAAAATTCCATATATTAAGGATCTACACAATCCAGGGGGGAAAAAATCTAGAAATTTTTTTTTGCCTGAGAAAGCAATCTAAAACGGCTCTCCAAAATCTTGACTAGAGGTGTCATACTCTGCAATAAAATGCTTGAGTTCTTCAACACACCGCTCACCGATTTCATGTAAATTCTGTCTCAATGCAAACTGTATAGACTTTTCTAGTGAAGGATCTTTTTCAATCAGCATTTTCACAACCATCCCAAAAGTTTCACAGTCTTGTCGGTAAACCTAGAAAGATAAATACACTGCGGTTACTAAGAATAATTAGCCAAACATTGAGCTGATTCAGTCGACAGGATTATGATACTGAAACCTAAAAGGGAGACACAAAACCTCTCTTGCTCTGAGTAAACACTACTGCCAAAGGCCATTTAAACCACTATCTCTGAGATTTGCTGGCAAGTTGAATGAGTAGAAAAGCACTGATGTACCACATCACTGACTAGAGAAGTTAGGCATAGCATTTGTCAAGCATAATGCAGTCTACCAATAGGACATAAGACTAGAAATTAGAAGAACTAAGAACAAATGCCAGCTGTAAGACATGCTGATAGCTTTGCTCATTTACTTGTTTGGAAGAAATAAGATCACAAGCCCCTAACTTCTGATTATTTGTTTGAATCATGACCAGATGATAGATTCAAAATTCTGTTTAGTATACAACAAACAACTGTAAGAAGGCTGAAAGTATTTATTTGAAAAAAGCTTTTCAAGTTATAAATATTTGACCGTAATTAAAATCACCAAGGCAGAGTTCAGATCAAAACAGTATGTTATACACACACATGTTCATGCATACACATGTGTACACACAGATGTATATATAGTATATGCCCGTATACCTGTCTATATATTTTCTACTTTATATATTTTAATATTTTATTTCAATATGTATTTATACTTTTTACCAATGGCAATCAAATATTATTTCCTGTCTAAAAACTGCTAAATTTTCTCCACACTAAATGTTACTTCCTTAGTTTGCAGTCACAAAATGCATTTTAGATTTCCATGCTATTTTTCATACTCTGTAAATTCATATATTTAAAGAAAAATTAGTTAAGTCTCCATGAAAATTATATACAAATTATGATTTAAAAGTACTGTTTTAAGTTTTCCAAATTTAACAAAAACAATCAATATGTTCATTCTCTGAAAAAGAATTTTATTCACTTTTTAAAACCTCAGAAGTGATTTGAGACGTTGCTTCATTCACGACAGTTCTTATTCCTCAAGTAATCACTGCTAGTCATGGTGATTGCTGCTGTATTTTTAAATATTTGCAATATTTTTTTATCCCTTAAAATAGCTATTTAAAGAATAATATTTGTTTTTGACTCTCAGTACTAGGTTGCAAAATTATACTAAATTCACTTCCGTGCTCTTGAAAATAATTCATAAGCCCCAAAGAATAAGTTCTTCAAAAGACTCAGAAATTAAAATATATAAAACCCTCAGTTTGCCTTCTCCATCTCAACACTAAAACACACACATTTTTTTTTGACTAGTGAACGAAATTTACCCCTAATAGGCATTAAATTTAATTTGACTATTTAAACCAAATGTTTATTTCAGTTTATCTCAAGGTTTACATGACTCATAATTAATATTACTGACTACTCTAATAAACCAACTTAGGAACAGTATACCATCCGCATAATATTACATAGGATGTCAAGGCAATGGAGCACAGTAACTGGTCTAACAAACAGAGCATCTAACCTAAGTCAAGCCAATGCAGTTCCCATGGGGGAAGTCAGAACCATGATTTTTTTTTACAGTCTTAGTGGAGGTAAATTCCTTACCAAACCAGTCAGCCCACATAATAACAGCATTCTGACACCAACCATTGGCCTCAGCAGACCACTTTGTGGGTGGCCTAAATTTTATAGGCTTCTTTATAGCAGATGTACTAGATGAGGATAAGGTTACACTGTGAATTAACCTGCAAATTCTTTAATGTAAATCTGCTGTTTTTACCTATAACTGTAACTTTTCATTTAGCATATTTACAGAACATAAATGTAGTACAGATTTGCATATCAAAAGTAAAACCGTATTTAAAGTGTGTTCATGCATTTATTTAAACTGCAAACTATTCTCACTCTGGAGACAATAAAAGCATTTAAAGGCCGTGTTTTACTTTTTAATTGTAAGTCCTTTTTGAATTATTTATTGAAAAGACAAATTTTTGTACATTAGCTGACAAGAACAATCAGAACTTCCCAAAGTAATGTAATTCTGTACCACAGGGTAAACTTTCTAAAAAAACCTGCTTAAAATGTACTGGTTGGGCATTAGACAGGAAATCATTAGTTTTTTGTTAAAGGAAGGACCTCACCCTCCAAAGTTTTATAAATTCACAACGGTCAGAAACATATTTCCGAAATCTGTTCCACAGTAAACTCAATCCCAAACAGGAAGGGTGTAGTTATCTGTGGAAGAGTCTGTTTGCTTATGGTCCCAAGCTGGAAATGTATTAATAATCTTCAGAATTGATATCTACAGGCCACACAGGAAGATTTTTTGTTGTTGCTTTTTCTCTTGATTGGATCTCATCAAAATGGAAACAGGTTAAAGTTTGGGTGGGGTTCACATACACTGCACAGAAATATAGTTAAATTTGCCAGCATAATGAAAACACTCTCTAAATGTGGTTTCACACAGTATCTGACTATAGTTGTGTTAATAGCTGAAGGCTCATAAAGTGCTTCTAGGAATAAAAGGACATAATAAACTACCAAAATATTTTACTATTAATTATGCTGTCCAGTGACTGAAGCAGGACTATTTGGTATAACAAACTATGGTATAAAACTCCTCTAAAATGTACAGTCCTTACCTCTGTTCCCACAAAAAGAGAATCCAAAACTTAAGGCAAAATGAGTTGTTAGAATTTTTATTTCAGACAACCATCTTTAGCATATATATTATAGTTCCATAATAGTAGTTTGGTGGAATCATAGCAATTACACAGCCATTAACCACAGGAAACTACTTGAATTTAGGTAAATGTGCGTATACTTAACACTTAATTAATTTATAATTTATATTAATATTAGCAGGTAAATGAATAAACTGCACAAGTCAGACACACACACAGCCTTAAAAGACTGAGGCATCAAAAACAATTCTTTTCTCTGTTGTTGATACCTCAAGATTTCACATAATTTCCTTCATCTGAATTCATTTGGTTTAAAAGGATGTGTCCTGTTTCAGGAGAGACATCCTAATGGTAAAGGTAAACACAGACAAGTAAAATACACCATAAAGGAGCTATTTAGATGTGGAAGGTGACAGGGAAGCCAGAAAGAGCACAGAAGTGGCTCCAAGAGCAGGTATATCGAGTTCAAGTCCTGACTCTACTACCATGGTGAACTGAAGAACATCCTCCAAACCCACAGCCAAGATGTTCACATCCTAATTCCTGGAACCATGGATATGTTACCTCACATGGTACGAGAGACCTTGAAGGTGTGTTTATATTAAGGATTTTGAGAGACTATCCTGGATTATCCAGGTAAATTTAATCACATACGTTCTTAAAAACAAAATGTAGAAAAAGAGAGGAAATGTGATCACAGAAACAGAAGTTGAGTGATGACTTTTAAAGATAGTCGTAGGGTAGGAGGAGGGAGCTACCTTACCAGCCAAAGAGTACAGGTAGCCTCCAGAAACTGGAAAAGGCCAAGAAAGAGATTCTCCTTGGAGTGTCCACAGTAAGTTCAGCCCTTGAAGAAATCTTAATTTGGATCTGGTGAAACTTGTTTTGGACTTTACACATTCTTCTTAAGCTCACATGGAAGATGCATCAAGATAGACCACATTTCAGGCCATAAAACATGCCTTAGCAAATTTAAATGAAGTATGCTCTCAGTCCACAGTGGAATTAAGTTAAAATTCCAAAGAAAAAAATTCCTAGAAAAATCCCCAATATTTGGAGATTAAACAACTTATGTGCATGCATGTTAAGATGCTTCAGTTGTGTCCAACTCTTTGCAATCCTATGGACTGTAGCCTTTCAGGCTCCTCTGTCCATGGGATTCTCCAGGCAAGAACAACTGGAGTGGGTTGCCATGCTCTCCTCCAGGGGATCTTCCCAACCCAGGGATTGAACTCACATCTCTTATATCTCTTGCGTTGGCAAGCAGGTTCTTTACCACTAGCCCTACCTGGGAAGCTCCATTAAACAACATACTGCTATTGATAAATAACACCCAAATCAAAGAAGTTGTCTCAACAGATATTTTAAAATATGTTGAAAATATAACTTATCAAAATTTGTGGGATGAAGCAAAAACAGTGCTCAGAGAAAATTTACAGCATTAAATGAATGTTAGAAAAGTAGATATAGAATAAATAATGTAACAAGATAGAACACTAGAAAAAGAAGAGCAAATTAAATGCAAAGTAGAAGAAAATAATAAAAATTATAGCAGACATCAATGAAATTAAGGAAAGAAAATTAGAAAATCAACAAAACCAAAAACTGGTTCTTTGAAAAGATTAATAGAATTGATAAACTTCTAGCCAGGCTAGCCAAGAAAAAAAGAGGAAAGAGACAAATTATTACTATCAAATTGAAATGGGGTTACCACTACTCACCTTTCAAGCATTTATAATAAAGGAATGTTATGATAGCTTTATGCCCATTAATTCGATAAATCAAATGAAATGAACCAATTCCTTGAAAAGTAGTCTAGCAAAACTCAAACAAGAAAAAATACATAATCTAAATAGGCTTTTACTATGAAAGAAATTCAATTAACGATTAATAACTTCCAAAACGGAAAGCACTAAGCCCAAGTGCTGATAAATTACCAAACATTAGCACACCCTACTACCAAAACCAAAGATATTACTAGGAAGAAAAGTTACAAACCTGTATCTTTCATAAACATAGATAAGAAAAAATTCTCAAACCCAAAACACAATGAGAAGAATTATACATAACAACAACATTTTGGGGCTTCCCTCGTAGCTCAGTGGGTAAAGAATCGTCCTGCAAAGCAGTAGGCCTGGGTTGGGAAGATCCCCGGGAAGATCCCCTGAAGAAGGAAATGGCAACCCACTCCAGTATTCTTGCCTGGAGAATCCCCTGGGCAGAGGAGCCTGGGAGGATACAGTCCACGGGGTCACGGGATTCAGACACGACTTAGCAATTAAACCACCACCACCACCATACATAACAACCAAGTGGGATTTACTCTAGTTATGGAAGGTTGTTTCAACATCTGAAAATCAGTGAATGCAATCCATCTCGTCAATATGCTAGAAAAGAAAAAACACATGATAGATGCAGAAAAGCATTTGAAAAAAATCTAACATTCATTCATAACAAAACTCTCTGCCCAACTAGGGATAAAGAACCTCCTTAACTTGACTAAAAAAAAAGTCTACCCTAACCTTACTGCTAAATTATGGTAAGAAAATACATGTTCCTTCTCCCAAAACAGGAAATGAGGGTATCCCCTCTAAAAACTATTCAACACTGTGCCGAACACAGCTAATGCAATAAGACAAGAAAAGGTGTACCAATTAGGAATGGAGAAATAAAACTCCCTGTTTGCAGGTGACACTGCTGTGTAGAAAATCCCAAACTGACCAAAAAATTAGTGGAACTAATAAGTGATTAGAGCAAAATTGTAGGACATAAGGTTAATACACAAATGTCAATTGCTGTCCTATATACTAGAAATGAACGATTGTAATTTGAAATTAAAAACAACATAGCACTGAAAAAATTAGTATAAATCTAACAAAACAGATACATGATCTATGTGAGAAAAACTATAAAGCACTAATGATATAAATCAAAGAAGATGTAAACTTCAGCAAACGTCATTTTATTGCACTTTGCTTTATTGTGCTTTGTGGTGTTTGTTTGCAGTGTTTTTTTTTTTAATAAACTGAATGTTTATGGCAACCTTGCACCAAACAGGGCTACTGGCACCTCTTTCCAAGAGCATTTGCTAACTGTGTCACATTTTAGTAATTGATACAATATTCCAAGCCCTTCACCACCAAAAAAAAAAGGCTAGCATTTTTAAGCAATAAAGTATTTTTAATAAGCTAGGCACACTGTTTTTTATAGACATACGGCCACTGCACACTTAACAGACTATAGTATAGTGTAAACATAACTTTTATATGCATTGGGAAACCAAAAAATTCATGTGACTTGCTTTATTATGATATCTGCTTTACTACAGTGGTGTGGAACTGAACCTGCGATATCTCCTATGTAAATATTTGTAAATGGAGATATAGTCTACATTCATGCATAAGAAAACTCACTATTGTTAAGACATCGGTTCTTCCCAACTTGATCTATAAATTCAACAGTCACTACACCAAAATTGCAACAAGTAATCCTGTGGATTATTGACAAACTGCTTCTAAAGTTTATATGGAAAGGCAAAAGACCCAGAATGGTCAACATAGTATTAAAGAAAAACAACAAAGTCACAGAACTGACGCTCAACTTACTATAAAGCCACAGTAATCAAGACTGTACGGTATTATAAAGGGCAAAGAGATCAGTTGTATAGAATAAAGAGGCCAGAAATCGATTCATACAAATTGCAACTGATCTTTGATAAGGGACCAAAGGCAATTGAACAAGAAAGACTAGTCAACCAATGGTGCCGGAGGAACTGACCATTTTACGTGCAAAATCTAGACAGAAATCAACTCACAATGGATTATAGACCTAAATGTAAAATACAGAACTATAATTCTTCTAGAAGATAAACAGAAGAAAAAATCTGGGCGATAACACCAAAAGTATATTCCAAGAAAGAAAAAATGGATTTCACTAAAATTAAAAATATCTCTGGGATAGACAATGTTAAACGAAAACAGACAAGTTAAACACTGGGCGAAAAATCACTGCAAAGCATATATCCGACAAAATACTAGTATCCAAAATATACCAAAAAATTATTACAACTCAGTAATAAAAAAAAGCTCAACTTGAAAAATGGGCAAAAGAGCCGAACCTCACCAAAAAAGACATTTAGATAGCAAATAAGCAAATGAAAAGATGTTCAAACATCATATGTCATTAGGATACTGAAAATTAAAATAATGATGGAATGAGACACCACTACATACCTATTGGAATTGTTAAAAATCCCAAACAATGACAACCCCAATTTCTGGTGAGAACACAGAGCAGTAGGAATTCTCATTCATTGCTGGTGGGAATGCAAAATGATACAAGCCACTCTGATAGACTACTGAGAAGAATCACACAACTGAAACACAAGCAAGAGAAAGTTATGTACCTTCTGTGCCACAGTTTCAGTACATACACACCTAACTATGCTGTTGTAAGGGCTGAGATAATAAAGAGCATTCAGTATAGTGCCTGCTCTATAGGAACCATTTAATGTATGTTTAAAAATAGTGATGCTGATGATGGAAAAAGAAAAAACATTCTAGCTTTGTCCAGAGAAGGGAGTATTAGAAAATGGTATTATAACTTGTTTAATGATTAACATCCAATTATATTTCTAACATCGATGACTATATTTAAAATTATATCATTAATGCTTTTATTTTGGTTTTAGTTTTATCTCAAGTCATCCTTCACTTTCTACTGACATTAACTATGTACACACTGAAAAAAAATCAATATGAAGACCACATTCACCATCTCAAGAACCAATTCTTTACACATGAGGAGTTCGTGTTAGGAAAATATAGAGGAGGAAAATGAAACAGCATTTTGGAGAAATTCAATTGGCTTGGCATAGCTTAAAGCACGCTCACTCTCAAAGTAGGCCATGAAAAGCTTCCTTTTAAGGAGCTTAGATCTCAACCTGTAAACAATTAGCAAACAGATAAAAATCTACGAGCAGGAAGAAGTGAGAAGAAAGTGAAAGTTGCTCAGTCATATCCGACTCTTTGCGACCTCATGGACTATAAAGTCCATAAATTCTCCAGGCCAGAATACTAGAGTGGGTAGCCTTTCTCTTCTCCAGTGAATCTTCCCAACCCAGGGATGGAACCCAAGTCTCCGACATTGCAGGTGGATTCTTTACCAGCTGAGCCACAAGGGAAGCCCAAGAATACTGGAGTGGGTAGACTATCCCTTCCTCCAGTGGATCCTCCCAACCCAGGAATCAAACTGGGGTCTCCTGCATTGCAGGCGGAGTCTTTGTCAACTGAACTATGAGGGAAGCTGGAAGTGGATCCTTTTGCTACATCAGGGAAAGAATGGTTAGGAATCAATGCTATGGGGTTCCTGAGAACTGGAACTATGAATGTCACATGATGTGTGAAAGAAAGATGAGATTAGAGGCTTAATTCAGAGTAATTAAGAAGCAATAAGGATATAATAATATAAAAACTCATGGGTAGGTTTCATTTCAATGGGGAGGGAACTGGGAATGGGAGATAAGGTCAGTACCTAATATGTAATTCAAGTGAAGTTAAAGTGAAACTCACTTATTCGCCTACAACAACTCTTTGCAACCCGATGGACGGAATCCTCTAGGCCAAAATACTAGATTGGGTAGCCCTTCCCTTCTCCAGGGGATCTTCCTGACCCAGGAATAGAACCAGGATCTCCTGAATTGCAGGTGGATTCTTTACCAACTGAGCTGTCAGGGAAGCCCAATATGTAATTTGAGGCACCTGTCAAAAGGAAGTGGAGTACTGAGTCTAGCTCTTAGGAGAAGGAAACAGAGGAGGAAGAGAGATCTTATCTTCAGCACTAAAGTGAGCTGAGGCCAGGGGAGTTCTAGAAGAAAGGGTAAGTTCTCTCCAGTTCCAGTATCTGATAGAGTAGATATTTAGTAAATGTTGAATAAACAGTTAAAGTCAGTTCTGAGAGAATGTATAATGCAAGAAGGAAAAGACAGTTCAAAGTAGACATCTAAAAACATCAATATCAGTCATAAAGTGACAATAAGGAAGACTATTCTCAGGAGAGAATGAAGGAAAAGGTTTGTAAAATAAGGACAATCAATCAAATGTCAGAGAAAGATTAAAGAGGCTAACAGACAAAACATTTTGATGGGATTTGGAAACGTGTGGAAGTGGATAACTGCAAGAGCAGTTTACTGGGATGGTAGAGATTATAGAGCTGTGCTGGCTAATACAGTAGCCTCTAGGCATATGTGACTATTTAAATTTTAATTAAGTTAAAAATTCAGTTCCTCAGTTGCATTTTAATGGCTTTCATATCAGATAGTGCGAATATAAAACATTCCCATCATCACAGAAAATTCTATTAAGGAGTGTTATTACAGAGGATTGGGAAGTGAAAAAAGAGTAAGGTGACAAGTGTTGACCCATTAATGTATATATTTGCAACTATTTTATCATTAAGGTGGAAACAAAAGTTTACCACTTAAAAAAAAAACTGTGAAATATAATTAGTACCTGTGAAATGTTGCATATTTTTAATGAAATTAATATAAAAATGTAAAGTAAAAAAATAAACTCCAATTGAGGCTTAATATACAAGGAAACATTCATAATGTCTAATGTGTTGGTGAGATTGGGAAAAAATGTTGACAGCATAATGATGTTAAATACTGGAGCAAATGTAAACCCTTTAATTTGGGTCTGTAGTAATGCAGAAAGTGTCAAAACTATTGTAATCTGTTACTTCTTGTGCTATATTAATAGAAAAAGATATCTTTAAACATCCTCCTCAATGTTGCACTGGCTCTTAAACACACAGCTCCAAAAAGAACACTGATGGTTGCCAAGAAATGCATTATGAACACATGGATTAGATCTCAACCACCTACATTCAATATGTGGGTACAATTATTACAGCCACATAAAAAAGTCAGTCCAAAATTAATGATAAAGTGGTTAAATGCTAAAAAACCTCAGCAATTAATGCTTGTTAATTCTCATCCATACATACAGATCGATTTATAAATTTATAGGGTTCAATCAAAGATTAATACTTAAGTGATTTTTGTTTTATCCTTTCCAACTTATTGTTTCTTCCAATCATAGTATACTCAACAGACAAAAATAAACAAAACAATTCCAGAGACTACATCTTTTACTGACGCCAAATGCCAAAACCAGGTACCACTGAAAGTATATACGGGAACTGGATAAATCTCAAATCAATACTGAGTTAAAAAAAAGTTGCAAAGGAAATTAGAGATACCATTATGTATGTTTAAAACATAAACTTTATATAGTTTATATAGTTTAGGAATATAAACAAATATACTAGAAATACATAACAATGAACTCTGAGAAAGGAGGGAGACAGCAGGGATTTGAGAGGGGATATATCTATATCTGTAATTTTTTTTTTTTTTAACTGGAGGTGGGTCAGAAACATTAAACTCAAGTTATGGCATACATGATGAAGTAAAGTGTACTGAGTACACTTCATGAGTAAAGTGTACTGAGATTTGCAATATACCTTGCCATGTATCAAAAAGTAAGATGAATTAATGGATGGACAGAAGCATGGATAGAAAATAAAGCAAATAAAATAAAATACTAATTAAAGAATCTAAGTGATTGGTATATGGGTTTCCACTGGGTAATTACTAATGTTTGAAAATTTTTATAATAAAATACTGAAGGGAAAGAGAGATCTAAAGCAAAATAAGGCCTAATGTGATAGTATATGGATCTGATCATCTCAGCTTACAAATGAAGACAGATCACCCTGGGTGATGAACTTTGCATCTTATCAATGTAGGTTGAGAATTACAGATAATAAGTCTGTAAATTCAGATACAAATTTGAATGACAGATAGCTGTGCCTGTCAGACAACAAGAACTCACCTACTATGTGCAAGGCACTGATTTGGTCAGAAATATAGCAGACTCTGCTAGAGGAAATTAGATTCCAATTAAAAAAAACACACACAGTAATATGTTTAAGACAACCATCAGTTCAGTTCAGTTCAGTCACTCAGTAGTGTCCGACTCTTTGCGACCCCATGAATCGCAGCACGCCAGGCCACCCTGTCTATCACCAACTCCCGGAGTTCACTCAGACTCACTTCCATCGAGTCAGTGATGCCATCCAGCCATCTCATCCTCTGTCGTCCCCTTCTCCTCCTGCCTCTAATCCTTCCCAGCATCAGAGTCTTTTCCAATGAGTCAACTCTTTGCATGAGGTGGCCAAAGTACTGGAGTTTCAGCCTTAGCATCATTCCTTCCAAAGAAATCCCAGGACCGATCTCCTTCAGAATGGACTGGTTAGATCTCCTTGCAGTCCAAGGGGCTCTCAAGAGTTTTCTCTAACACCACAGTTCAAAAGCATCAATTCTTCAGTGCTCAGCTTTCTTCACAGTCCAACTCTCACATCCATACATGACTACTAGAAAAACCATAGCCTTGACTAGACGGACCTTTGTTGGCAAAGTAATGTCTCTGCTTTTCACTATGCTATCTAGGTTGGTCATAACTTTTCTTCCAAGGAGTAAGCGTCTTTTAATTTCATGGCTGCAATTACCATCTGCAGTGATTTTGGAGC